>JADLZL010004266.1:0-375408 GCA_015844335.1 Chrysopogon serrulatus
TGTATTGCTATGAGCCCATATGGCGGTATATATGAGAGTCTGAGTCTTGGAGGGCAAGGCACCTCCATGGGTACATATGGCAGTCCGGGATTATATCCTAACCTACCATCTATACTCTAACATCCCCAGCGATCGCAGCGGTAGCAACACCTAACGAACAGGCGGAGAAAAATGGAGACGTATCCCCCCCTGCAGTCGGAACGCCGGGTGCGAATGCTGCGATCGGAGCTCAAGCGGATGGTAGCCCCTTAGTGCCGTAGTAGCCGAAGTCGAGGTGGGACGTGGTCGAAGTCGTGGAGGAGGCGCGGTTGAAGCGTCGTCGAGGTGCTCGAGTACACAAACTCAGCAACTTCTTGCCGAAGACAGCAGCAGGGCGGTAGCGGCGGATGGCGAAGGTAGACGGCGCGGTTTGCGACTTAGGTCACGCTTCGGGACAGAGGTGGCGACGGCGCAAGTTGCAGCAAGGTGTCGCTCTCAGATCAGGGGGGGTGGCGACGACGTCTTCCTTCAGCAGATCGGGCGGCGATAAACCGCGAGAACGGCGTGAGCCTTGAAGTCGGATCGAGCGCCGCTTGACGATGACCGGGCGGCGAGTGGTGTCACCCCGAAGGGGCGGTGGCACCGGTAGATGGCTTGATCACGAACATCGCCCGGGGAGTGTCGACGACGAAGCGGGACAGACGGTGGGCGACGCATAAACCCGATAGCGAATCGGGGAAAACTAAGAAAAATCACAGCCGCCGGATGGCGGGACCTCCGGGTACAATCTCGGGGTGCACTAGCAATTTCCTCTTCCCTCCTTATCTCTTCCCCGTGTGGGTCAACACGGGAGAGAGAAAACAGATCGGAGGGGAGACGAGACCCCAGCGGCTCTCCATTCCCACGGCAGCCAGCGTCCTCTCGAGGAGCAGTAGGCGGCGCAGAGAAGGAAGCCGGCGAGGGAGGGCGACAGGGCCGGAGCCACGGCGTGCGGCTTGGGCGGGGCGGGCGACCATGGGTACTCGGCCGGTCCGGCGGGCGCAGTCCGGCTCCTCCCAGTCCCGGTGGCGATGCGGCGGCGATGGGAGGGGCTCCTCCCCCTCGGCGGCAAGCAAGACGCCGCCTCGCACAACCCAGGCGGGCGGCCCGGGGGGGGAGGCTGGCCGGAGGCGCGGAAGGGACGGGGAAGCGTGATGCGGTGTCGGTGACGACGACGCTGGCGGCGGCGGCGGCCCAAAGTGGAGCCATGGCAGCGACGGCGACGATGCGCGCCACAGCGACGAAGTGGTGCGCCCTTCTGCTCCTGGTTGACGACGACGGCGGCGCGGATCGAGGGATCCGCGGGCGCATCCTAGGGGGCGCTGCCCCCGGCGGAGATCGATCTCCCCGGGGGCGCGCGGGTGCAGCGGAAGCGGCGGCGGCTAGGGTTTGCAGGATCGAAATCTAGGCGTCTGATACCATGTAGGAAGGTAGGATGCGTGTATACCGTGGTCGATTGTATTGCTATGAGCCCATATGGCGGTATATATGAGAGTACAGAGTCTTGGAGGGCAAGGCACCTCCATGGGTACATATGGCAGTCCGGGATTATATCCTAACCTACCATCTATACTCTAACAATGCCTATTGAACAAAGATAAAAAATAATCTATGAAAAACATTTGTTTTCTCTGAATTGATATGATATGATATGATCTGTCTCACTTAAAGGATTGTCGATGTTAATGTTTGGTGGTCCTAGCAGGTTAGTGCAGACCAACTGCAGTAGTTTTCTTTTATTTATGTTTGAGGAATTATGTTTGTAATTTGATATATTTTTTCTATATCTGAGTTGTGGTTTGTTATTTCATTGCAGGAGTTAATAAAATCAAAACGGTTTGCTGAAGCTGAAATCTGGCAAAGGAAGATATTACATGGTCTGGAGCTTTCAAAGGCATGGCAATATGTACACTTTTATTTACTGTTTATTCAACACTTGTTTAGTATATGATGATAATCTGGAATATGGTGCATGCCTTAAATTGTTGCTTGAGCTCATCTATGTGCTGATTTTTCTGACTTTTGCACTATCCATGCTTCTGAACTTAATATTTTTCACTTTGTTTTGTCCATTTTTTAATGTCTAGGGGGCAAAGATTAATCTAAATTCTGCAAAGCCTATGCTTGCATGCACATCACCCATCTATTATAATTATTGAAGTGCTTTGTATTAGAGATATGTATAGTATAAGACATGTATATCAAGTAATAGTATAGTCTAAAACATGTATATCATGTTACTTGTACTCCAAGTTCTACTTGACTATATATATTAAAGTCACCCCCCTTAAATTGGGCATGAGGTGTCCCAAATTCTATACATGGTATCAATCGCTCGGGTTTCCTTCTAGGTCTTTCCTCTGCCCTAGCCTCACTCCTGCGCCGACGATTCCACGGCCGCGTGTCCTCACCTCGCGGAGGTCTCCCACGCATGCGAGACTCTGCTCGCCTGGCCCTCTACTCCCTGCTCATGCGTGCCGTTGCCCTCTGCTTGCCTTGTGCAAGCGCCCCTTCATCTGCGTGCATGATGAGGTCCTTGGTCCTGATCTTCACGAAATAGGATCGTACCCTTGATAACTAGCTATAGAACAAACGGATAACTTGCTACAAGCAGCGATAACAAGTGCAACCTGACAAATAAAATTCGAAGCCAACCATCGTCTTTAACTGGCAACCTAAATCGAGGATTTGTCGAATCACACCCTCAAAGAAACCAACCAAGACAGTGTACAATCAATCAAGGCACCTTGAAGGGAGTAGCAGATGAAGCCGCCGCTTCTATAATCCCGCAAAGGAAATCACAAATCAAAAGGGAAGAGATCTCTCTCTACTCTCTAGTTTTGTTAGCACAGCTGAACAAACGGGTTCTGTATTCCAATTATCAAAAGTCAGGGTTTGCTTGGATGCACATTGATATTTATAATAGAAACAATCTCCTAGATAGGTATGAACACGAGATAGAAATGAAAAGACAGTGTGTGAAAAGACTTCCACAAATTGGATTTCCAAGAGTCTTTTTTTCGCAGCTGTTGGCCTCCAGAACAGTCTCCACTAATCTGGCCATAACTCCCTAATGGGAAGTCGAAATGACGAATCTTTGTTGGGTGTGAAAGCAGCTCGATAAGCTTTCCATCCATGTTTGGCATGCACCATGAAATATTGTAGAATGGTACAGTTTTACACGAGCAGTTGTACCAATATTCTATCCTGGGAGACTGTTGAGCTTCGGAGCAGTCCTACTGATATGGACATAACTCTTTATTCTGAAGTCCAAATGAGGTGAGACTTGTTGCATTGGAAAATAGACTTGATAAGCTTTGCAAAAGGTCCTCATTGACCTTCAAAGCTTTAGGGAATCAAGAGTTATGCGTACGTTTTCTGCTGGTCCGTTTTTCAGCCCGAACTGCTGGACCGGTTTTCAGCCTCAACTACTGGTTCGTTTTTCACTGTGCTGGTCTGATCTTGATGGTCCATTTGTAGCATCGTGTCTTGCATGTCTTCTTCAGTAAACCTGAGCAACATCAAGATAGAACACTTATGTAGTATAACATTCTTAGGAGTATCGAAATTAACATCAGTTAGAAATGAATTCACCTGCTCCTGCAGTTTCTTGGCGTGGCTTCTTGTAAGTGGCCCTTGAATTGTATTCTTGATGTTGAATTGTGGATGATAAACACTTGAGCTAGTATCTACGTTTGATATGTCCTCATCAGCGCACCTCCTGCTTACGATCCTCTCGGGCCTGCTTTGCTCCGTGTGGCCCCGCAATCTCCTCTGTTTCCTTGTGCACTACCCTTTCCCGTGCATGTTTGCCAGTTGCTTTCCCCCACGTGTGCAATCCACAGGTGCCTGTCTCCCTTCTACGGTCGGCCACCCTCGCACGTTTGCCTCGCTCGCTCGTCCGGCTCCTGTGCTTTGCGCCTGCTTCCAAACCTATCGAAACCAATGCTTCCACCGCCCCTACCACTAGCGGCCTGTCACCAGTGGCATCTGTTGGAACCAAATCAGGGATTTGGGGGAAGTTTTCTGTATTAACTTAGCCAAGTAACCAAAGTAGGTTTTGGGGATACATATAGGGCATCTTCTTGAGAGCCAAGTAAAGGATAAAGCAAACTTAGGTGCTAAGAAAAGGAATAAAGTAACAACCACTAAAGTAGAGATAAGGGTAGGGACACAGTGAAACGACCCGCGATTTCCCCGAAGGGAAATCCACAGAGTACATCATTTACAGTTGATATCACAGTTCATACATCGTGAAAAGGTACAAGTTATAGAGTATTACAACACTTGCAACACACCTAGGTACATCGTATTCTAACGATAAACACACACGCGGATCAACATCGAGTAGGCGTAAGCGTCTTAGCGGGTGAAGGCTCCTCCTTCACGGAGAATCATCAGAGTTGGGGTAGAGTATCAGCGGGCGTAGACTTGATCTCCTTAACCAAACTTGAGTGTAGGAACAAGACCACCTAGTCCTCCCAGCACCGTTGTCGTCGTAGACATCCTCGGTTCCCAAACACGCTCAACTCTATCAAGACGATTTTATGCGGCCACGGGCTCCCACCCTATGCTTTGCTTTGCTATGTGGTAAGTGGAATGCAAGGGTAGAGAGAAAGGCCTATATTTGGCTATAGTTTTCCTATGCAAAAATTCATAATATAAATATAATGTAGTTCATCAAGTTTTAACCCATCTCAACCACACATCCATCATCCCATCCATAACCACATCCACATCCACATCCATACTTCTCACCACTCTCACTCTCTAGTCGGCAAGGAAGACTCCCCGCTCCTCCTGCCTCAACGGCCTAAGCCGGAATCCAACAACACCCGGAGGGAGAGAAGAGAAGGACACCTCTCACTAGTCAAGTGAAGCGTAAATCATAGGAATGTCCATGACCGTGGACACGGCTATACGTATAGATCGATCAACTCTGCAGAGCGTGTACACTGGAACCACAAGATCACCATCATCGACGATGCCTCGTCTAGGGCGATACCAAGGCGCCGCCTAAGCGGCCCGATGCCACCCTACCACTCGGCCTGGGCACACCGGAGATCCACCGGCACGCCGAGGCGTGAGGCGTGGTACCGGGTCCCTAAGGGTTCCACGTTTGTCTCGGGGAGGGTGTGGGTCTCAGCACCTGCCTCCCTACACTATCACCTATCAACCTAGTAGTAATGGCGGGGGGGGCTAGCTAGCCGTCAAGTCGTTTCCCGCCCATCGAGGAACGAGTGGTGTGTATGAAGGGGTCCTATGAACCGGTTCTCAAGACATACCGGTCCTTAGGGGTGACTAGACGGGGACATCTTCACCATGGGGCCCGACGCCCCGTGCCTCGGCGGCACCTCTGTTCCGAGGATTTGTCCCACAAAGACACTCCTCCCCGAGCCTTCTCACATCACATGTACCCGCCACGGGTACGGTACTCTCTCACATAGGGAGTGCCCGGATCACACTCCACCGGCAAGACTTGTCCCCCCGACTCGTCGTAGATCTCCTTGATCGACACAACCCTCACCACACACACCCAAGACACACGCCAAGATCTCTTCCATGTTAACCCCGTTATCCAATTTACGGCACCACGTGCCTTAGCCACACACAAACATGTATGAGTAAAGAGTAAGTGTGTAGCAAGTATCATGAAGTAGGCGAGCGCCTATCCTAGCAATGGGTGTGCGAGGGGGAAAGGTTGCGTCAAGGTAATGGCTTATCAAGCAATCTACCATGCATCCTATCACAATTATTTGCATAAAGTAAAGCACTAGCAGCTATATATTGCATGTCTAATAGGATTCTACGAGGTTGGGTGGGGACGTGGCACCCTGTTTATAGCATTCCATAGTCATCTACATCTGGTTGCTCCTCGTATCTCCTCCTCCAAGCGGATCTCCGGTCTATCCATTGTCACCGCGATGCAACTACCTCGATAAAGCGACAAACAAGGCAAAAGAGCAATCAATCCCTAACCAAAATCCAATACTCCCCAAAAAGGAAATAAGATATGAAAGGAACTAGGTAACTCCAATTAAACTTTAAAAGACTTAGCCCTCACGGAGAGTGTCCAATCTTCGGGCTCCAACGAGAGCGAAGTGGTTGTTTGTTAAGCATAAGCTCGGATCGAGGCCTCGAAATAGCCGATGACGTCCCGGGTCAACTATGTCAACCCATGCACGGCCCCAAGAGAAGAGGTCTTGATCCTAACTTAACTTAAACAAACACCACGGCTTGTGGCCTCCCAATCCGAACGTCATGGAAATTTGCGGGGGACCGGAGGATCACAAGCGAGAGGAAAAGGGGAATAGGAACAACGGGGTTTGGCCCTTGTAGCCTCTAACCCGTAAGTCACAATACTACTTAAGATTCAAGTAAGAACGATTAATACGAAAACAGGAGGAATTGTGACTTGGTTCTCGAGGCTCTTTTAGCTTACCCGTCATGGTAGCCGACGGTAGCAAAAAGAGATTGGAACACGAACAACAGAGGAGCGACTCTACAGGTCCTCTCGACCCAGCACGACACAACCACGTCGGGAGCCAAGAAGAGAGTAGCACAAGGGGAAGAGAAGAGAGTTATTTGGGCATGTCCATGCCGCGGCCTCGGTCATATCCTCGGTGAGGATGGTTTTCCAACGGTCGATCGGGTCGACTCACACGGTCCGAGAACGAGACATAGACCATAGCTTCGCTAACTAGAAGAGATAGTCCGGTCTTTGATCCAATCATCAAGGCTAAGACGGGATCGAAGTAAGGCGCTAGCGGGGGAAAATTAAAGGGTAGAAAAGAGAGGGGGCGGTGATCCACTCCTTCCAATGCACATGCCACAGCAAAAGGCGGGGCATCGAAGAGGAGCGATGCACAAGAGTACGAGTGCCTAATCCGCTTGTAGGGTACCTCGACCAAGGTGCACTATACACACTAAGGCATTCCTAGAGCTCTAACAGTGCGGTTGTCACCGCGAGAACTTAGGGATGTCATGGTCTATTCTAGGTGCGAACATACGAGGGGGTTAAGCACGAAGGACCCAAGAGAGAAAAGGTGAGATTCGCCTTCCTTTGATCCACTCGCCATTGCAATCGCGGGGAATCGAGGAATGGAATCGGGGAGAGCAATAATAGAACACCGGCGAACTCGATCGAACATCAAACGGGATTTTGGTTCCACAAGATTGCCGGTCCACTTGACATGGCAATAGTCAATAATCAAAGTACTCTGAGTCAAGAAAGTCAATCCACGCCTTCTTGAACTAGCGAGGATCGAAAGGATAAAGAAGGAAGAAAGGCCCGCGACTCTTCTCGATCTACTCGTCATGGCAAGGGGCGGTGGTCGGAAGAAAAGAGACGGAAGTCTCAAGACGGTCCCTTGATCCACACCAACTCGTAGGGCACCACGACCCTGCGTGCAACTAAAGCGGCAAAAGCTATTCCTCGGGTTCGTAGCGATGCGGTTGTCATCACGAGTACCGAGGAATGCTCCGTGTCTAGGTGGTGCAAGCATACGAGGTGGTGGGGAAAATAGCACAAAAAAAAGAAAGGAAAGAAAGGAGGTGAAGCCCGATGGACATGGCGAGATGACTCGCGGCCATAAGCTTTACCTACACGGGTTTGGCTCCCGTCGTCCCACGATAGTTGCTTCCTAGTTCGTTTCCCACTAGACTAGGTCTTAGGGGCTCAATGTGCGCGGGTAAGATCCGCATCGATAGCGATATCGAGCTCCTTTATGACCACGTCCTAGGGCCGAAGGTAGAAGCTAACACTCAGGGTACGACGAAGACAACTAAAGCACGAGAGAACGAGTTACGCTCGGCGTCGCGATCACGGTGGGATGAACCCACGATCGAAACGCTCAAACGAGGTACGGTCCCTTGACCGGCTCGAAGGCTCGGTCCACATACAAGCACCACGCAAATACACAAGAAACAACAACACCATACAAGAACTAAACCAACACGACCATCACAGGCAGAGTGCACAGATCCATAACATGAGGGAGATAGACCAGCGCGATGGCACGGCACAGACATAGATAGGCAGGTATAGATATAATGCGACACTTGTGGATTATGAATGAAAAAAGAGCAAGCTTTTGCCGACGTCGAGGTTGGCGTCGGCGGGGTTTCAAAGGTTAGACCTTGGCGGGGAAGTAGGCGAGGCCGGTAGATCTTCTGCGGGGCATCGCCGGAAGTGGCAGGGGGTTGTGGCCATCCGGGCTTGGCCCTGGCCAACTATGGCCACCTCCGGCCGGCTGTAGCCAACCGAGGCCAGCCGGCAGCCAGCTCTGGCCAGTCCTGGGCGGCTGCTGGTGGCCAGCGGCTAGCTGTGGCTAGCCGGGGCAGGCTGCAGGTGGCCAGAAGTGGCTACGACTGGCCAGCGAAGGCGGAACGTGGCCAGGAGTGGCGGAACGTTGGCTGCGACATTCCTGCAATGTATAGAAGTGGCACGAAGGCCAATCTCAGTCTTGGAGCTCATTGTGGCACTAAAAGGTGGAGGCTTGGGTGACGGGGAGGCTCACCGGTGGTGGAAGAACCCTGGTGGGGTGGCTGTGATGCCCTGCAGCAGCAGTGCCCAACTCTGGCCTGCTCCAGCCAGCAGCGGCCATCCCAGGCCAGCCCTGGCCGGCTAGGGCCAGGCAGCGGCCAGCCAAAGGGGGCTGCAGGTGGCCAGCGCTGGCTAGGCGGAGTAGGAGGGTAGCCGAGCAAAGCAGGAAGCTGCCGGTGAAGGGGCGAGGTGCCGAGGACAATGGCTACGGCGTGGGACAGCTTGGCGAGGTGGAGGCTGG
Organism: Chrysopogon serrulatus; assembly: GCA_015844335.1. NCBI lineage: Eukaryota > Viridiplantae > Streptophyta > Magnoliopsida > Poales > Poaceae > Chrysopogon > Chrysopogon serrulatus. Next base: position 8,805 of record JADLZL010004266.1, read on the forward strand.
CGTAGGCGTGTTGGACGTTGTTTGCCGGCTTTGTAGGTGGTGGCGTGCTCGGCAGGGGACGACGTCGAACTTCAGCTCGGGCGCCTTGAAAAGGCAACGGCGTCGGCGGGCGGTGGTCTTGTCGGCCGCCGCGGTGGGCCGTCGAGAGGGCGGGGCAGCGGTCGTCGACGTCGAGCGGCGGGACGCAGCCGCTAGCGTGACGAAGCGGCCAGCGGCTTCGGCGCGGCTCGCTCCGCTACGCCTGGCGAGCACGGCCAGTCGCACGATGCGGCAGCGGCGGCGTGCGCAGCGGGACCACGGCGTGGCGAGGAGGCGGCTGCGGATGGGAGCGCGACCGGCGTCGAGCTTCACGGTGTCTTGGGCGCGGTGAAGAAGCGAGGCGGCGGCAAAGGCGATGGGCGCGTCGAGGAAGGGGAGGACGTCGCGGTGCATCGTAGCACCGCCTGGCGGCGGGGTGCACGACCGCGGCGGCGTCCGCGCGCACGTCGTTGTGACGAGGGATGGCGGGTGGTGCGCAGCGCCGTCGTGGGGAGAGCACCAGCGATGGACGGCTTTTGCCAGTCAGGAGCGACCAGCGGCGCTTGGATCGAGAAGACCCACTCCGACGGTGGAGCAGGAGGCGAGGCTCGGTGGGCGACGTCGCGACGGCGAGGTCGCGCGCGGCGCTGCTGCTGCTCTGGTGCCAGGATGGCCGGCGGGGCGCGTCGCTGCCAAGGAAGCCGCTAGCCTGGCCGGCGGTCCGCTCGACGCTGCGCTGCCACCGGGTAATGGCGCGTTTGCCAGGCGGTGAAGAGGCGGGTTGGTGGCTTGGCAGGACGCAGCACGTTGTCGCGGCGGCCGGGCGCGAGAAGAGCAGAGGGAGAGGGAAGAAGATGATGCTGCGGCGGCGGGCCGGGCTTTATGTGGCTCCTGGCGGTTAGGTTTTCGGGCGCTGACGGGCCGGATGCCTTGCCCCGCATTTCGCGACGCTGCGGGCGTGAATCGCGGGCAGCAGGGGGCGCAGGGGCGGAGCGGGCGGCTTTGCCTCGGCGGCGGCGGCGGCCTCCTGGGGGGTACTCCCGCCCCTAGGGTTGGGGCATGGAGGCGCTACTGGCGGGCCTTGGGCAGTGGGCCCTTCGAGGCGTGGGGGCGCAGTGAGGGGTGAGGAGGTGAGCCGGGCTGAGTCCAACGGGGGAGAAGGGGTGAGGGAAGGGAGAAATGGGCCTTTGGGGTTCTTTAAGCCCAAAGGAGTGGGAGAGCTTTTTTCCATTTTGCCCTATTGGTTTGAGAGGGTTCAAATATAATTTGGGGGAGAAACATATGGATTAAAAGGAAAAGGATTTTTTCCTTTTAGTGATTATAAGGGCTTCGAGCAGAATTTAAAAAAAGAAGTTGAGAGGGTGTCGGTGGGAGGAGCGAGGAGAACTTTGTCGTGAAAAAGATCATGGGAGAAGAGAGGACCGAGTAGTGGGCTCACTCACGAGGATAAATGGGGAAAATGGTATAGGACTTTTCCCTTGTGAATTTATGTCTTAAGGAGATTATTAGAGGATTCAAAAGTAGGAAATAGAGTTTATCTCCTTTTCGATGATAGGATTAAGGTAGGGTTGATAAGGGAATTTCCGGGAAGTTTTGCTATGGGCTTGTGCACTCCTAAATCCATTTCAACGTGACACTTTCGAAACAACTTGAGCATGACGGCAAAACCCTACAACTAAATCTACGTTATGCGTGGACGTTTCACTAGCAACACTCTGTTTGACCTAGGTATTACATGATTCATACGATTGCAGGAAAAGTTTTAAAAAGTTCAGATTTTTGGTGTTTGGTAAAACCCGGGTTGTTACACACAGCCACCAATTACACTAGATGAGGACAAGACTTAATCTATCAATCTCCCCCTAAGGCTTGTGCGTCGCCTTCGGGTGGATTTGAGCCATCCCAATCTTGGCGCAAAGCTTCTGGAACCTGAGATGCCCAAGTGACTGGGTTAGGAAGTTGGCGAGCTGGTCTTGTGTGTTGATATACCTAAGACTTGACGCTCCCTTCCTCCAAGCAGCTCCAGATGAAGTGGTACCTCACTCGTATGTGTTTGCTGCGTTCATGGAAGACAAGGTTCTTCGCTGCTTCGGCATCCTTCCCAAGGAGATCACCCAGCAATCGGGCCAGTCAAAGTGCTTGTGTGGAAGCTGTAGTGGCAGCGATGTACTCCGCCTCGCAGCTGGACAAGGCCACCATCTGCTGCTTGACAGACTGCCAGCTAACAAGACACTTGCCGAGGAAGAACAGCGTCCCGCTAGTGCTCTTGCTCGTGTCGATGTCGCCGGCGTGGCTGCTATCGCTGTACCCAATGATGTGCGCCACTCTGGGGCACCTCGGGTAGTGCAAGTCGTTGTCGGAGGTACCCGAGACGTAGCGGAGGATCCTCTTCACGGCCTGCTGGTGCTCCGTCGTCGGTCCCGGCTGACCTAGCCCACGGTGAACGCCAAGTCCGGGCGTGTGTGGACGAGGTAGCGAAGACTCCCCACAATGCGCCGGTACTGCGTCGCGTCCACCTCCTTTGCCGTGCTGTCCCGGCTCAGCTTCAGCCTCTCCTCCATGGGAGTGTGAGCTGGGTTGCAGCCTCGACGATCCGCTTGGCATAGGTAGTCTGGCGAAGCGAGATGCCAGAGCTGTCCTGGTGAACCTCGATCCCTAGGTAGAAGGAGAGAAGGGTGAGGTCGCTCATCTGAAAGGCGGTCTTCATCTCCGCCTTGAATGATAGCTTAAGTCTAGTGCTTATCTAGTAGTTAGTGGGTGTCTAGTCAGCACCCCTTATCTTTACTTTGCTTAGCATCTAAGTTTCCTGCTTTACCCTTTACTTAGCTCTCAAGAAGATGCCTATATGTATCCCCCCAAAACTGCCATTTTGGCTTGGCTAATGAAATAGAAAAGCTTGCCCCAAATCCTGTGATTTGTTCCAACAAGTGGTATCTAGAGCCTAGGGTTCTACCTCTTATCCCTAACCCATCCCAATTCTGGCCATGCCACTGCGCACGGCTTCTTCTACCTCCTCCAACCGATCCACCACATCCAGTGCAAGGCGCAGAGCCGATCCCGCCGTGGATGCTCACCTCGAGGAGGCCGAGGCCGCGCTTGGAGGCGGAGGCCGGCGAATGGAGGCGGAGCGCCGGGCAGATGGAGGCGGAAGAGCTGGCCGCAGCCGCGGGCGCAGCTGGGCTTAGCAGCCGGCTGAAGCCGCATAGCAGCAAGGGGCCGGAAGTGTCGCCGCGACGCGGGCCGCTGCTGCTGGATGCGCCGCGGGCAAAGCGCCCCGCGCGACGGCCGCAGGGCGCGGGGAGGTCAGCGATTTCCCGCTGTTTCGCGTACGGACGCGCGCGCTGGATCTTCGTGGACGGGCGGCGGGCCGCGAGGACGAGGGCGTTGACCGTGGCGCCTCCACGGCGCAGAGGAGCGGATCGATGCGGCGGCGCGACGACTTCCGAAGATCGATGCGCCACCGCGCTGGCCCCCGCAGCGGACGGGAGGGAGCAGAAGACGCGGCTTCCAGCAGCCGCGGCCGCCTCGCCCGGCGGACGCCAGGGGGCGGGTCCCGGAAGTGCAGCCGAGCAGGTCGGCGACTTCGACCCCTAGGACAACCTTCCCCGGGCGGTGTGGCTCCACCGCGGGCAGCTGCAGCGCCCGCAGGCAGCGATTCGAGCAGGCGACATCCGTCAGCCGCTGCAGGAGGCGTAGGCTGCTGCAGCTGCCGGCGGCCATGATGGCGCAGCGGACGCCGCCGAGCACGCCCTTCGCGGCTTCAACGGCGGATGCGGCCTCGATCCACGGGTCCAACGCGCGATGGAGGCCTGGGCCGAGAGCGCGCGAGCGCGCCGAAAGAAAAGCGGGCGAAGGGCATTCTACGGCGCGACCACGACGACCGACCGAGGACCGAGGCGAGACGACGCCGCTGACGCGACGCATTTACATGCGGAGCGGACGGGATGCCGAAGGATGCGCCCACACCATCGCCAAGGACTCCGGTGCCGGGCGGCGGGTGGCCCATGCTCACCAAGACCAACTACACCGAAAGTGGTCGATGCCGATGAAGGTCAAGCTCCAGCGCGAGACTTGTGGGAGGCGATCCGGCACGGCGACACCGACTTCTACGAGGATCGGCAAGACCGGAGGCCCTCCTTGTTGCTGTCCCGATGGAGGTGGGAGCCACCTCGCGGACAAGGAGACGGCGAAGGACGCATGGGACGCCATCGCCACCAAGACGCATTGGCAGCGACCAAGACGCAAGGCCACGCCGCTGAAGCTTCGCTAAGATCGGGCGAACCCGGGCGTTCAAGCCGGGCGAGGACATCGACGACTTCTCCGTCCGCCTCACCATCCCGGCATAGCCTGAAAAGACGGGCGACGCCGACATCACCGAGGAGAGAGCCGCCGAGAAGCTCCCTCGGCGCCGTCCCGAGGATGTACAAGCAGCTCGCCACGTCGATTGTCATCCTCCTCGACCTCGACCAGCTGACGATCGATGAGGTGACGGGTCGCCTCAAGGCCGTTGACGGGCTCAAGAAGCTGCCTCCCTTAGAGCCGGTCTCCATCGGCGGCAAGCTTCTCTTCACCGAGGAGCAGTGGCATGCGCGCCAAAAGGAGCGAGAAGAAGGTGGAGACTTCGTCGCCGACAAGCGGGCGCAGCGGCGACCGCGCAAGGAGGAGCGCAAGGCTCCTCAGGCGCGGGGTGGCGCCCTAACGGGCGCCGGGGCGGCAAGGCAGCTCGGACGACATCTGCAAGAACTGCGGCAAGACCGCCATTGGGCCAAGGATCGCCGAGGGGCAGCGGCGCGACGCCCGTGCACACGTCGTGCGGCGTAAGGAGAGTGACGAGCCGGCTCATTCCTTGTCCACGGGAGCATCGAGCTGCACTCCTCCCCCGCACCGTCCGCCGCCGCTCTCCTCCACCTCGACGAGAAGATTGACGGCTGGTACCTCGACACCGGCGCCACCCACCACATGACCGGGCGGCGGGAGTACTTCTCCGACCAGCGTGCGAGGCACCGTCAAGTTTGGGGACTCCTCCGCCGTGGAGATCAAGGGTGCTGGCTCCGTCATCTTCACCGCCAAGACGAGCGAGCACCGGTTGCTCACCGGCGTCTACTACATCCCCGCGTTCAGGAACTCCATCATCAGCTTGGGACAGCTGGATGAGAACGGGTCGCGTGTGGAGATCGAGCACGGTGTGTTGCGGGTCTGGGACCGCAGCCACCGGCTTCTCGCCAAGGTAAACAGGGGGAGCAACCGCCTCTACGTCCTTCACGTATAGGTGGCTCGGCCCCTCTGTCTTGCAGCTCGCCGCGACGACGACGCCTGGAGGTGGCACGAGCGCTTTGGGCACCTCAACTTCGAGGCCCTGAAGCAGCTCGGGAGCAAGGAGATGGTTCGGGGCATGCCGCAAACTTCGAGTGCTCCGCACCGACAACGGAGGCGAGTTCATGGCGGCTGAGTTTGCGGCGTACTGCGCCGACGAAGGGATTCAGCGCCACTTCTCCGCCCCGTACACCCCTTAGCGTAACGGGGTCGTCGGCGCCCGGAACACGGCCGGTGGTGGCCACCGCCCGCGCCCTCCTCAAGCAGAGAGGGATGCCGGCGATCTACTGGGGAGAGACGGTGATGACTGCTGTCCACATCCTCAACGGCTCACCCACCAAGGCACTCGACGGCAAGACGCTTTACGAGGCATGGCACGGACGCAAGCCGGCGGTCAGCTACTTCCGCGTCTTCGGCTGTCTCATGTTCGTCAAGGAGCTTGGCCACGTTGGCAAGCTCGACGACCGGAGCACTCCGGGGGTCTTCATCGGCTACCTCGACGGCGTGAAGGGCTACCGCATCCTCGACCCCGAGACCCAGCGCGTGCGCATCGCACGTGATGTGGTGTTCAACGAAGGGCGAGGTTGGGCATGGGGCAAGATGGTCGATGACGGATCGGCTTCGACACACAGCGACTTCGTCGTCGACTTCGTCCACTTCGAGGGAGCTGGGGGAACTAGCAGCTCGTCTTCACCGAGCTCGTCTACCTCTACACCACGCTCGCCATCGGCTCCGGCGAGTCCACCGCCGGCCACGCCCCGTGCTCCTACACCGGAGCCCTCTGCTACGTCCCGCGCTACTGCTACGCCCCGCGCTTCTACACCGGAGGCGCCTGCAGCCCCTCGTGCTCCTACACTGGGACCGTCTGCACCAGCTACACCACGCTCTCCACCGGTGCTCACTTTCCCAGGATCGACTTCAGCTGCCTTGGTCCACGACGAGCGGCGCACGGTGGAGTTCGCCACTCCGCTGTCCCACGACGAGGACCGCATCGACGCCTACTACGACGGCGAGCCTCTACGCTACCGCACCATGGACGACATCCTCGGCGAGCAGCCCGTCCCCGAGCTTGCTCAGCACGACTTCGAGGCGGAGTTGGTCCTCGCCGTCAACGACGATGAGCCCCGCTCTTTCACTAGACCTTCTTGTATCACAAATTTACTTTTGCAATAGAAACATGCGGCTGAGGGCCAAGCTGCCCTCTTGCCTATGAAAACTATCTGTTCTTGTGTTTACCCTGGGCAACAATTACAATAATTTCTGTAGTTGCTTTATTGAGAATTTTCAGTGCATGCATAATACATTGTTTTATTGAAAACGTGAAAGGTGATTCAACTTGAAAGATTATACTTGTATGGTCATATGGTTATAAAAACTTTAAACTGGGGATTATGCCATGTCACTTTTTTTATGTGGAAGGGGAAGAAAAAAGAGAGATCATTTCATCAGCTTTGGTGATGCCTATTCTAACTTCAGCTCAGCATTATGAGCTACTAAAATCTCCAAAAGAAAATTCTTTTCCGGTCTTAGACATGATATTTCTTACTCAATGTTTTCATGTGGAATATGGAGATGAACTTCAAGAGTGTTCTGTCCTACTGGTTCTAGTTGTGGTTTATTTATTGGTGAAAGAACTAACAGAAAACCAAATAAGGAAGTTGAATAAGAAAAGATAAAGCACTAGGGGCAGGCAATATTGACTTTAGTTGTCAAAGTTCTCTTGAAGTCCTCTCTTGATTCATGAATCATTCCTGGAAAGCCTACTGAAATTCATCTGTTGCATGCTTCACAGGGATGGGATTCATTGGACACTGCACATGCAGCTGAACTCCTAAGTTTAAATCTTGAACTCACAGGGAAGTTGAAGGAATCAGAAGAGCTAATGGAACGGTGATACTTGTCAGCAACAGCTGTCTTTATGTCGATTTTGATCATTTTAGTGCTGTTGCTTAATCTTTCTAATGGTTAATTTTCTAGAATCCTTGCAGTCAAGAAAAAGATTCTACCTGAAGATCATCTTCAGGTTTGTTCTTTCCCTCATATTGAGCTCTTGAGATTATCTTAGTTGAAAAAAAATAATTGTAAGCTATATTCTTGAGTTGTCAAATGTAAGTACTGTAAAAAGCTCCCTTGCATGGTGATTTTTGCTTTGGCTTTGAAATTGTTTTTATCGAAATGATCTTAATATCAATTGTATTTTTGAGTTTTCCACTTTAGAACATGTACCATGGTTCATCTATGTGCCTCCATACAATCTTGAGATGACTCGAGACACAATTCCTGCATGGGGTTTTATCTGTAGTGATTTCTTGTCTTGAAGTAAATTGACATGCCCTTAATTTTTGGTCCGTGGAAGAAGGAAATGCCTTCATTGCAATGTTAGGGCAGCTCTAGTGTCTGGTTCAATTTCAATTGCTGAGATGAACTTCACAATTCACATGCTATCTAAGGTTTGGGTCCTCGCGTGCTGCAGTCAATTGTTGGGGCCCACAACTGAATACAAAAAGGAAAAGTCTGCAGCTTCTTTGCTCTTCTCACTCCACACCGCTGCAGGAAAGACAGCAGGAGTTGCGCTCATCGGTTCTTTGTTCCATCTGTTCGGACCAAACTGGAGTTGACTGGAGCAATCTTTTTGCTGTTTGTTGGCTCTAGTGTTGAAATCGATGCATACCCCTCCCTCCTCATGGTTTGGTTTCACAGCACGCTGGAGCTGCTCTTATATGGTACATGGTGTGTATCCTGAACTGGAATGTGCGGGGATTAAATGACAGTGTGAGGCGCAACTGTGTCTGTGAGCTTACACTCGCGACACAGACTATTGTCTGCCTGCAGGATATGGGGTGGTATCCTCCTTGCTGTTTCGGAGGCTTACTTTGTCCTGACGGATATCCTGCTCACCACCAATACCATCACGGCCACAATCTCCATGAGGGCCGATGACACAAGGTGGCAAATCACCATGGTCTACAGTCCGCAACGGGATGAAGCTTAGCTGCAATTTCTACAAGAACTGAAGGGCATTCCCTGACCCGACCATGGTAGGTGGCTAATCTTGGGGGGATTTGATTCTCATCCATAAAGCCGAAGATAAGAACAACACAAACCTCAACAGACACTTGATGGGATCCTTCGAGTCAACAATAGACAACCTGCTCCGCAACAAAATCCAGCTGAATGGGCGTCATTCTACCTGGAGCAACGAGCAGGACGCACCCTCCCTAGAATAGACAGATTCCTCTGCACAGCGGAATGGCGATTCCCGGCCTGTTTCCTACACTACTGCCGTCTCTTATGTTGGACCATACACCACTTATTTTGCAAGGGTAGCTGGAGCATTACCATAACTCCTTCCATCTTTGAAAATTTTTGCACAAGGATGGACGGGTTCCAGGAACTGATTCAGGACATTTGGAACAAACCAGTGGCCTCTACCCAACCTCTAAAGTGCCTCCACATCAAGCTATCCCTGGTTGCAAAGCTATCAACGATGGAGCAAAGAAAAAATTGGTGATACAAAGGCTGCAACTTGCCCTCGTCAAGGAAATTCTACTCCAACTAGAAGCTGCACAAGAGCACGGAGCCCTCATCCATGAAGAGCTCGAATTAAGACTTCGGTTAAAACCTGCAGCTTGGGCTTGGCAGCGATATAAAAATCAAGATCAAGGCAAAAATCCCACCTCACAAATGTCGGATGTGGCGAGACAAACACAACTCTTTCACATCCGAGCGAGCTCAACAGCCAGGAAGAACTACATCCAATGCCTGCATGATAATGGGATCGCTGTTTCTCATGATGGTAAAGAGAAAATAATTGGCGATTACTTCAGGGATCACCTAGGCTCTATGGTGCCGAGATTGGTTACCTTCCTGTGGTCTGCACTTGGCTACAACTGCCGCGACCTGTCTGAGCTGGAGGTCCCTTTAACCCTGGAGGAAATTAAAGAAACCATTCACTCCATGCCGGGAGACCTCTCTGAGCTGGAGGCCCCCTTAACCCTGGAGGATATTAAAGAAACCATTCACTCCATGCAGGGAGACAGGGCACCAGGCCCAGATGCATTCACAGGGCTTCCTTCAAAACACGTTGGGAAACCGTCAAGTTTGACATAGCGGAGGTCATCAATGCGCTCTTTGATATGAACTCTCAGGGGTTTGACCTGCTAAATTCAGCGAACATTGTTCTCCTCCCCAAGAAACCCGATGCCAAATGTGTCACTAATTGCAGTCCAATCAGTTTGATCTGTAGCATCGCCCAAATATTCTCCAAGCTCCTTGCAAATAGGTTCCTTAATCTCAAAATACCAGAGTGCCTTAAAAAAAAAAAGGAGCATCTATGACAACTTCCTCTATGTCCAGAACAGCATTAGACGCCTGCACAAGTCCAAGATCCTGGCCCTTTTCATGATGCTCAACATCCAGAAGGCTTTTGACACTGTAAATTGGAGCTACTTATTGGAGGTTCTGCAGGCCCTTGGATTTGGGCCTCTTTGGTGTGAATGGGTTTCCATACTGTTCCGCACGTCATCCTCCAGAGCAACTACTCAACGGTGTTCCAGGAACAAAATTCCAACATGCCAGAGGGCTGCATAAAGGTAATCCACTCTCACCCATGTTATTCATCCTGGCTATGGACCCTTTACAGCGGTTGTTGGAGCTCGCCACTGGCCACTGTTAAGTATATGAAAGCCCATCTAATATAGGCCCATATGGCCCATGTGGCTGTCTATATATATATCTATCTCCACTAATGGAGTGATCATCTTCCCTAATTCCAAAGGTTAGTAACATGGTATCAAAGCATGGTTTAGGGGTCGAATTAAGGTTAATCTAATCCCTAATCCCCCGAGATCCAAATTTTTCAAATTTTTCCGGCCCGTCGCACGCCCTTCGCCGTTGGCCATCAGCTGCTTCGCGGCTCCTCTGTTCCAGGCGTATCGGCCCGTCGCCGTTCGCTCTGTCCTCTGCGGCTCCTCTGTTCAGGCGTTCGCTTCGTCACGCGCGGGCAGGCCCGTCACGCGCGGACCCATTCCCACGCGCGGTTGGCTTCTTCACGCGCGGGTGGCCTGATCACACGTGGGGCTGCGCCGCAGGATCGGGGCCCTCTTCACGCGCGGGCGGCTTCACCACGAGCGGGGCCGCGTCGCGGGATCGGGGCCACATCCGGCCTCCTCCCACGCGCGGGCGTCTTCATCACGCAGCTGATCAGATGTAGGCCTTGCAGGGACAAAGTGGAGGACATCCATGTAGGCCTACGATGTGGCAATCTTCATAAACCCCAAAAAAGAAGGCATCGACGCCGTCAAAATAACTTGGAAGCCTTTGGCAAGGCTTCGGGCCTGAAGATAAACATGGATAAAAGCTCAATCCACCTGATCAGATGTGGGGACATCGATTACGTTCTTTCAGCTTTCTAGTAGACTAGAGGAACCTTTCCTTGGCGTTACCTTGGGCTGCAGCTACACGTCAGGCCTCTGCAAAAAGTGCACGCCTTGCCTCTCATAGAACACATTGGCCAAAGATTGGCAGGATGGAAGGGCAAACTACTAAACAAAGCGCCTAAATACCACCTCACTATCTTCCCGCTTGCTGCCTGGGCCAAGAAGCAAATTGACAAGATCCGAAGGTACTTTCTATGGAAGGGAGAGGAGAATGCGAATGGGGGTCACTGTCTTGTCAACTGGCTATCAGTATCCAAGCCAAAAGACCTTGGAGGCCCAGGGGTACCTGAGTTAGACAAATTTGGGAGAGCACTGCTGCTGCGATGGCTATGGCAGGAATGGATGGACCCCTCCAAGCTGTGAACTGGATCCGATGTGACTTGCAAACCGGCTAATAGGCTACTCTTAACGCCTCAACCATTGTCATGGTCGGAGATAGCATGAAAACACAATTCTGGCATCACAGCTGGTTAGATGGAGAAGCTCCTAGGAACCTAGCGCCACATCTCTTTGAGTTAGCAGGCCCGACAAGGTTCCCGACCCCGGGAGCGCATGGCCCGCACGACCCTACGACGAGAGTGACTCTTCTCTCCGCTCCGCCCCAAGTGACCCCTTGGCCACATCACGAGCTAATAGGGGACGGGAGGGGAGGCGCCGTAGCCACGACACGCGTGCAAACCACGCTTTGACTGGTCTGTGCCTATCCTCACGTACAAAATACAAGGTATGAAACCGGTCTAAATCAACTGGACTGCCTCACCATGCACTGTACGGGTATGGGCGAGCTTACCCGCGGCACGACGCAACAGGAGACGGTGTGGAGCGATGTCACGCACAGGAGAAGAGAAGGGCGCTACGACCCCGAGCCACCGGACAAGCCACTCTACCTTTTCCCCCTTTTTTCTTTTTTTCCTTTCACATATTCACCATCTCCCTCATCCTCTCTACCCCCGTGTATCCGACCCCTCCCTTGAGTCTATAAAAGGGAGGACGAGTCATCTATCTCAACACGCACTCGATCGCCATACACGCTCTAGACAGGCAGATATTGGCACACGCTCTCAATCACAACACACAACACGCTCGCACCTAGAGACTTGGGAGCCCTCTCCCTCTCTTAAACCGTTTGTAACCCCTACTACAAACCCCGCTAAGTAACACATCCCGCTTCGAACTGGACGTAGGGCCCCTTCCCTGAACCAGTATACATCATCTAGGTTTAAACGCGCATCTTAGAAATTTAGTAGTTGGTGTTTACTCGAAACACCGACAATTCTGTTGCTTCATAATTTTTTATTGGGTGCAGAATTAAATCAATCTGTGATGCCTCTTGCATATATTCATTGTCACTACACACCACCTACACAATTCATTGCTGCCATTGGCAACACCCTCACATTCTCTACATGATGCAATCAAAGGATCAGGTACAACATAGCCTTTATCAAGTAGGGGGTAGGCTAAAGATTAAAATGATGGACCAATGAAGAGGATTAAAAGGTAAAAAAGAAGTATTAGTAGTAGTAGTACTAGTAATAATAACTATGAAGTAACTGAATAAATTGATGACCTAAACAAAAGGTCCACAACAAGATCTAAACCGGAAAAATCTCATCTGAGAAAAATGACTTCTGGCCATGTTGGCTCCATCAACTGGCATGTGATCTCCTGAATTTGATTTCCTGCTCCCACCATTATGCTTACTTTATTAGGCTGCTTCAATACTGTGATCAATTTAATGTTTCAAATTGTGCTTTATATATAGAAACATCAAGAACCACTATACTGTGATAAATTTAATGTTTCTAACTGCGCTTTATAGATGATGATGCCAACCAGTCAGCAGGGATGGGACCTGAACTGTTTTAGTAACACTGCTTTACATTGTAAGTAATTAGTTTTATATTGATCAACTGCTGTTTTCTTGTTTTCATTGCAGGTAGCTCTTACATTGGTACACTTGGCAAGGTTAATATTGCACAAAGTTTTAATTGATCAGGATGCAAACAGCGATGTAACTGCATATTATCTTGCAAAGGCAAAACAGCTCAGCAATGATTCAATCAGGTTTTTGTTTCTTCTATTTTCTTTTCTCTTAAACTATTTGAATTGCTGGTCTCTGATTCTCGATGACTTGATTTGCAAAGCAGTTGTATTTTGGCTTGTTGGTTGCATTAAGTTAAATAACTGCTGGTAGTTTGGCACTATAGCCAATAATTTTCAGTATCCTAATTTTGATGATGTTCTACTGGAAACACACCTGATGAGCTATAGACAAATTGGTCAGGTGAGTCAAGATGCTATGAAAGAAAATGCGTGCATGTGGTGACAACTGATGCTTTACAATTTACTAGAGTCAATCTTGATTGTATTCGGTTAATTAGTTAAAAATGAAAGTTGTTTATACTATTTGCATGCATACATAAAGGCTGATGATCTGAACTGTTTTTAGTGTTCAATTCAGTACTCTTAGGGTTCCTTTGGATCAACCATTCCACTTGGGATTGGAGGGTGCTGAGGGGAAAATTAGTTCAACTACCCCTCAATCCCCTCCAATTCCGAAGTGGAATAGGTGAATCCAAACTAGCCCTTAATGTTTTTCTGTATTGGTATTTCATTTCCTGTCTCAAACAGAAATCTGGTTACTTCAGGATTTCAAATCCTTGTCCTCAGGTCTGTTGCACTGATGGTCAGCTAATTAACTTTAATATTGTTGTCCACTAGTGGTCTTTTCTAATGTATCGTCATTATTTAGAATTTCCTATAAAACCAAACTGGTATGAACTAAATGCCAAGTTGGATTGCTAATGAGCCTTGAATATTTTTTTATTGTAGGATTACAGAAGGAAAATTAAATTCTCCAAGAAAAGATCAGAATAAGATTAGCAGTACATCAACTACAGATACAGATAAGATTGCAGCAACAGCTATTCTTGTATGTCTCTACTCATCTTAAGGAGTTTGAGATCTTGAACTCCTTTTCTTGCCCTTTTCTTCTCGAGCTCCTCACAACACTTGAGTATAACCAAATAGGAGGTTCCTTCCATATCCAGTTGCGGACCCAGGATTTGAAACATGTGCAGTCCTAGTCAAAAATTTTCATATGCAAAACGGTAAAACTCAAAACAAAAAAAAAGAGTTTGGTATATATGACTATAAGTTAATCAAATTATGAAGTACATTTAAAAGGTTTAATTTTAAGCTTACACAAATAGGTCCAAAACTTACAAAAATAGATCATACATAAGATAAGATCTTGCATAAATAAGTTACTACAACACTAGTTCTAGGCTTTTTACTTTGCGCTTTCTCATTGCCCTGAACAGCTGCAACTGGTGGAGCACAAATTGCCACTTTTTGTGCCTCATGCTTCTCAAAAAGAAATGCAATATTTGATTTCTTCATGCCTCAGTTTCCTAGAAAATAACAACAGATTTCATTCAATTCTAGGCTCACAAATCCACAATCGCTAAGTCCAATTCATAATCCAATCTCCAATGACCAAATCCTGAAGAATATAGTCCAGATAAGAACTCAACAGGCAGGCAGGGAGCAGGGAGCAGGGGCCAGGCAGACTGGCCAGCTTGGCGTGCATGCCAAGGCGGACTGGCGGAGCCTGGCTAGGTGGCCACACGGTGCAGCGGGCGCAGGGATGCCGCCTGGCACTTGGCGAGGCAGCGGGGGGTGGGGCAGGTGGCCGAGGGCCAGCGGGGGAGCCCCGCTGCATGGCCTCGGGGCACGGCTCGGACCTGGGGTGGCAGTCGCCTCACGCGGCCTCTCGTCTCGTGCAGAGGTGTCGCAGCCTCTCGTGTTGGTTCTGTGGGTCAAATTTGTTATGGGCTGCATAGTACTAAATTGTTTTTGGGCCAAATTCCAGGACTGGCCTACGTGGTGGGCCTGCCACTGCCCATATTCCCCCCCCCCAAAAAAAAAAAAAACATTCATTTACTCAAACACCAATATTAAATTAAGACGGTGAATAGAATTTGGGCAGCCGTTAGGTCTAGATCTAGCTGGAGAGTCTACCAAAAAAGGTTTGAGGACCACGGTTGGTCTTTGCATGACCTTTGGACGAGTGTAGCACAATAAAGTAATAAGGTCTGATTGGAGGCAATGTTTTTATACTGAGAAACATGGCAATCAGATAAGGTTGCTGTGATACTACTTACCTCTCCATACTGTATATACGTAGCACCGAAGATGTATCTGTTATGCTTATTATCATACTATTCCAAGTTATTGTACCGGCCTTTATAATATATTTTTTGAACGCACTGGAGAACTGTTCATTAAAAAGGAATAGAAAAATGTGATAAGAGAGAAACACACATGGACATTGGCCACACACCTACACACGTTAATTAAAACAATTGGGCCATGGATATGAGAGACGACCACTAATACTATGTATACTTGGGAGTGGAAAAACTAGCTAGTTCCAAAACCAAGTTCCCAAGACCAGCATGTACAATTATTCATTATTTTTTCACTTCTTTTGTTTCCGCTAATGCTTATTACTCTAGAGAGGTATAAAATGTCACCACACGCCCAATGTGGGGGGATGTCTCATGTATATATAGCTGTAGTCAATATGTGATACAAGGAAGGTAGTACAACACATGGAAGCTAGCTATGATTGATCCTGACGGATCCTATCCTAATATACACTGATCGTAATGGATCCTTTCCTAATACCCGCCCGCAGTCGTAGTGGTAGTGGTAATGGGATCACGAACGCATAAACTGGAGCGGAAATCGGTGAACAAGAACAACTGTACAGGAAGACCCTTGGTCATAATATCCGTGAACTGGTGCGCCGAGGGAACGTGGAGGACGCGAACCTGCCCCAAGGCCACCTTATCGCGAATGAAGTGGATGTCAATCTCAATATGCTTCGTGCGTTGGTGGTGGACAGGGTTAGCGGTCATGTACATGGCACTGACATTGTCGAAGTAGACCACTGTTGTCGAAGGAACGGAGATGTGAAGCTCCTGAAGAAGTTTGTACCCAGCAGCACTCGCAACAGCATGGGCGACGGCGCAGCATTTGGCCTCAGCGATGGAGCTGGAAACTGTGGTCTGGCGTTTCGACCACTAGGACACCAGAATGTCGCTGTGGAAGGCACAGAAGCCAGAGGTGGAGCTGTGGGGTGGCACTCAGACATGCCTGCCTGCTGGAGGAGTTCAACAACGTCGTGGCGCTGGACAGGAAGGGGACGGAGCAATCTCGAGTAACAGCTATCCCAAGACACTGACACGCCGAGTTGCCATGTCTAGGCATCGATAACCTTTTTGGGAGGAAGGGTAGGCGAGAAACACACACGGAGTCGAGCAAGGAGATTTTTTTTTTTTTTGGGGGGGGGGGGCGGGGGTTGTCGTGGCATTGAGATTGGGGTAACAAAGGTAGCTGAACACATGGAGGGAGGAGTAATCGTGGTGCCGCTGGTGGAGGCGCTGGTAAGGGATGGCATGCTGCACGAAGCTAGTAGGGCGCTGGTTGAGCAGGAAGGTGGCCACAGCCAGGGCTTCAGCCCAGTACGGTGGTGGCACGTGGGCGTGTAGTGGAGTGCGAATGGTGAGATGGTGCGTAGCATGCCTTTGGCCTTGCCATTTTGTTGAGAAGTGTAGGGGCACGACAAGTGCAAGGTGATGCCGTGCCCGGTGAGGAAGTCAGCGGTGGCCCGATTGACGAACTCAGTGGGCTTAGGGTGTGACGCCGAACTGCATATAGGCAAATGCGATGAACTTAGCAAGATGGCGACAGATTTGTGGCGTAGGGGAAAAGACCAACAAAAATGAGAATAATCATCGAGCAACACAAGATAATATTTGAACCCGAAGGTGCTCAAAACAGGAGATGTTCATACATCACAGTGAATTAACTAAAAAATGGAGCTAGTAACAGAAGTGGAACTACTGAAGGGGAGTCGGGTGTGTTTGCCAAGTTGACAGGCATGACACATGGACTGTGGCTGCTTATTACGGGAGATGGCAGGCATGCTTTGCAGGGTGGGGAGGGTGGAGGCGCCCACATGACCAAGACGATGATGCCAAAGCTTGGACCCGGGAGTGATGGTGTAGAGGTCCCTGCCACTGTTGCAGCGAAGAATCACGTGCCTTCTCTGTAGGTCCTTGATAGAGAAACCAAAGGCACCAAATTGAATGGAGCAGGAATTGTCGCGAGTAAATTGACGAATAGACAGGAGATTGTGCATTAATGCAGGGGCAACAAGAACATTATTGAGGCGGAAGGTAGAGGTGTCCGTGGACAGGGTAGAAATGCCACGATAGTGTATGGGAATGGAGGTAGCGAGACGGGATAGGAGTATACCATCTGAAGACGACATGTGTGTTGTGGCGCCAGTGTTAAGGACCCAAGGGTTGCAACCCTGTAGCGCTAGCTGGGTTAGGACAACAACCAGGTCGTTCGGATTCCAGATGGTAGTGTCGGGCTAGGTGGCAGCAAGTGGACAGCAAGTGGAGGAGCAGTGCTATCGGACTGCTGCACTGGGGTGAAGGCGGTGTGGGCCTGCGGAAAAGCGCCCAAGATACTAAGGGTGTTGCTGGGGTGCCACTGCTGGTGCGCAGAGCCAAGGGCCAGCCGGTTGGGAAGAGCCACAGCTGCCACTGTGGTTCGAGACGCCGTTGCCGTGGCCTCGCCGCTGATTGCGAAAGTTGCCGCCACCACCACCTGTCCCGTGGCCGGAGCGGTTGCCCTGGCCACCACCAGGGTTGCCTGATCGGCCGCTGCCAGAGGCGTCCTGGCTGAATGTGGACGCGTGACAGGCGGAGCCGCTGGAGGAAGAGCCGACGTAGAAGGCGGTCTAGGACACGACTTCTCCCTCATTGGCAAACCGAAGCCCCTTGAGGATGAACTTCTCACAGGCGGTGGCAAAGTTAGGCAACGGAGTGGAGTCCGCGATGTTGTCAGCGGTGCTACAAATTGTGGACGAGCTGGGTGTCAACAACGGTGTGGCCGACGTTGCGCAAGGCATCAGCAATTGTCTTCATCTTCTGGCAGTAGTCATCAATGGATTGCAGTAGTCATCAATGGAGAGATCTCCCTGAGTTATCGAGTGAAATTCTTGGCTCGGGATGGTGGCCCCGAAAGCCTTGTTGGCCTAAAACAGACCAGGGATCATTGTCCGCAGTTGACGGGGCGGTTTGACCCGGCGCTTAGGTGAGGTTGAGGACGTTGTTCGTGGCAGTGTCGAGGAGCCAGTTGCGGACGCAGGAGTCAGCGGCTACCCAGGCCTCGTCCTTTAGGCGAGCGTCCTACGTGCCATCAATGTGCGATCCAAGGCTGAATTTGCCGCACAAAGAGAGGAAGAAGGCCGATCAGAGAGTGAAGTTAGGGCACTTCAACTCGAGGGTGATCGGCACATGAGATTTGACAGAGATGGCATATGGGGGGATGCATAAGACCGCCGGGGTTGAGGCCGGGCGCCAGAAGTGGTGCTGGAGGTGACAGGAGTGGTCATGGCAGTAGCGTGGGGGAGAAGGGAGGCGCGGCCCTGGGGGAGCGCAATAGTAGAAGGGTGGAGCACCTGCAGGCCGTCAAGCGTATTCTCCGCTATGTGGCCGGGACCCTGGACTATGGTCTTCACTACGCCAAGGCATCAGGCACAGTACGCTTCATCGGCTACTGTGACAGCAACCTCGCTGGCGACATCGACACAAGCAAGAGTAGCAGTGGAACTACATTCTTCTTGGGTAATTGCTTGGTCAACTGGCAATCTATCAAGCAGAGGGTGGTGGTATTGTCAAGCTGTGAAGCAGAGTACATCGCCACTGCCACTGCAGTTACTCAGGCCCTTTGGCTGCATCGGCTACTCGGGGAGCTGCTGGACAGAGAGTGGAGGTGGTCGAGCTGAAGGTTGAAAGCAAGTCAGCCTTAGCTCTAGCCAAGAACCCTGTCTTCCATGACAGGAGCAAGCACATCCGGATCAAGTACCACTTCATCCGGACTGCTTGGAAGATGGGAGTATCAAGGCTGATCATTGCTACCAACGATCAACTTGCAGACATTCTCACCAAGTTACTGGGCAAGGCCAAATTCCAGGAGATGAGGAGGAGAATTGGCCTAAAGCAAATCACCTAGCACTAGGCTTAGGGGGAGATTGATAGTTAAGCTTATTGCTAATGTATCTTAGGAGTTGATCTTAGCTTTCTATTCTTTGTCAAACTCCTATTCAAACAGCTTTTGGGATAGAGGGGGTTAGTGTTAAACTGCCTAAAGCAGTTGGAGTAGGGGCTAAGCAAGCTACTGCCCTAAGTTGTATAAGAGGGGGAGGAAAAGGTCACTAGACCTGTGTATCACTTTTGCAATTCCAATTCAATCCAAGTGGCCTATGGCCAAGATGCCATCAGGCCTTTCTGGGCAACAATACATATATAGGCAAGGATCATGTAGGGTTTATACAATACTCCCAATTAACGGAGATCCTTGCCTAATCTCTAATCATATATACCATAAGTACCTAGAGGCCATATAGGCGTGGACGCCAAGGCCCATATGGCCAGCCAAGAAGGCGCCTTGTCTCCGAGCTCCTCTGTGTACTCGTAGTCCTCTTCAGGCTGGTGCTCCTCTAAGGTTGTCAAACGAGACATATATTCACGATAAGCGACTCATATAGAGTACCACAAAGAAGCAATAGAAAACCAAAAGATCCAAATGCACTAAAACACAAGCCTATGACGTAGAGCTTATTTTTAGAAAAAATTTAGACTCTGGGTTTATATTTTTCTGAGAAAGAACACAGGGCTTGACACATGGTGGACTGATAGGTGGGACCGAGTCCACGGTCAAAGCTAACCGGTCAACGAGTCTAACTGTGCTTTGCGGGCCAGGTCTTGGGCTGGATATGGGCTGGGTTGGGCCGATCTAGGCCGGCCCAACTTGGACATGTGTTAGCTTCTAGTGCGGCCACGTAACGGGCTTGGGTCGCTACTAGGTTGCGCCCACGGGTTTGGTTCACGGTGGATCAGGCGTTGGCGCATCGTAGGCTGCAGACTTGGCCTATGGTGTGCACCTGAGCGCATGGTGCACTGTGCCCTGGGTGCCCACAAGGGCAAAAAGGGGAGAGAGCGCTTGGATTTTCCCCTAGCCAGGTGTGACATACGTCCCCGAAGAGGCTTGCCGGTGGCAAGGCACACTAGTTCTAGGGCAAGAGTAGCACGAGGTTAAAGGCGGGGCCTTTGGCTCGCTACGGTCAGTAGTTCCAGTGACAACTCGGGCGCAGTGGCATAGCGGCTCGCACAGCTGCCAGCCAGGGCCCAAAGACGGCTCCTTTTGCTCGAACACATGGCGGAGTCTGCTTGGTGACAGATTTCACGGCGGAGGCGCTATGAATGGATGATGGTCGTATGGCTCTAGTGAACTAGTGCCTAGCATAGGTCTAAGGTCAACTGTCTACATGGATAGACGCGCGGGGTCACGATGGAGATACACGGTCGGTCCTCGTCCCGCGAGGCAGCCGGCAACAGTGAGAACGGCCTCGGACCAGCAGTGCTCTAGTTGAATGGCTGCGCTGGCATAGCAGCGGCGTTGTGGGGCTCCAAGGTGTTCCTAGGGGTCTAGCTTAGGTTGGGGCGTCACCACCGCGAGGCAAAGCTCACCGGCCAAGAAACGTTACTTCTACCAGCTTGGTTTGCTCAGAACAAGCCTCGCCGTGGCTGACCTCCGGCCCTGGTGGGCATTCACGTGTGGTGTGCCTGCACATGCGTTCCCGAGCCCAGGCGACTTGGCATCGCTGTGTTATGGCTGTGTTGGGAAAACTCACTGTGCGGTGTTGCTTGGTGACAGCTAAAGGCTCAACCTTCGGGCCTCCCTGGTTGGGAAACCTCGACGGTGCCCGTGGCGGGTGCACGTCGGCGGATAGAAAAGGGGCAGCAGGGCTCACCGTGGGTGAAGGCAGAATGCCAACAGGCTTGATAGATTAATTGAGTGTTTACACAAGGGGATTTACAATATATAGAGGCCAAGGGGCCTGATTACATAGGCCACATAGGGTGGCGCATAGCTGTGATTAGGAGTAAATGACACAGTAACCAAAGAGGCTAACATGGTATACTAAGATACTCTAACCCCCCCCCTCCTCGCAACGTCGTAGCAGCGGACATTCAGACTGGAGCGAAATTCTTGAAACACCGAAGTAGGTAGGCCTTTGGTGAAGACATCAGCGAACTGGGAGGTAGTTGGTACATGGAGCACGCGAACAGCACCAATGGCAACACGTTCCCGGACGAAGTGGAGGTCGATCTCCACGTGCTTGGTGCGCTGATGTTGTACAGGGATGGTGGAGAGGTAGACGGCGCTGACGTTGTCGCAGTAGACGAGGCAAGTGGAGTCAAGAGGATGATGCAATTCCTGGAGAATTTGGCGCAGCCATGAAGCTTCAGCAACGCCATTGGCGACAGCCCGGTATTCAGCCTCAGCGCTGGAGCGAGAGACGGTGGGCTGTCGTTTGGAGGACCATGAGACAAGGCTGCCACCAAGGAATACCGCATAGCCAGAAGTGGAGCGACGAGTGTCCGGGCAGCCAGCCCAATCAGCATCAGTATAGACGACCAGCTAGGATGGAGAAGTCCGAGGAATGCTGAGGCCATAGTCTAGAGTGCCCTGGAGGTAACGGAGGATGCGTTTGGCAGCGACTAAGTGAACCTCCTGAGGATCGTGCATGTAAAGACACACTTGCTGGACAGCATAAGCAATGTCGGGCCTGGTGAATGTCAAATATTGGAGAGCACCCACGAGACTACGGTAGTCTGATGGATCAGCAACAGGGGGGCCATCATCAGCAGAGACCTTGGCACATGTATCAACAGGAGTGGAGCATGGTTTGTAGTCACTCATGCCATGGCGAGCCAGAACATCCAGAGCATACTGACGTTGGGAGAGGAGTAAGGAGTCACCCTTTCGCTGAACAGCCATGCCAAGAAAGTGGTGAAGAGGGCCAAGGTCCTTCATTGCGAATTCCTTCATTAGAGCATCAATGACCCGACGGAGGAGCTGCTGGGAGGAGGCAGTAAGCACAATGTCGTCCACATAGAGCAGCAAATACACAGCTGTACCGCGACGGTAGACGAACAGTGAAGTGTCTGATCTTGCTTCAGTGAAACCCAGGGAGAGCAGGAATGATGCAAACCGGTTGTACCATGCGCGGGGGGCTTGCTTCAAGCCATAAAGGGATTTGTTGATCCTGCAAACATGCTGAGGAAGGGCAGAGTTGGCGAATCCCGTGGGCTGGGAGCAGTAAACTGTTTCTGAAAGAGTCCCATGAAGAAAAGCATTCTTGATGTCGAGTTGATGAATTGGCTAGTCAATGCCAGTGGGCTCGGACAGTGGCAGGTTTGACAACTGGACTAAATGTTTCATCATAGTCAATGCCAGGACGTTGAGTGAAACCCCGAAGAACCCAACGAGCCTTGTATCTGTCCAGGGACCCATCAGCATGGAATTTGTGCTTGAAAATCCACTTGCCGGTGACAACATTGGCCTTGGCGGGGCGAGGAACAAGGTCCCAAGTATGATTCTCCATGAGAGCAGCATATTCATCTTCCATGGCACGGCGCCAGTGGGGATCAGCGAGGGCGTCGCGGCAAGACCAAGGAATTGGAGAGAGAGCCTCGGTGTGGAGAATGCGTGGTTGAGTATATCCAGACTTCCCACGAGTCATCATGCCATGGCTGTTGTCAACCGGTGGAATGGGAACAACACCAACAGGAGTAGTATCCTTGACGAACCGTGGTGGTGAAGGAATGATGTTGGAGCGGCGAGGAGGGGCAGCAGGTGGTGGTGACGGTGCTGCTGAAGGAGCAGTGGCTGGTGGAGGACGCCGGGAGTACACTTGAGTGACCGGCGGCTTGGAGAAGGCTGCTGTGGGTGCCGGGGCTGCTGCCCGGGGCAGCACTGTGGACACCGGAGCTGCTGCTGGAGCCAGAGCAGGGGGCACCGATGCTGTTGCCTGGGGCAGGGCCGGTTCTGGAGATGACCGAGGCAGCGGTGCCACAGGTGGAGCGCGCCGGGCGGCGGAGAAGCCCGGTGGAGGATGCCGGGGTGCTGGCCCGGCCGGGATGGGGGGCCAGACCAACGTCGGAGCATCATCAGGCCACTCAGGTGCAGTCTGCGGTAGGGACTGCACAGGAGTGCCGAGGGGTGGCATGAGTGTACCTGCAAGAGAAGAGGGAGCTGGCAGGAGCTCGTCATTGTTAGTTAGAAAATCAAGTTCGGTAGGGGCTGGGTTCCGGTGTCTAGAGAAAGGAAAGGTGGTCTCGTCGAAGATGACATGACGGGAGATGATGACACGATTGGAAGAAAGTTCGAGACACCGGTAGCCTTTGTGATCGGAGGAATAGCCAAGAAAGGCGCATAGAGTGGAGCAAGGAGCAAGTTTATGAGGAGTGGCGTCAGAGAGGTTGGGGTAGCAGGTGCACCCAAACACTCGAAGTTCATGGTAGGAGGGTAGGGTACCATGAAGAGCGAAGTAGGGAGTGGACATATTGAGGGTTTTGGTGTGGAGGCAGTTAAGGACATAGGTAGCGGTGGAGAGAGCGTCGGCCCAGTAGGAGGGGGGCATGGACGCTTGAAAGAGGAGCGTGCGTATGATGTTGTTGGTTGTGCGGAGAATGCGCTCAGCCTTCCCATTTTGCTGAGAGGTGTAGGGACACGACATTCGAAGGGAGATGCCGTGAGTGAGGAAGAAGTTGCGGGAAGCGGAATTGTCAAATTCGCGACCGTTGTCACATTGGACAGCTTTGATGTGGCACCCAAACTGAGTACGAGCATAAGGACAGAAATTAGAAATGGTAGAGAAAGTGTCAGACTTGAGACGCAGCGGAAAGGTCCATAAAAAATGAGAGAAATCATCAAGGATAGCTAAATAATATTTAAATCCAGATACACTTGGGACAGGAGATGTCCATAAGTCACAATGTATCAAATCAAAAGGTTTGGTAGCCCTTGACAATGAACTAGAAAATGGTAGATGCACATGGCGTCCTAGCTGACACGCATGGCAGAGATGATCATCCGCAGATTGGGTGCAAGCAATCGACGAAGAGTGAGCAAGGTGTTGAAGAGCTTCCTTGCCGGGATGACCGAGGCGACGGTGCCAGGTGGACGACGAAGGAGTGGCGACAAGAACGCAGGGAGCAGAAGGCGTCGATGGGAGCTGCAAGGCATAGAGAGGCCCCGAGCTGTTACATCGAAGGAGGACGCTCCTGGTGCGTAGATCCTTCACAGAGATGCCAGTAGGGTCAAATTCAATAGACATGATTATCGGTAGTGAATTGACGAACTGATAAGAGATTTTTAATAATTCCGGGAGCAAGGAGGACGTTGTTGAGGCGAAAAGGACCGGGAATTGTAGAGTAACCAGTGCCAACAACAGGAAGGGCGGCACCATTGCCGACCACAATAGAGGAAGGGAAGGAGGAGAAGGTGGGGGTAACAATACCGGGATTGGAGGTGATGTGGGCAGAGGCGCTGGAGTCGAAGACCCAGTCGCTGCTGCTCGGCGGAGTGAGTGAGACGGTGCTGAAAGCCTGGGCGAGGGACTGAGGATCCCAAGGAGCCCATGCAGGAGGCGCCGTCGGAGGAGTGGGGAGCAGCGCCGGGAGTAGGAGCCTGATCCTGGGGAAGGGGCCAGGTAGCCCGGGAAGGGCAGGCCAGCCATCATGGCGTGCTGCTGCTGCTGGTGCTGCTGAGGAGGGATGCCGGTGTGTGCTGAAGGAGAGCGAGGGCCACCAGCCGTGGGTCCGGGCCACATGTGAATGGACCCAGACCACGGATTGTAGAAGGACGGCCACTGCTGGCCACCGGGGTGGCCCTGGTTGCGCCCGTCGCGGTGACGCCTGCCACGACCAGCGCCGGAACTGCTGCCTGAACCGCCACCCGACGATGGCATGATCGGTGGACGTGGAGGAGGCGCTGGGGAGGTCGACTTGCTGGAGGTGAGGAGGGCAGGAGTCTTTGAGGGCTGCACCATGTTCAGTTCAGCAAGACGAAGATCAGTACGAACATCTGCAAACAGAGGAAACGGCTTCTGCCGGGTGATGAGCTGCGCCATGAACTGGAAGCGCTCATTGAGACCCCGTAGTACGTTGAGTACCAGGGTACGATCAGTGACCGGTTCACCGAGGTCAGCAAGGGCATCGGACATGTTTTTCATCTTGCGGCAGTAATCGTCAACAGGGAGATCGCCCTGGTTGAGATTGCGGAACTCCGCATCAAGAAGCAGCGCCCGGGATTCTCGGTTCCCCAGGAACTGCTGCTCAATGCCGAGCCAAGCCACCCGAGCGGAGATGCCGTCGTGGGCGTGGATGATGTTGAGGAGCTCGGTGGAGATGGTGTTGAAGATCCACGAGACGACCACGCAATCCATGCGGGACCAGGTTGGGTCGGCGGGGCGAGACTCATCACTGAGGACATGATCCTTCAGAGAGTACCGGCCGAGGGCGAGAAGATGGTAGCCGCGCCACTTGGAGTAGTGGGGGGACTGGAGGTCGAGGATGGTAGGAATAAGGTACTTGATGTTTTGAACCGCGCAGGCCTGCAGGTGCGCGATGGCGGCGGCCTCGGAGGAGATGGAGTCGTCGTCGCCATCTTCAGGTTCGCTGCCGTGGGCAGTCTCCAGGCGGAGCCGTTCCTGGATGGCGGCCGCTTGCGCCTCCAGGGCATCAGCCCGCGGCGCTCCTTGGACGGGCGTCCGCGGGCGGCCCTGACGCGCCCCGGGGCGGCGGCGGCGCCCTTGAAAAGGGCCGCTTCCTTCTGGAGTTGAGCGGCGTGCTCGGAGTTGGCCACGCTGGCAGCCGAGGCCTCTTCCTCGAGGCGCCTGGCGGCAGCAGTGGCGTCGTCGTGTACTTGGGCGGTGTTGGCGGCGGTGATGGCAGCCGAGGCGCTGGCGCTGGAGTCGCCGGAAATAGGAGTGGTGGTCATGGCGCGGCCGTCGAGTAGGGGCGGTGCGGCGGTGTGGAAGCAGAGGAGGTGGGCGGGAGAAGGAAGGGTCGGCACAGGACCCGAGTCTAGGCGTCTGATACCATGAAGGCAGAATGCCAACAGGCTTGATAGATTAATTGAGTGTTTACACAAGGGGATTACAATATATAGAGGCCAAGGGGCCTGATTACATAGGCCACATAGGGTGGCGCATAGCTGTGATTAGGAGTAAATGACACAGTAACCAAAGAGGCTAACACGGTATACGAAGATACTCTAACAGTGGGCTCAAGAAGGCTTGGATGGTGGTGCAAGGGCGAGGCAAGGCCGGTGTCGTGGAAGGGCCGCAACGCCGGTGTAGTCATTTAATGCGATGTTTCCAGCTCTGGCGGCTCCTAGTGGAACTCCGGCAAGGTGGTCCGCCCTTCTTCCTTCAGCTCTCTTCTCTACCGCAGACGATGTGCGTGTGAGGCCACCAGATGCGACGGGAGGGGGTATGGGGTTCCTAGGGGAGAGGGGCTCAACTTTTGTAGCCGCGACCACCAATAGCATAGCAGCGGACGGTGTAGAGGGCAGAAGGGACACGTGTAGGGTGGATACGGGTCTAGGGCTAGGGTTTGGGGTGCTTGGGGAGCTCGCGCAGGCTTTGCAGCCTCCAATTTTGGACAACGGTGGTGAAGGTGAGGACGGGCTGGTGTTAGTGGTGTTGGGCTGTAGCAGCAGACGTTAACTGCTCGACTAGCGCGGGCTGGAGGGGTGTCGTGGATCGTGGACGTGATCGTGGACGTCGCGGCCGTCCAAGTGGGGCCATGTAATGACCTGGGGCACGTGTCGTGGTGATTCGAGGCACGGCTTCGGATCCTCGCCGGTAGGAGGCTTTGCCTCGGCAAGAAAAGCAGAGGAGACGGGGGAGGGCGAAGGGGATGACAAGTGGTCTCCCTGGCCCGCCTGTCAGCCACACGGAGAGAGGAAGCAGGCTAGGCTTGGTTTTGGCTGGTGGGGTCCCTTGTATTTACTATTTCTTATTTCTAGCCCCTCCTTTTGTATACCTGTATTTTCATGCATGTATACCACCGTAGTGGGGACTGGGGCCCACTAGGTCAACGCTAGGGGTTTAACTAAGGGGGCTAAGCACATTGACACACAAGGTCATTTGCTTAATAGTTTGATCAACTTATTATTAGCGAACATAAGCATAAAGAAGCAACTCATAAGTGCTTGTTAATGCACATGCTCACTTACATCGTGTCCTGTAGGTGCCGTGGAGGTGGCACGTGCGGCTGCAACAAACCAGAGGCGACCCTCCGAGAGGGTTGGGGGTGCATGAACCATGTGTGGCAGCAGAGGCAGTAGCTCGGCAGCACGAAGAGGCCAACCAAATGTGTTGATCGATGTCGTGGCAGTGCACGAGCCAGCCCTAAACAAGGAGCTCTCGCCTTGAAGGCCATGTGGGGCGAAGGAGGCACACGGGGGAAAGCTGCACACGAGGAAGCAGAGGCACGGACGGGGAAGAGACGAGATCACGCGTAGGCAGCATGAGGTGTGTGGTCGCACAGCCATAGACTAGTGGCGCGGGAGAGAAGCTTCGTTTTGGAAACCCATCTTGGCCATACGGGGCCTCTATCTTTGTGTGCCTACCGTCACTTCATGTTGTCTGTCCGGCATCCGTTGCTTGTGGTTTGGGCAGTTCATTTGGAATCGATGCAGTTACATCAATGGGGAGCTTGTTATGAGGTTGTGGTTGTCGTAGGAAGTCAGAGCTGCTCTTTGCTCTTGCACCGAGCTTGGTACGGTGACCTATGATGGACTTCACCTCTTGTTGTGAGGTGTTGAGGTGGTGACGATGCCCTTGGTTCCTTGGGGCCACTTCTTGCTTTTAGCGGGTGCCCGGTATTCTTGATATGTGCTCATAGAGCGAAGTTGGAGCTTCGCATTGTTGGGCGTGATGATGCTTGGCAATAATAACACGTTTGGTGTGGCTAGGTGTGTTGGTGCTAGACGTGTGTAGCAGATGGTTACTTGGTAGCTTTGGCTGAGGTCCGCCATGTGAAGTCGGAGTTGTTTGGTTGCTATGGCAGTTGAGCTTGGCAACAATGACACATGGGGCTCCCGTATTGTTTTGGGTTAGTCACATGGGCAGTTGTGTTTAGGTTTTCTCCGGTTTTCCTTAATTAATCGTGCAGTTGTATGATTTTTGGGCCTAGTTTATCTTATAAACTGGGTCAGTTCTTCAAGTGAACTGTAGGAACTGCCTGCCCTTTTCGAAGGTTCTTCCATAAAAAAAAACACTTTGGTGAAAATAAGGCTTATGTTTGTTTTTGTTGTCGTTAATTTTTTTTCCCCTAACTCTGTTTGTATTATATTGGTTGTTAATTGATAATACTGTATTACGTGTGCAGTTGGAAGCACTTAATGTTGTTGGATACATTGATATTACAGCAAAGAATGTGCTAGGGCGAGGGGTAATTTTTCTTTTTGTACTTTATTTATGCATTGGCAACTGCTGAATTATGTTATATGCAATTTATTTTCTATCTAATATACCATGTTCTCTTTAGTAGTTGGTACTCTTGATAAGGCTTCCACTGGAACATTTGAAGCATGGATTCTTCAAAATTGATGCTGTACATATACCAGGCACACCTCGGCCCGTTATATGGACAGGCACAAATATCTTTTATGACCGATATAGCACACTGCGAATCCATTTTAAAAATAAATTTGGAAAGGTCTGTAACACTTTTTTGTAAATTGACTGGATATATGTTTTCTTGATTTAATTATTGCTGTAATAATATATGTCACATTCAAAGGACATTGTTGTTCGAAAGGTATCGTTATGATGTGACAGAACGCAATTTTTGGCATTTTTTTTTTCAATGGCTGTTATTAGGCACTTAAAACCTCATTTTGGAAGTGGGAATTGCTAGTGAAGCTTGCAACTTGACCATTTAATCCCTATAATTTCAGGGGCAAGACTGTAAAACTGTTGAAGATGTTCTGCATAAGTGTATTTCACTTTACAAAGAGGTATGAATTATACCAGCACGGTTTCATAATTAAATGGCTGCTTTAACGCGTCATTTGTTTTGGCAGCCTCATACAGGAAGGTTAGTGAAAAAGGCTGTCAAGAAGGAGTACATGATGTGCCTGAGGAGTCTCATCGTCATGGTTCAGCGCATACTTCCGTTTCCACAGATGACGGGGTTGCAGGAGTTGCTTAGTGAGGCCAGACAAATTTTAGGAGAGTTAGCAGAAGAGAGTGCTAGGAAGAAGTAATGATACGTAGGAACAGTCATGTTACTCGCAAGATCTTTTTCAGCCATCAGGTAACTATTGAAAGCTGGCATCTATGCTATTTGGCTGATGTAAGCATGGCACAGATTTCCTAGAATGCTGTTTTGAGCTATTCATAGAAGAACCCGGCAAATCTTCATATGTATTGTGTTGCCAAAAGCTTTTATTTGCTCAAACAGATTCATCTTATTAATCACTGTTACAGACTCGACTCGGCTTGCATAGTTCATTTATACAGCCAGCGGGTGCAAGAACGCTGTGAGAGGCCAGCCAAAGAGAGTGTTTAAAGCAAGAAATACTGACCGTGGAATAGCAATTTCCGCTCAAAATCAAACGAAAGAATTGTTTCACGTCTGGCGGTTGTTCGGTTTTCGATTTGGTGTCAGTCTGGCAACTAAAGTGATCGGCTTCGGCGTTCTGTTTTCACGTTGCACCAAACCGACGCACCGTATTAGCGCTGCACAGCAGGCTCCACTGCTCATAGGTCGTTGTGCAGACCATTTGTATTGTCTTTGTATCCCTGCCAGATTTTTTGGTTGTTGTTCGCCTGTTTGGTGAACACCGAACCGAGAATCCGGACACCGAGTCATCGGGTTTTAGCTTTTCCTAGCTCCGAACGGTTGTTAGTTTTTTTTTTTCTTAAGCCTAACCCTGGCTCTTCGGCCTTGTATTAAGAACAGCAAGCTTTAGCTGAATCACAAGCTACGGCCTTGTAGCAAGAACATCAAGCTGACCTGTATCACGAGCTTGTGCAACGTTTACAAAATTTGAAAACCTCTCCGTTACTACAGAATTGAACATCAGTAGCGGCTTAACATCCCTACTGGTGGTGGATTTTTAAATCGGCACACCCTCATCAGTGTTGTTGGTTTAGAAGTAGCGACGGTGATGAGGGGGCTCATCAGTGTTGATTTTAGAAACGTTAGTGATTTGATTTCTAGAGAACTCCCAAAGCAGGCTAGAAATAGGGATCTTTTTTAATTCGAAGAGGCTCATCAACATCATTTAAGAACCGCTAGTGATGTTGTTTCTAGAAAACCCAAAAAATTAATAAAATAAGGAATTTTTTTTAATTCCAAGAGAGGCTAACTGGATTGCCACACGGTCACGCAAAAAAAAATTCCAGGAGAGGGTCACCTGCTTCGCGCCAACAACGCTGGAACCCCAACGTCTGACTTCGTGTGTTGGTCCTTCCCATTTTATGTTACTCGGTTTTGAAAGGAGTATTTGAGATCCTAAACAAATTCAAATGAAAGAAAATTATTTCATATGAAAGTTTTGTAACTTTTTGAGATTTATTGGTCATTTCTCCTCAACCATAATTTTTGGTAAATAAATGATTTCATATGAAAAAGTTATCAACTAAAAAGTTGCACAACTTTTCGAGATCTATAACCTTTGTTTTGGGTGTTTCTTCGTATGAGGAGGTTGTTTGACAAATTTAAATTTTAACTTTGAGAAACCAAACATAATTTCTGTTGGATAGATAACGTAACTTTTCGAGATCTATAATGTTTATTTTTGTTGTTTTTCCATCCGAGATACTTCGCTACTACTACGCACTAATTTATGACTATAGAATATATGGATTCATTTGGTATTAACTTGTATACAATCTCGTGAACCAAATAGAGAGACATCATAATGACTTTTCTACTCCTAAAAAGAATATACTGGACCCCTTCACCGCTCCACGGTGAAGCCGAGCTCAGGTTTTCGGGTCTGTTTGGTTGGCATCCAATTTTTACCAAACCAAAATCATGGCATGCCAAATTTATGATCATCAATTGGTTTATTGTCAAAGAATTGGTGTCATCAATTTTTATGCCAAAGTTTTGGCAAGTCTCTAGAATGTTATTAGGGCGTGTTTGGATTCTGGCCACGTTCTGCCACGCCACACTGGTGGTCCGCCATCATTCATTGGGCAGCGTTTGGTTTTTGTTGTGTGTTTGGCAGCCACAGGTCGTTTGCTCCTGTCTGCTCTTGTCTCTTGTCAATAACTGCGGCGTGGCCCATGGTAACTGCTCCTGTTTACTCTGTCGCTTGTCAATAATTGCAGCGTGGCCGTGGCGAGGCTGTGGCGAGCGATTCGACCGCCACAGGTTGTGGCCGCCACACATTGCGGCGTGGCGGACTGTGGCCGGAATCCAAACAGCCCCTAACTACATATAAAAGAAAAATTTAGCAAGCCTTCATTTTAGCAACCAACCAAGTGCTATACCAAAATACTTGCCAAGGTTTTGACAACCATGATTTGGCATGCCCTAGTTTTGGATTACCTAATTTTGGCTTGGCAAATTTTGAATCCTAATCAAGCAAGCCCTTCACCCTTCAACTTTTTTGCGCCCACATGTAGGCCCCACCATCCTAGTCCATCTCTCCCGCACGCCGGGCTATGGCGTCATGAGCAGCGACGCCCTACGCATAAAGCTGACAGTGATCTGAGATCCAAACCAAACCCGCACCGATCCAAAGCATATATATTTGAAAGTTAAATCCAAACCAAACTAGACCGTGACTTCAATCATCCACACCAAACCAAACCACTTGTACATTCAACCCATTAAAATACATTTTCAACCCACCAATTCACTGGCACCTCATGCTATTATTTATATTTAGTCATAAGCAAAAGCAAAAAATAAATAGATAGAATAAAAACTTATTATTAACTCTATTATTGATAGTCAAACCAAATCAGCCCACTTTAATAGGGCCCAAACTAAACCAGATCAACAGCCTTCTTAGCCCGTTTCACCCCAAACCAATACAGCCCAAAAGCAAAAAAAAAAAAAAAAAAAAAAAACAGGCTTAACCCAGGGTACGCAGCATGGCGGCATGGCGCTCGCCTCGCTCTCCCTCTCCGCATGCCCAAGAGGCCAAGATCACCAGCATTGAGCTTTGCTGCTCGACCTCGCGGGGAAGCCACTCGGCCGCTCCGTACCGTCGGAGTTGCAGCTGCTCGGCGTGGCTCGTGGCCGGCCGGCGGCTCGCTCTCGTAAAAAAACAGGGCCGCGGGGAGGCGGTCCCGAGGCCAGTGGTGTCGGCGCTCAAGGCCATACGGCCGGGCTGCGACCTGCAGTGGGATGCGCTGCGCCGCTTCGGGTGGGCGAGGCGACGGAAGCGATGGCGGCGCGGGCTTGCAAATGCTGCGCGCGTGCGGGCTGTGGCGGTGGCAACGGCGGCCGAGCGGCCGGGCGGACAAGGGGAGCAGCCGGCTCTGCACCGAAGGTGGTCTTTGACGTCGAGCACCCCTTCGCTGTCGCAAGTCATGAAAAAAATTGGAAGCCTTCGCCCGGCCCCGATGTCTCCCCAGCCGCAGCCTGCCGCCGCCCCTACCAACGCCGGCGGCCCGACCCAGCCCCATCACGCCGCCGCCCGCCCATCCCCGCCGACCCCTGCTGCCTGCCCGCCGCTCCCCTGCTCGCCCCGGTCGGGTCGGCACCACATCCCCCCCGGTCCTCGCCTTCTCCCCATCCTGCTCGGCCCCAGCCTAGCCACACCTCACCCTGGCAGCCACCTGATCCCGAGCAAACCTCGGCGTCGAGGTGGGTCTCGACGAGACGACGACAGCGTGCAGATTCCACATTGGGTCCGCGCTTCTGTTGGCTCTAGCCGGTGCTGCTGAAATGCAGATCTGGTTGCGTTTTGTTTGTGCAGGATCTAGAGCTGAGCAGGGAGTGTGTGCTGAGAAAATCCAGCCAAACAAGCTGTTGCCGTGCTTCATTGGCAACATCATCGAGGTTTGTTTCTCACACAAATTGGTCACTGGTGCAAGTTGATAGTTTCATTATTTATCTTCTTTTTGGTGATTGGGTTCTTGTTCTAGTTAAACACCGTAATTTTATTCATGACTAGGCAAGTGCCCGTGCGTTGCAACGGGAACATATAATGCCACAATAACATACATATGAGTGTCTATTATATTGTTACTTAAAATAGATACGGCAATTGTGATACGTCAATTGTGATGTTTGAAACATCAGTATATTACATAAGTCTTCAATAAAGATAGATAGTTAAAATATAAATCCAAATTTTGATACGATCAATAACATGTCAGCAAGCCATACACTACTTCTCTCCCTTTTTCCAGATTTTCTCTACTACCTGAAATACAGAGGAATATATTAAATGTCAATAATAAAGAACACAAATATAAGAAATATAACACGTGAGGCATTACCTCTTTTCTGGAGTTAGAACCTCTTTATATACGATATTCTTCGTGCATATATCCTTTGTGGTTTTTTTCTTCCCCTTCCTCTTCCCCTTCCCTTTCTCTTTCCCATTGTTCACATCCTTATCAGCAGGCGACACAGCCAGAATCTTAATGTTTGATCTTGCCGTGGCTCTTGATAACGCCACATACAATTGTCCATGCGAGAATCTTTGGTTCTCGCAAGTATACTCCGACGTTAGGGATAGTCTGTCCCTGTGCCTTGTTAATGGTCATTGCAAAGCTAAGTCGAATAGGAAATTGCTTTCGCTTAAATTGGAAAGGGAACATCTCATCGTCCGATGGGCATAAGGGTATACGAGGCAAAAAAACCCGCTTTCCAGCATGTTGTCCCAACACAATTTCTGCGTCTATAGTATTCTTTTGGAACCCCTGTATGATAAGCCGGGTACCATTACAAAGTCCGTTCGCAGGGTCAATGTTCCTAAGCAATATGACTGGACAACCAATCTTCAACTTCAACACATGTGGAGGTAGACCATTAGGTGTCAAAGTGTTAAGAAATTCCTGAGGGTAGTAGTTGTGCGGATCGTCCATCGCACAATCAAAACTATGGTACACCATCTCATCCCCATGGAAACGGCCTATCATCTTTGTGTTAATCATATCAACCCAGTCATTTCTTGTAGATAATATCGCTCGAGAGGTGATATAATCTCTGCTTGACATATTTGCATTGAGGTTAGGAAATATGCAATCAATTAGAGTATCAAGGTCACTATCTTTCCCAGTGTGTGGTATGCATATATCATGAGGAAGACGGATTTCATCATCACCGGTCGCCTCCTCAAAACCACCACCAACACGCAGCAGGTAATCTGCAAACCATGGGTCGCTCTTTGCCCTCATGTTGCGCACCAGTTTCAGATGTCGCATAGAATCCCAAAGGTACGACATCCGCAACGAGGCACCAACTACCTGAGCCCTCGATCCTCTCCGAACAACAGGAAGAACTTGTCTAAAATCTCCACCGAACACCACGGTCTTCCCTCCGAACGGCAGCTCAGGTCTGTCCATTATATCACGGAGACTATTGTCTAGTGCCTCGACACCCTGCCTCTTTGTCATGCTAGCCTCATCCCAAATAATGAGAGATGATGCTCGAAGAAGCTTGGCAGTACCACTCTGCTTCGTGAAGGTGCAGAAGGCACCATCATCGATGGTGAGTGGAATCTTGAAGCGCGAGTGTGCAGTTCTGCCACCAGGCAATATTGAGGCCGCAACACCAGATGTAGCAGTTGCCACAGCAATCTTTTTCTGACTGCGTATAGTAGCGAGAAGGGCTTTATAGAGATAAGTCTTCCCGGTTCCTCCAGGACCATCCACAAAGAAGAGACCCCCGTGTTCAGTATCAACCGAGGACATAATCTCATCGTATGCCGCCTGTTGCTCCTCATTAAGGGTGTCTGAAAGAGCCACGTCATCCTCATTAGCCTCTATGCTAGCCTCCTCAACAATCTCTCTGGGAATATCAGAAGAGCCATCATATGTGTCATTGACATTAGGAAGTGGGTACATCTTTATATCTTTCTGCATTGATTGTAGCAATTTTCTAATATCTATGAGGACCATCTGCTCTACCATGAAGGTGGATTGATTACTATGTTTGTAATCCTCCGACATTGCCTCCTTGTGTTTGTTCCACAATCCAAACACATCGCTGGGCTCACAAAATACCAATATTGTTGCAAAGAGCCTTCGTAGCGCATATGGCATCATCCACTCGGTTGCCTCAACAAGACTCTCATCTAGCGTGTTGTCCTCTTCAATTAGGTCGGAAGAAGCACGCCGTCAACAGTCTTTAAACACTCAAAGGAGGTTGCACCTGCCATGTTGTTTAGGAGAACTCTAAGATAGTAACGCTCTCCCCATTTGGATTGGCGGAACACGATTCTCTTCCTATCGTCGTAACGTATCACGACGTACCCTCTCTTTCCAAAATTTACCCTGCGCTTGCCATGTATAGAACTCGGGGAAAGTCCCGGTACAATATACCTCGGGCTCTTTCATGCTTGCATTCATCTCAAAGTACTTTGTGAGCATTGACTTTTCAACATCGGGACGATTAAGCACTCGTTGAAGCCCCCCTTATTTGGTGAAATGACACCATGTGCATGTCCGGAAGATGGAGTTGCAAGGACAAAACTGCAGGGTACCTATCACTCAAATCAAAACCGTATATCCTCCACAAGGCTTCTGGAGGGGTTACCCATCTAGCATCTCTGTACTGTTTGATCTCATCAATGTTTCCTTCATTGTCCTCCTTGTCAGCCTCTCTCACTGCCACAGATGCCCGATCATGACCCTTGTATATATACTTAAATAGATACTTGACCGCCTTGATGCTCCCACATGCCTCAACATTGATGTGGCAGTCAAACAGACGAAGAAGATACGGGTTGTAAGGCACGACCCATCTGTTGTCAAGCTCGTGGACACGAACCTTTTCCTTTTGACCATCTTCGCGTCGTCTATAAACTGGGTATGAATCCTTGCCCTGTACTGTGACATCACAAAAGGGCCGAGGGTAACGATTCTTGCAGGAATCGTGACCTTTTGTGCATGGACAATCACGATTAAGCACTCCGCAAGGGCCATGCATCATATGCTTAGTAACCATCTTGTGCAAGATAGGGTACTTATTCTTGTTAGGGAGCTCAGCTGAGATGAGGAGATCATACTGCTCTGGACACGTGATCTTATACTTTCTATCCATGATTAGCAAAAAATGTGCATGTGGCAGACCCCTCTTCTGGAACTCCACAACATACACATGCGCCCGGACCTTTCCAAGGATATCCTTTTTCAGTATCCTATTCTTTAGCTCTTCCAGTTTTGCTTTAAAAACCCGAACAATGAGATCCGGACGATCTTGTGGAGTCTGACCAGGGTAGAGTTCACGTTTGATCTCATCCCAATTCGGGTTACATGTCATTGTGAGGAAGATGTCTGGTTTCCCAAACCTCCGAACCAGAGCCATGGCGTCCATGTATCGACGCCTCATGTCACGTGGGCCTCCAATAAATGATGAAGGCATCACTGTTCGCTTCCCAACATCTTCTGATCTTCCTTCACCGGCACGCAGTCTATCCACCAATCCTTGGTATAGGTCGGCTCTAATATCTGTCTGATGGTTGCGTATATAATCTAATCTAGAGCTCTCGATTTTGATGTATGTGTCAACTGCAAACTGCTGGAACAGACGCTTGCCATAAAGTATAGGGTTAAATATTCCTGGACGCATCTGAAACTTGTAGCAGTAGTAGTCACGCCTATTACACGCATAGTCTACCAGGGGAATCTACACAAAATAGGCATGGATTAGAGTTGTTTGTAGAGTAACCATGCAAGCATATGTATGCAAAGTACCATGCAAGCATATGTATGCAAAGTATTAATAAGAATAATACAAACCTATTTCTTCTTCTGATGACCCACTACGAGCCTTCTGTAGGGCACGGTACTCGGCGACTTGTTTCACACTAACTCCTTTCTTTGGAATATCCATGTGCCACCCAAGCTCACCCTTCGGGAAGAATAGAGGGTATGAAAGAGCATCGTAACATCCATGATATGAGCGGATGCCGTGCCTGCTTCTATCTTTCCCATGCAAGACAACACTATTCTGGAACTGACCAAGAAGTTCACTTCCCTCGACCCAAACAGCAGCCACCTCTGAAGCTAATGGCTCGTTATATCTTCTCTGGTCCATCCTCTTGTCAAGGTTTAGTTCGATATGATAGTCCTCAAGGTCTTCAGCCTGGCCCAAACTCCTAAGTTTTTGTGAGTATGGGTTGTTACGAAGGATGGCCACAAGCCTATCAATGACTTCCTTGTCTTTCTGGCGTTGCTCTTCACGACATCGTCGATAGCGGTGCTCAAGGCTCGGATCGTCGTCGTAGAAGTAAAGCTCAAGATGTCTTGGTTCTGTACCATCTTCTCTGCCAAAAGACCTTATGTTGTGATAGATTTGGCCATGCGCACGAAAGGTGTATATGCCACTATTGCTCATGCTTGTTGTAGCGCTATCAAGGCGACAATATAGAGTAGTGAAAGAGAAATGGCCATTGAAAAACCTAATGTTGTCACGAAAGTGCCTAGCATCTGAATCGTTACTTGACCAAAGCCTCATAAGCTCATCAGGTACCTTCGGTTCCTTGAGCTCAACCTTTCCGTTGCGACAACAGAACCCAGGTGGTTCATGCTCAAACCTTTTTGCATTGCAGTGCTTGCAATTTACGACAGGTTTTAGCATATGGGTATCTGTAGGCATATTACTGTACACCTTATCGTAAGGGTCATGTACTTCAGGGATAGAAGTCATGTTTTCCTCAATGTCATAGTTTTGGACATCGTCATTAGATTCCCCATCTAAAGTGACATTTAAACCACAACAGATTAGATAAAGAAGTAAAATACTATAGAGAAAAATAATATTAGTCCTAAATACCTTGCCCAGCAAACAGGTATCCCTCATCCTCTTCCTCGTCATCTTCAAATATATCTCCCTCATCAAAATCTATGACCATCACATATGTGTGAGTTAGTACAACTATGGGTAACAATAAATAAAAGGGATAAATAGTCTAGAGAATGCAAAAAATATTGTAAGTTACCGGTGTCATCAAATCTTGGTGGTGTTGTTGATGTAGGTTGAATAGTTGGCCCAAAGCTTTCTGTCAATCATATAATGGCCATGGTTGAGATGGGAATAACGTGGTATTAAGTGAATGAAATGGGGTAGTAAGGCCTCATTATATACCGTTGTTGGTCACGACCGATTGAGGTAAGGGTGTGTTATCATCCACATGGTCTTCAGACATGTATTCATCACCATCATTAGCTATTCTCATGTTCCCACCGATGCGATGCTCAAATAGCATGTTGCGATGTTTTAACAATGCATGTCTTTGCCCAGATGGAACATTGTGTCTATGTATCATATGGGCAGGTAGTATATCACCACATTCGTCTTCCTCCATATCATCGTCAGCTGGTGGGATGTAAAGTGGTGTTGCACTGGACTCTGGGATTACCCAATCGCTAGAGTTTACTATAGGTTTACCATGCCTAGAGGATTCCCCAATAGGCCACACAACATCAGGAACATACAATGGGTTTTCCATGGCGATGGACTCATGGTAAAGAGTGTTGGCATTCAACTCCCTACGTCTTTTTTTATAGTCTCTTTTTGCTTCCCGTCGTCCAGGTGTAGTATCATGCAACCTTTGGCGTTGAAGCCTGGATTTTCTTTGTTCGGGTGTTAGATTTTTATACCAACCCCGGCTGTACATGCGGTTTTTCTCTCTTTGGCTACAATGTGAGTCATCAAGAGAGGAAGTAGTACTTTGACCTAAAATTACAACCCAAACATCAATTAGAATTATTATTTTCTTGTAAAATATGGAAGTTTTATAATTGAATTATCGAAGCATAATGCATAATCTGCACGGTCCAATATTTAGGTTCCTCAACCAGCAAGTCAAAAAACAGCACCTAGTATTTGAGCGGATATGTTCTCAACATCAACGTCATGGGGTTGACACGAATGGTTCCTATAGAGCCAATCACCACTTTCACAGTGATCCTCATTTTCCTTGTTTAATATAGCTTCACCACCTTCAAATTGTTACATCACATATAAGAAACGTGTGGTGCAATACATGATAGAAAGTCGTTTTTTGCAAATATCACCTGGTGATGACTCAGGTTGCATAGATTGCGCTTTCTTTTGTTGTCGTGCCTCTCGATGTTTCCTATTTACTTCATTTCGTTTATCTTCAGACATTGCTGCACGTCGGGCTTTTTGTAATTTCATTTTACGTGTTTTAGTATGTAGCTCTGGATTGATAGAGTTTGACAGATCTTCAAATGGAGTGCGAGGATTGCTGTTTATAGATGGATCCATCGATGACCAGACTATTGATGACTTTAATTTGGTCAAGCAACTGCACATCAGTCAACAATCAAATGTTATTAATTTTGGTGAAACTACCATGAGACATTAGATTTCTTTGCTTTATATATAAGAAAATAATAATCTCAATCTGTGTGGAAACAAAAAAAGAGCAATTTTCTAAGTAGATCTTCATGGATATAATTTAAATACAATTAGATAGTTATTGAACTTAATTATGAGACCATCCATTCAATAATACATGCACGAGCAACTATAAAACACACCATAAACCAGTATGCGGGTCAACAGCTAGAGCTAGGTAGGGGCTGGGGAGACACGAGCACCTCAGCTTGGTGGGAAGACACAGTATACTTGATGGAAAAGCCTTGCTCCTTGCTTTAACTATTAGCTCTGCACAGAAATTTGTTGAAGCACAACCTTGCTGCTTGATTTAACGGTTAGCTCTACAAATGAATTCCTTGCTTTAACTGGTTTGCTTGCTATTTGCTTTTATGGTTAGATCTGCACAAGAATTTGCAATTTCAGCTTAAGGATGACTCTGTAAATAGTGAAATGTAATGTTTTATAACATTCAAAATGCCAAACAAATAGCTTGGGTTTGAAGTGCTTGAGCAGCATGAGCCACCATAGGTGCAGCAGGATATTCAGATTTAGGAAAAAACAGAACACAAGCACACAACAGAACTTTGCTTAAAAAAGGACCAAATGAATACTTTACAAAGCTCCCATATTCAATCAATAATAGCATGAAAAGTAGGCTGCATGCTTCCAACATCTGAGATTGTCATAACATGTTCTGCACAGTGGGGATGCACACTGCCTTTTACTAATCTGTCAACCAATTCTATTTTCATTTGAGGAATTTTAGAAAGCATAGCCATGGTCAAAGTTAACTTAAACAGGAGCATGTGTGAGCAAGGTAACTACACCATAACCAAAATGTTTGCTGCATGGCTAAAAATTTCTCCAACCTAGATTTGGTGCTGCAAAATTTGAAACTGCAGATACCTTTAACCAAGTCCGCTACACATTCAAATCAGTAATACTGATGAGTACGATAGTACCATATAGGATGCAGAGAAATTGGGGATTGATGGCATGATTCCGAAACATATATGTGAAGAGATATCGGAACTGTTGCTAGGGAAATTCACCATGTTTACAGAAGTTTATATGAGAAACCACTTAAAATTTAGAAATGCAAACCTAATCATTGTACAACATGAACAGAAATTTCTTAGTTTGTTTTACTGTATAGCTTTTGTCCTCACGCATCCATGGTTGTTCATTTACCTAATCATTATACAACGCACGGGCATTTACCTAATCAATTACTATATAGCTTTTGTCCTTACGCATCCATGGTCCTTTTTCTTTGTTACCTTAAAAACAGAGGACATGTTGTTCATATTCTTTTTAAAAAAAAAAATCCTCTCTTCACATTATTATCATGCATGATAGCCACAGCTACTCAAACAACGTATCTACCAACTCCATATATGAATAAAGTAGTCCAACAGAACTGGACGAGCTGAAGAATTACCTAAGCCAATATCCTTCCATAGAATACTGTAACATGCATGCTGCAGGGTCTGCATATCAAATCTACGAGCATTTATATACAAGTATGATCCTAACATGAAATCAGCTACTATTTCTCAGGCTCATGATAAAAATTCATAATAATAGTAGCTAACTGATCATGGATTCATGGTAATGTGATTGGAGCTGACATAGGAACAAGTCAAATAATCAAAAACTGAAAGCACAAAAAAATGTTACCATACCTGCTACCTTGTGAACTGAATAATCTCACAAAATGACTTGAGAAAATAGCCCCACTGTATGAACAGAACTGATGAGAATTTTAGTGGACCAGGGGAAAATCAATATTGAATCCAACATAATTGTAGGCCACAACTAATGAACAACAGCTAGCAGGTTTTAATATCAGTTCAGTTAATCGAAGTCTGTCAGAACTGAACACGTATATAAGCTGACTTCGATGATGAACAGAAATCTCACACAACTATCACAATTCCCTGCTTTTTGTACCTTAAAAAATACACCGGAGGAGAGGAACTCAATCTCACCTTTACAGGGAGAAGAGAGGCATCTCTGAAAGCTCAAGCACACCGCTGGCATTGGTGCTAGGCAGCAGCGACACCCAAAGTCGCAACAGATGCCGCGCCCACCAGAGGAAGAGAAAGCAGTCGAGTCGCCGCCTCGCCGGTGGTGGATACTCTCCGCCGCGTAATAAAATTGATCCACGGCGTGGGGAGGAGCTTGGCGCTGATCTGATTTCCCAGCCAGTCAGCTCCCGCGGACGAGGACAGCGAGTCGGGCTCGCGAAAGACGAAGGCGAGGCCCTCCCGCTGGACGACGACGACGAGTCGGGCCCGCGACGGGGAGCGTCCAGCGGGGTCCGCGGCGGGCGCGGCCGGCTCGGCGCTTCCGGGGGGGGGGGGGGGGGCGCGCAGCGCTCGCTGCCTCGGCCTCCGCCCTCCGTGCCGCGGGCCGCCTTCGGCCGCCCGCCCCCGCCCTTCGCCGCCTCGCTGCCGCCCGTGGTGCCCCACTCCGGCCACCAGTGGATTTAGCTCGGCAGCCGCCTGTGCCCAGCCAGCCAGCTCCCGCGGGACGAGGACGGCGAAGTCGGGCTCACGAACGACGAAGGTGAGGCACTCCCCGCGGACGATGACGGCGAGTCAGGCCGCGACGGGAGTGGCCAGCGCAGGTCTGCGGCGGGGCGCGGCCGGCTTGGCGCTCGGTGGGGAGGGAGGCGCGCGGCGCAGGGAGGAGGGAGGAGGGCTCTGCTCGTCCAGGAGGGAAGCGAGCAGCACAGGGGAGGCTCTGTTCGTGACCTTTTTCTCCTCCGTGACCCAGATAACGAATGCTCCACAGGAGGGGAAGGTAAACTCAGCATTGGGCGAACATCATCGAGCCAAACAAGCTGTTGCCGTGCTTCATTGGCAACATCATCGAGGTTTGTTTCTCACACAAATTGGTCACTGGTGCAAGTTGATAGTTTCATTATTTATCTTCTTTTTGGTGATTGGGTTCTTGTTCTAGTTAAACACTGTAATTTTATTCATGATTTCAGTTGCATATATACACTAATAAAGTTTCTCAGTTCATTTACAGTTGGATGAACTAAACGGAAAGACCACTAGGCCAGCGCAACAGCTGTGAGCCCAACAGCGTAGAGGCAGATGGCAAAGATCTGGTGCAGGTGGAGGCAGAGCTGAGTGCCAGTGAGAATGGCTTGCTGTTGGCTCTACCCGGCACAATATTGATATAGGGACGTGGGCAAAATGGGACCGACTAAAGTCATTTTCTGTTAATTTCTTTGCATAAGCCTTGATCTTCTCCCATAAATGAGGCGTTGTTCTTCACATTTTAAGTTCTTTCAGCATTAAAAAAATTTGAATGATATGTCATAAGCTTTTGAGAATGATTTATCTTGCAAGAGATTTTAATTGACTGACTATTTCAACCTTCTATTATCTTCTACTCTAAAATATAAGCTTTTGTGGATGTGAATTTGATATAAAATAAATAAATAATTGGAGGACATAAAAGTAAAGGATTGTAATAGATATTTTTAGTTGTTGAATAGATTTGGTCATGCTAGGAAGACATGATATTTCTGTGGTTGTTAAGAGCTTTCATGGTTTCATCAAATTTCTAGTTGAGTCTTATTCACTTTGATTCAGACCTTCATCATTGATCCAGAATTACATTCCAGAACAGGTCAATCATTTAAGAGTTAAGCAGTCCACATAAAAATAGAGTTTTGGTCGGCATAGGGCATCGATTGAATAAAAGATTTGTTCATTAAGAAGTCTTTTACAAAATCAGTGGCAGTGATCAATGAAGCAAAGGCAGTAAGAAGTTTTGGACAGCTGAAGATAAATGTTTTGATGCTATAACTGGCCTGAGGTATGTAGCTGATTATGTTTGTGATACTACAAATATGTGTCAATGTTCAGGACTGAAGCTAATTTCTGTCTTTTTAATGTCAATATATAGTGGTAGTGGCATGGCCTACATTTTGTTAGCAATAAAGAGGTCATGGCTGATGGCGGAATTAC
The DNA here is from genome assembly GCA_015844335.1 of Chrysopogon serrulatus. NCBI lineage: Eukaryota > Viridiplantae > Streptophyta > Magnoliopsida > Poales > Poaceae > Chrysopogon > Chrysopogon serrulatus. Next base: position 52,059 of record JADLZL010004266.1, read on the forward strand.
TGCTGGGCTTCCTTGGGATCTTGCCCTTGGTCTTGCATCTCAAATAGTGAGCATGCATTCCATTCTTTTAAGTCACCATCTCCTTGTAGACGTTGTTCTTATGGTGGTGTTAGATTTTGGATGCAAATACCGTGTTAATATTTTATGCTTTTGCATTCGTCGCTTGGTTGCAGCCATTGTTTGGAAACTGAGTTCATTAAATCTATCCCCCGCTCTCCATTATCTTGTCTGAAGATGCAAATTTCTGACTTTTGTTGGCTTCCGTGCTCTGCTCCACTTCTCCATCTGGACGGGTGTGCATCTCTTACATCTGCTCCAGTACAGTAACGGAAACTTGTTGGGAGGCTTGCCATGCATGAGCTAATTAATGGTTTGAAAGGAGCTTGTTAATTGTTATAGCACACAAAACAGCAAGCCTGTGAGGAGTGATCCCTGACAGTGCCCAAAGAGGGCTATGTATTTTCCCTTCCCTTCTTTTCTTTTATTCTTTGCCTGTAGCCTGTAGATCATTCAGCTATTTGTTTTTTTTTAACTCTGTAACATACACTTCTCACTACTAATGTAAAGACAGAGGACCTGCCATTGATGCTAAAAAAAGTATAGCACAAAAAGAAGTATACAATTGTCAAGATGGATATTGGTTCGCAGCTTGTACCGACCATGATAAGCTGCACAAAACACTTTATAAATTCTCATATGATGTCCGATGAATACGTGTTTTACATCAAAGTTGTAGTACTCGACAAGATCTACAACTTTATAGTTCAAACATTTTTATTTGAGATCGTTTGGATGTCAAAATATACACCACAAGAGTTTATAGAGTTAATACCAAAGGAGTCCATATACTCCATAGTCACAAGCGAATGTAGTAATAGTTAAGGATCTTGAATGCCAAAGCGACCAATACAAAAGTTGTAGATCTTAAAAGGTTTTACAACATTGTAGTTTATAACTTTTTTTGACTAGCTGTAACACCCCAGGTGTTAGTCTCGAGCTAAGTAGCGAGATTGAACTTAACCAAGATATGTTAAGTGATGATCTGGACCTCAATCTCACATCCGTCTCCACCACCCTGACTATTGGAAAAGTTTTGTAAAGTTTGGAATCAAAAGATTACATGAAATAATAAGCTATATCCTTGCCTGACTGACTTTATCAAGTGCATGAGTATATGGGGTATCAACCAAGCTTTGCAATGCTGCCCAAACACCTCTACTTGCACTCTTGAATAAAAGTCATGAAGGGTTCATGTTGAGCAAATGCCCGGAAAATGCTCCTAAGTGATGGTTTGCCCTATGTTGGCCCTAAGAGCACTTTTGCTTAACCATTTAAAAAGTGCAGTTTAGAAAGTTTACATGTCAGTGTACCCTTAATCAAAGTTGTAGAGAATTTTATAAGGAACGAACTTTGTTTAAGGGCCAAGTCATGAAAATATGTGCAACATACTCAAAAAGGGCCCGCAATACAGAGTCCATGCTGATTTCAGGATTTCGAAACTTGGTTAAGTCTGAAATCGATGTCCACGACGTCGACGTCTCGCGTTCTCTAAATTTTGTTAAACAACTTGAGTTGCTCCAAAAATAAAAGTTGGAGCTTACGTCTTGGTGAAGAACATACAAAAAGTTGCATTGCGTTTGACCAAGTCTGGACTGTCATTTTGAGGTCAAAGTCGAGCAAGTTTAAGCCGCTGCTGCTCGTGGCCGGCCATTCCCACCCCGTTTCCGACCGGGCCAGGGCTCGGCGTGGGTGCACGCAGGTCCCCCGGAGGCTGCCCCACCGTCCTCTGCCGTCGGAAGCCGCCCCATCGCCGGAATCGACCTCCCCGTGCGCCTCCTCTGTTTCAACTCCCGTGAAGGACCTCGCGCAAGAATTTGACAAAGCTCAGGGGGTTATCCGCGAATCCCATGACTCATATGAATAGTGATGAACAGTGCATTTTCTCTTTTTCCTGTTTTCCTTTATTCATATTCTGGCTGAAATTTCGGAAATTCATAACAAATCAAAGAAAAATTGTAAAATAGCAAATGTGGACTTTTTGGAATCCTTGTGAGTAGATCTATCTAGTGGTATAATAATATTGCATGTTTTAGTAGAAAGTTTGTGCATTAAAAATAGATCTTTGCTACCTAGGGTTTGCTATTGTTAATTTCATATCTACTGTTGTAGTGCTCCAAATATTGTGAAATTTTAATGGTATGCTATTGATCCTATATGTGTAGTGTGATAAAAATTTGAGGTTCATTGGATGCAGTTTGTTGAGTTATTGATTTATCTTGCTTGATGTCTAGGAATCAGATTTAATTGATTAATAATTCAAATAAAAATGTAAAAAATGGAAAATATGGTTCCACTGCCTTTCTATGATGTTGTTGTGACTCATAGATGCCTAACATGGCCAAGTGTTTCTGGAAAATGTGAAGTTTTAGATTTAAGTTCCTCTCACATGCTTAATAGCAATTAGGATTTGTCTTTTTTATAGAAATTGCTATGCTTATCCAAATGCTATGAAATTTGAGCAGTAGTCTATTGGGAGTGTATGTAAGCTACTGTAATTTTATTAGAATTTACTGTGCACTTTTGATACGTATTCCATATATGCTCCTTATTCCACCTAGTTATATAAATAAATGGAAAGGGGTATGAAAATAATTTATTTAGGAGTGGTCATCATGTTTTCTGGTGTTTATTCAATATATGTCAACTATTGGTAACATTGCTTGTGCCCAATTTGATGTTTAAAACATGAGTGAAATATTATTTGCTCTATTATTCAATTTGGAGGCTTTCTGGACAGTTTGTAGGACTTTGATGATTGCACCTTATAAACGATGTTTGCTGTGAAACTCATCTACAATAAAGTTGTAGATAACTTACATATCTAGCTTGTGCTAAATTTTTATAGTCATAGCCTTTACAATTTGTGAGTTATGGCTGTGTATTGTTTAGCTTTAGAAATAGCTGCTCTCTGCAATTATCTGACCAGATTGGAGAAATAGAATTGTTTGGCTATGTTAGAGGTTGAATCATACTGAGATAATTAAAGATGATTTATAGGCAATTTCATAAGCTTTCTAGATTGTCTTGTTGCAAGTTATTTGGAGTTGTAGAACTCCAGATATAGTTAATTACTCAGCTGCTGCGTGTATGTCTAGAAATTGGTAGATTCTAGTTATAGTGTTGGTTTGTGTGATGCTAAGTGTGACTCATGTCTTTGATGTTGGTTAACTGAATACACCTGAGATCTTGTATATTGATTTCATGTTTGATATGCTAAGCTATACCAATGTTTGACATGATTATGAACCGTCTGCTCTCTAATTGCTCATATTGTCTAGTGTGGCTTGATACTTGTCTTGCATGCTTGAGTGATGCATCTCTTTATTGGCATTCTTTATATTCATGCACTTGCATCTTACATCTCATCTAGGTACGCTAGATGAATGATGTGAAGGATGAGATGTTGGATCCAAACCCGAAGACGGTGTTTGATGGACTTATCCCGAAGATGGAAGGGAGATGCTCGCCAAGCGAGTACCATCTAACAACACTGACTTGTGTCATAATCCAGGCAAGCACCGGAGCATCTACTTACCTATGCTTTCTAACAGTCTAATTATGCTTTATGATTATTGCATTAAGTATAGGAGTTGTGTGCAACCGTTGATGCATTATATCCTTGCTTTACCCTTGAATTATCCCACCTTGATTTACCCTGCTAGTCTAGGGCAAGTAACATGCTTAGCTTGCTTAGACGGTAGAAGTCGGGTGATTTCCTGTCATCCGCAAGTATAGGTGGTTACTTATGATTGATGGAAAGCTTAAGTTGATATCATCTGGTTAATGGTTATGGTTGAGATAATTGGAGACCGGACGGAGTCTTGTGGGGTCGTTGGACCATAGTGATTCCGTCTGGGTCGATTAAGGACCGTACCGTTGATGTACCGCAAGTCATGTTGAACGCATGCCTCACACTTAGCTGGCCGGATAAGCCATTCCGACCGCGAAGCCTAACACTATCCAGGCCGGCTCTCGATCCATTCGCACCGTATTGGAGATGGATGGGGGACCACGAGGGCGCGAAGAGTAAGTCTCAGGTCCAGCGAGGCTGGCTAAAGCAGTCGGGCGGCCCCTGGGTACGGTGGTTCCGATCGAAACCGCGATTCCCAGATACGTGCCACGGTGACCTGTAGCTCACCGACGGGTGAGTGTGGTTTGTGTGAGGAATACCCCCTGAGCTCAGTAGTAATTGATTCGAATCGCCATCATTCCTGGACAGTGAACACTTGACTTGAGCTGCACCATCGTAGTAATGATTATGGAATATGGGTAATAATGATGATGATGATGATGAGTTAAGCTAAATGATTATGGTTACTACTTGCTTGCTTAATCATGGCTAATATACTATAATGATTCATAGTATAGGTCCTCACCTAGTATAAATAGGAATGGTTAAGCTGAGCTATCACTATAAATGTTATTACCGCTTTATGCAAAATGAGTCAAGCTATCCCCTGATAAAGCCTGTCATACTCCTTGGAGTCTTTTGTTTTGAGTCAGACGGGTAAGTCTAGCTGAGTACCTTCTCGTACTCAGGGTTTTTCCCGCTTATTGTTTGTGCAGATGGCCATACCTACCACGAGTATTGCGAGACCTGCTTATATCCAGTGGATTAAGTACCAAAGGGCAATGGTCGTTCTTACTACTCTTACCACTTGCTTTTGTGGATTGATCATCAGGCTGGCACTGTATTAAACTTTAAAGTGCGTGTGTGGGTTGAGCTTTTAAAACTACTTTGCTTTCGCTACTTAAATTGAGACCTGGTTTGTAATAACTTTAATTTCCGCACTCTGATGTTATCGGACTATTTGTGAAATGTTGTAACGTGTGAATGGTGACGCTAAACTTGTACGATCTTGGTTGATGATGTTTGGTTTGAAATCCTTCGAGATTTCTAGACTACCGGGTTTATAAGGGCTTAAGTGTGCTAATTACTTGCGTGGCGAGTGGTTTTTGCACTTATGCTTTTATAAATTGGGCGGTTCTGTTACACTAGCCTATGCCCGTGTGTTGCTACGGGTGACACTATGTTAATCTAATTTATTGCACCCATAATAAGAGTTTTTAAAATAATGTTGACACCAATAATAAAGTTAAAGACACATGATCCAATAATTTGTTGAGGCCAATAATGTTGACGTCAACCGAATAAACTGACTTTGCACACACAAACCTGTCCCAGCTCAGCCAACCAAACAAACTGACTTCACACTTCTCAGCCATGCTCATAGGAACGAGCGAGGCTCACCTCGTCATCAAACCATTCAGGCCCTTTGGTACTTAGGTTTGATCCTCGTTTCTTAGTTTGGTGAGGTTACCACCACCACGTTTCACAATTTGGTGAGGTTACCACTACCATAAGCATTTTCTCCACACGCCTGAATAAATAAAACACAATACAATCAAGACAGTAGGGAATTGAACTTCCATACTGTGTACTTTCATGTCCAAAAACCACTGTCTCCATACAACAAAATTTCATTGACTACAACAAATCAGAACAACATTAGACAAATAACAGCGATTAATGCCTGAACAATAATTATAAAATATTACATGCATCCAGTAGAAAGCACACTTCTTCCATGTAGTGTCAGGCGTCCTCTCAATCTTGACCATTCTCAGATTATGATAGTGTCACTGGTGATGACCATATATTGGTTTGTGGCTAAAATGATGTGAACCGATAGTGATGACCCAAATATCACTGTCGATTGGTCATATCACTGGTGGTTTTAGTGACAAACCACCAGTGATGGGTCGGAACCACTATCACTAGTGGTTTTTAAGAAAACGATAGTGATGGACCGGCACTGAAACTCAAGTTTATAGTAGTGAATTGTCATGGATCCCATTGCCTAGCAGATTGAGCTACCACATGTGCAACCAAATTACAAGTGAGGAACATGGAAAAAGTTTGAACTAGCTAAGTGATCAAAAGCAAATCTCGAATGGCCTTGAAGAGCACATCCCTCCCTCTCCTCTCCCTAATTAGAGTGAGGGTTTCAGAGACCTAGAGTATGCATTTGTTTTTAGGTACTAAGTAATCTCTGTGATTGGGGATTTCTTGTTACTTTTGGTGATTGTCATCATCTGGCTGGATTGGTGCTTGAGGTGGCTCTTAGTGATTGTTGCCACCTTCAATCGATTGGCTATTCTGAGGGGTACTGTGCTTACCCCGAGCGATTTCGCAAAGGATAACTACTAGAAAAAAAGGTGTGAAGCCAAGTGGTACAACTGGATCGAAGTGCTAGAGTTCCCTATGTGAGCACTCTTTTGTGTAGAGAGAGTGAGCTTGTGTGCTCACCACTAATAAGGATCGGCGGCAATCTTGGACTTGCCTCAATGGGGATTAAGTGAATGACAAACTACTGAACCTCGGGATAAAAATCGTTGTGTCATCATTTTTCCGTTGGTATGAGATTCGCTATCACAAGCTTGTATTTACTTGTTCATATGTTGTGCTTATGTTTTTGTTGCGCATGTGCTTGCTTAGCTTGTGTAGCTTTGCTAGTTGAGTTGTGCTAGTGTTGTGTTGCTTAGGCTTTTTGCTCTTTGCTCACTAGTATCCATAGGAGCTCCTGGTGTGCCTAGTAACTAGTTGCATAGGTTTATATCACCTTGCTAACTAGAATTTTTAGGTGAGCTACCACTAACTCAGCATATTAGAAATAACTTGGCATAGGATTTTTGTAAGGTGCCTACACCATAGATAGAGGGGTATACTTTCAGCTAGACTGTTTAGTTTATTTTCACATTTCTACTGGCTCGCAGATGCAATTAATTTTAGAAAGGACTATTCACCCCCTCTAGTCTGCCATCTCAACTCTACAACCGCTCACCGTAACTTCAAACTATATCAAATGGATGTAAAGAGTGTAACAACCTGGATTTTTTCAGAAACCCAAAAATGCGAACTCTACAACCGCTATCACAACCTAGATTTTTCACCACGCTCTTCTTCTCGCAGCCGTTGCACCGTGCGCTGTGCCGCTTCTTCTCCAGCTGCGGCGGCGGCGCGCACTAACGCCAGCAGTTGTCCCCGCTCCACGCCCACGAACGGACTGCCCGCCCGCGTCGCACTAGCGGATGCCGCGCGCGAACGCGTCGAGCAGCGCCACCACACCATGGACGCGCGTGCGCCACACACCGCTCTCCCCCGCTGCGCCACGCCGCGACCTCGCCGTGCACCGCCTCCGGCGCCGTGCTGCGCCTCCGTCTCGATGCCGGCCACGATGACCTCGGCGCCACTTTGCTGCCTCGACTCCACCCCGTCACGAGGCCGTTCGCGCCACGCCACCACGCCACGTGCGCGCGCAGACGCGCGCCACTACGCCCGATCACGCCGCATGACACCGGCCGACGCGGCCGCGTGGCGCCGCCACGCCGGCGTCGACTTTCACGCGGCCAGCGCACCTATCCGCTCTGGTGACTGCGTTCCGCGTTGGGGAAAGCTCCAGCAAGCACAACATCAACGCCAATGAACAGCAACGCCCGGCGCCAACACCCCTGCCTGCCTCGTCCCGAGCCCACGACCTCGACCTCGACGCGGCGGCTGAGAACGCCCGCGCTCAGGCCGCGGCGGCGCCGACCTCGCCCGCGTCACGCAGGCGCAGCACCACCACGACCGCGGCGTGCTCCCTGCTCGCCGCCCCGCCAGCACCCTTCCTAAAGCAGCCCCGGCCACGACGTTACACAGCAGGACAACACCCAAGACCTTGTCTCTTCCCTCTCTTCGATGAACTTGCCGACGTCCATATCGATACGGCCTTCGTGCCGTGTCCCAAACCTGGCAGGAAGGTCGCAGCCTTTGCCGAAGCCTCCCGGCTGCGTCCAGCCTCCGTCAGCCAAGCGCAGCCACCCGCGGCCACTAGCAGCTGGCTGCAGCCTGCCCCGGCCAGCCACAGCAGGCTGCTGGGCACCAGCGGCTGGCCATGGCCGGCCAGAGCTGGCTGCAGGAAGCCAGGACTGGCCAGAGTTGGCCACAAGTGGCTACTGCTGGCCAGGACCCCCTACCACCTCCAACGACACTCCGTTGAAGCCTTGCCGACCTCGCCGAACGACTCCACTATCGGTGAGCATCCAAAACACTGTGACCGGCCTTCGTGCCATTGCCCACATGGAAAACCAACGCACGCACACACGTGACCGACCATAGCCAAATGGATCCACGGTGTCTAAGACGCCGGGGAGGACATGCCGCCCGTACCCTTGACGTGAGCCTCGGAACTCTGGACACCATGTTGTAGATTGACTCATCTTGGACAGTAGAACGGCCCTTTGGTTGCTTTAGCGGATCTGTGGAAACCCTAGCTTGTCGCCATCGCTCCAACCACCTCGAGATGCGAGGACGAGCCGTTGAGAGTCCTTGTGACCTTGTCCATTGCAAGCCGTGACCCCCTGGACCCCCCTCAGGCTCTCTTTTACTTTCTTATACACATCGATACTGAAGTACCAACTCCTGCTGACCCCGTTATATATGTATCTTTGTAATGCAGGACTCATCTATCATAATGCTATGGAATTGTGCTACTCCAGTGTTTTTGAGTTGTCTTGTTGTCGTGTTATTGGACCTTATTGTTGGATGTTGTGTGTGTCTATCTGTGGACCGTGCCTTCGAGCCGGCTGAGGGATCGTAATTCGTTCGGACGTTGCGATCGCGGGATTCATCTCGCCATGGCCGTAATGCCGAGTGTAACTCAAGCCCTTGCTAGTATAGCTTGTGGTCACGAGCTCGTCTCGCCATGACTATGGAGCTATGCTTCTTTGTTTACCTTTCATTCGCTCTTCGTGCACAAACCCTTGTATGCTTGTACCCTATATGACCGTCGTGTTTCTTCGATTCTCGTGGTGACAACCGCACCGCTATGAATCCTTGAGATGTCTTAGTGCCAGTGCATCTAGGTCAGGTACCCTATAGGTGGTTTGCGCACTTGTGATCTTTATTACGTTGCTCTCTTCCGATGCCCCGTTTGATACTGTGGCGTAAGCATTGGAAGTAGATCATCACTTTCTGATTGATCTTGCCTTGCCTCCCCCTGATAGCCCGCTCTATTCAATCCCGCCTTACTCGTGGCGAATGGATCAATGCACGGACTGACCCTTTTTAGTTAGCTAAGCTACAGTCGATATCATGCTTCGGACCGTGAGAGTTGACTCGATCGACCGTGTGAAACCATCTTCACTGGAGATGTGACCGAGAACATGACATAGATGTGCCTAGCTAACTTTTGACTTCTTGGCTCCCGACGTGACTGTGTCGTGTGGATCGAGAACATCGTAGTTGTTGCTCTGTTTTGCACCTACCCCTTCTACTACCGCTATATATACCATGGCGGATCAGCTGAAGTACAATAGTGCTAAGTCACAATAGTATTGTTAGATTCTATTTACTCCTTATGTCCAATTGTGACTTGTTGGGTAAAGGCTACAAGAGCCGAGCCCCATTGTTCTTACTTTTCCTTCTGCTAGGCCCGTCTTCGATTCCCGTCAACTCTGTGATGCTTGGATCGAGAGAATGTGAGCCGTGGTGTTCGCGGTAGCTAAGCTCTAGCTTAGACCATTTATCTTAAAGCCATACTGGCTTGGCCATCCAGCTTATGCGTAGCAAACCACCACTTTTGTCTTTTGGCCCGAGGATTCGGACATCCGCCGAGAAGGCTAAATCATGTACCTTTTTAATGACCTCTTGGTTAATGGATCTTTCTGCATCTCGAGTCCTTTCGAGTATTGCGTGTTTTCTTGCCTTGTTTATCGCTTCACGGAGTAGCTACTTCGAGTACAATGACGCTCGTGAAAGCATCTAGGCCCATAGATAGGGTTTCGATGATTGATGACAACTGTTGATTATTACGACTAACATGTGTTTTGCAGAGACGGTAGAATGTTAGGTCATGGTAATGTCAGTCAATGGGTGTAATGGTTTTCATGCCCTCTTATGATGAAATCGTTTCAGTTTTCAAAGGATGGACGACAAGGTTAAGGATGGCTAGTTTCGAGTGTCGATGGAGTTGGGTGACACTTGGATTAGTTTGTAGGACTTTGTTTTCTCCTTTAGCCGTACTATTAAGGGGGGTGCAAGTGAGTAGCTTGACCTAGGCGTGTCTAATGGTTAGGTGTGGTGCACGCTTATCGAAATTAGCGCTAGGCAGCTCTAGAATAGCCTTGAGATTGAACGGAGTCGAAGCCGTTCACAAAGGTTTTGAAACGGAAGCAAATGGAGCTGTTTTCACTGCATCAGACGCTGGTCAGAGAACCATCCGACGCTGGCGACAACATCCGGTGAGTGTTGGTGAATGCAGGAGAAATAGTACTGTGCACCAAACGCTCAGACGCTGAGGCGTCGGACGCTCTGGTGGCCAGTACTGTTGCATGACTGAAGATGATGACCGCATTGGACGCTGCTCACTGGAGCATCAAACGCTCCAGGCAGCCATCAGACGCAACAAAGAGAGCACTGCAGAGCCGCTAGGGCGTCGGACGTGTCCGACGACTAGGCATCGAAAGCTGTCCTTTACCCAGTACAAAACCCTAACGGCTAGCGGGTTTAAACGCATCGGACGCGTCCGATGCCCCCGCAGAGAGTGTGATTGGAGGGTAATGGTTGGGGCTGTTGGTATATGTTATAAATATCTTCCCACCTCCCTCCATGCTCTCTCTCTTGGCCATTTGATCAGCTGAAGCAACCATTGAAGTGCAAGAGAGAGCAAGAGCCTAGTGAGGTGTTCATGATTTGAGAATCAAGTTTAGCAACCTCATTAGTGATTAGAGAGTGATAAGTGTGCATCCACCTTCCTCATTAGACTTGTCTTGGTCAATTGAGAGCTTGTGCTTGTTACTCTAGGCAATCGGCATCACCTAAACAGCTCAATGGTGATTGGGAGCATGGTGATCATCCGGTGGTGATTGTGGATGGCCTATCCCATCTTGTGAGCGGTTTTGGGGGATTCACCGCGTCGGAGTGACGAAAAATCATCCCGTGAAGAGCACTTGATCCTTGTGCGGATCAAGGGGGAGCTACACCCTTGCGCGGGTACTCCAACGAGGACTAGTGGAGAGTGCCAACTCTCCGATACCTCAGAAAAACATCGCCGCGTTCCTCTCCCTCTCTTTAATTTGAGCATTTACATTCTCGCATTACGTCTTGTATTTACATTGCTAGAATTGTCATGCTAGAGTAGGGTTTAGAAATTAGAGAGCATAACTTTTGTGTCATAGAGTCATAGAGACCACATTTAGGCACTAGGGGTGAAATGGGCTAAGCGTTAGGCTTTTACCGTTGCGATTAAATTTAGAAAAGCAAAATTCACCCCTCTCTTGGACATCTTGATCCTTTCAATTGGTATCAGAGCCTCGTGCTCCTAATTTAGGCTTAACCTCCTAGAGAAAAGATGTCCGGAGGTGATGGACCCCCTCCCATGTTTGAGGGCGATGACTTTCCTTATTGGAAGATTCGCACGGAGTCGTATCTTGAGGCCGTTGACCTCAATGCGCACTGAGCCGTTATACAAGGTTTCCCAAAACCTAAGGATCCCGTACGCCTCACACAAGATGAGGAAACCAATAAGAAGTGGAATGCAAAGGCCAAAAACATCATCTTTAGAGGCCTTGGCAAAGAGGTGTTTAACCGGGCCCGAAACCATAAAAATGCCCATGATTTTTGGGAAAATATTTGTGCGCTCCATGAGGGAACCAAGAGTAAGCGTGATAAACGCTATCATCTTGTTATGCAAAAGCTTAATTCATTTGAGATGCTTCCTCATGAGAATGCTAATGAAATGTAGTCTCGCTTGAATATCATTGTAGAGGAGCTCAATGGACTTGGACTCACACAAATGTCATCATTCGATGTTGTGAGAAAGATCTTGTGTGTCCTTACAATTGACAAGTATGGTCATATTATCACCGTGCTCCATCACGGTGATCTTTCCACCGCTACTCCAACTCAAATATTGGGGAAGATCAATACACACATGAGATGTACATGCACATCACTCCACAAGAGAGCTCTTCTTCCACCAAGAAGAAAGATTTGGCATTCAAGGCCAACAGATTGTTTCCTCACCGGTGGTTCAACAAGACTCCATATGAGTTGCTCAATGGGAAGAAGCCGGATATCACCTTCTTCCGGGTGTTTGTTGCAAATGCTACATCTACAAGAAGCGGCAACACCTAGAAAAGTTCTAAAGACGTTGTGATATTGGCTTTCTTGTTGATTACTCATTGAAGTCTAAAGCATATCAAGTATTAAACCATGCCACCGGTTTGGTAGAAGAAACATATGATGTGAAGTTTGATGAATCTAACGGCACCCAAGGAGCACATGAGAATCTTGATGATGTAGGTGATAAACCATTGAGGGAGGCTATGAAGAATATTCCAACTGGAGATATCAAGCCTAAGGAGGATGAAGATGAAGTGCAAGTGATAGATCAACCCTCTTCATCCCGTGTGCCACAAGATGATGATAAAGATGGGAGAAATCCAAATGAAGACACTCCTATCTCCCATGAAGAAAGAGTGGCACAAGCTCAAGATGTTGATGCTCCACAACCCCCTCCCCAAGTGGTTGATAGAAGAACAACTCCTCTACTCCAAGCACATCCACAAGATCTTATCATCGAAAGTCCGACAAGGGGTGTAATGACTCGCTCTTAAAAATATGCATCATTTATTGAACATCACTCTTTTGTCTCTTGCACTGAGCCTACTAGCATAGATGAAGCTCTTCAAGATCCGAATTGGGTGAATGCTATGCACGAGGAGTTGAACAACTTCACCCGCAACCAAGTGTGGACACTTGAAGAGCGTCCCAAAGGTGCAAGAGTCATTGGAACAAAGTGGGTCTTCCATAACAAGCAAGATGATCAAGGTGTGATTGTGAGGAACAAGGCAAGACTAGTTGCAAAGGGGTTCTCTCAAGTTGAAGGCTTGGATTTTGGAGAGACCTTTGCACCGGTTGCAAGACTTAAAGCCATTCGTATCCTCCTTGCATATGCATCTAATCACAACATTAAACTCTTACAAATTTATGTGAAAAGTGCTTTTTTAAATGGAACTAGTCTATGTTGATCAACCTCCCGGGTATGAAGACCCTAGATATCCTAATCATGTTTATAGGTTGTCCAAGGCACTATATTGGCTAAAGCAAGCCCCAAGAGCTTGGTATGAGCGCCTTCGGGACTTCCTTATTGAGAACGGCTTCAAAATTAGGACGGTGGACACCACACTATTTACCAACAAGCTTAATAGAGATATCTTCATTTGTTAAGTCTATGTTGATGATATCATATTTGGCTCAACAAATGAAGACTATTGCAAATAGTTTAGTGATTTGATGTCGAAGGAATTTGAGATGTCTATGATTGGGGAGCTTATATTCTTTCTTGGTTTCCATGTGAAGCAAATGAGAGAAGGGAATTTTATCTCTCAAGAAAAGTATACCAAGGATCTTCTCAAGAGGTTCAATATGGATGAATGTAAGCCCATCAAGACTCCAATGCCATCTAATGGACATCTCGACCTAGATGAGGGAGGTAGCCCAGTTGACTAAACTCTTTACCATTCTATGATTGGTAGTTTGTTATACTTGACCGCATCTAGGCCCAATATCATGTTTAGTGTGTGTATGTGTGCTAGATTCCAAGCTAACCCTAAGGAGGCTCACTTAGTTGCCGTGAAAAGAATCCTTAGGTACCTCAAGCACACACCAAGCATTGGCCTTTGGTATCCCAAAGGAGCTAGTTTTAACCTTGTGGGCTATTCCAATTTGGATTATGCCGGTTGCAAAATTGATAGGAAAAGCACATCCGGAGGGTGCCATTTACATGGTAGATCATTAGTGTCTTGGTCATCAAAAAAAAAAATAGTGTGGCATTGTCAACCGCTGAGGCGGAGTACATAGCCGCGGGAGCTTGTTGTGCATAAATCCTTTATATGATGCAAACCCTTCTAGACTATGGTGTAGTTCTAAAAGGTGTACCTTTGTTGTGTGATAATGAGAGTGCCATAAAACTTGCTAACAACCCGGTTCAACACTCACGCACCAAGCACATCGATATCTGTCATCACTTCCTTAGAGATCATGTTGCAAAAGGAGATATATCTTTAGAGGGAGTAAGGACGGAAGATCAATTGGCGGATATCTTCACACAACCTTTAGATGAAGCACGGTTTTGTAAGTTGAGGAATGAGCTTTCTTGATCAAAGTAACTTCACTAAAAGATGAGCTTGTGTTGTCGATTGCATTGCATGTGTAATATAATCATGTTTAAATCTTGTATTGTACGTAGAGCTTGGCTAATTTGGTTAAGATAACCGCCCCAAAGCATGTGAAGAAGCTTAACCAAGGATAAACTTGACAAGCGACTAGATTCAAATTCAAGTAATGCATTGCATATACATGTGTGTTTCTTTTGTCGTTTCTTTTCGGTTAAGCTTGAGCATCCGCTGTGTTCGTCCACCGATAGGGGGAGCATTTGACGCTTCTATTGGTTGTATACCCTATTTAGTGGCCATACGATGTCTCTTCGTTCGTTCTTATCGCCTATTTTCACTCAAAAATATATAGCCTAAGGCAAACTACTTTGAAATTGAGGGTTTGAGAGAGGCATCTCATACCAATCCCAATCTGGTGTTTATTTGGATCTTTGTTGGTTGGGGCTTGGTTGAGAAAGGTTGCGGCGAAGCTTCATTGAAAATCAAGGTGATTTGAAGCATCGAACGTTGCATCGGATGCCGCCCAGGGAGCCACCGGACACGTCCGACGTGTGCATAGTGAAGGGCAGCTGCAAAGGAGCCTTTGAACGATCAACAGTGTTCCACCCGCATCCAAGATTTTAGCGTCTGCGCGTCCGATGCGCACTTGGATTTCAAACCCTAGCCAGCAGCTACTCATCGGACGCAGGGGTGCGTCAGATGCCCGTTCACCGGACACGTCGGATGCGCCAGGGCTGGTTTTCAGACCTTACTGTGTTGCGTCCGGAGTTTTTCGGCGCGTCCAATGGTGTACACCTGAGCGTCCGACGCTCTGACGAAGATGGCGTACAGTTTTACTTCTTATTCTGACTGGTGGGGCCACTCCTTTCCCTCCTCATTCACCCGCAACGGGCGCGCCTCCGCCGTTCTTCTTCCTCGTGCGAACCGCCGCCTCCCTGCCCTAATCGCCGTGCCGCACCACTCACCACCATCTTGCCGCCGTGCCTCGCTCCACCACCGCACCCCGCGCCGTCGTGCCCGCGCTCCTCTTTCGTCACGCCTCGCGTACTCCCGCCGCGCACGCCGCATGGTCACCACCACCACTGTGGTTGCCACCACCGCCGTCGTTCACCGCCATCTCTGGCTTCCCATCGCCGTGACGATCTCCACTGACCCTATGCTGCTCTGAACACCTCCTCTCTAGCAGTCTTGGTATTTCCAGCCTGTCTTCTCCGATGAGACGTCCCCCTGCACGCCAACCGTTCGATGAAACCATTCGATGAAACCGTTCGATGAAATGCCTCTTTGGTTTTCTCGCCGGTTTCACACTGCAAAATGAACTCATTCTCTTCCTAACTTGTTGCAGTGCTCCTAGCCTTTGTCGAGGGATCCCCGCCATGTTAGATTTCTCTCCTCTTTCACAGGTCCTCGTCTTAACCTAAGGTATAACCCGCCGTTCCTCCGTTCTTATCCCATGCTTGCTCCGATTAAGTCTTCGCTTCTCTAGTCATAATATATGCTTATATACACTCTCTATTCCGTCTATGGCAGCGAGTCAATTTGGTTTGTCGAAAGTGCTTGACAGTGTCAGAGTTGGCAGTGACAGAGAAACTCGAGGCCAAGCCCACGAGTATGGATTGAGGCCAAGCCTCTCAAGTGTCAATCCAGCATCTCAGTGGCAGCATTGATTGATATGTGTGCTTGACAGTTTGGCTTTGCTTGGTAGTGTTTCTTGCTTGAGTCAGGGGGAGATTGCTTTGCCATTTGACAGTTGATCTCGACAGTAGCAGTTGATCAGCGGCAGTTGTCCTCGTTCTTACAACCATGAGGTGCAAGAACATCGGTGGGTTCGAGGTGACGAGTCCCCACCTCGTCCTCATCGGCCAGGGAAGTAGACAGTAGTCGAGTAGCCAAAGAAGAAGAAGAGGACTCATGAGCGGAGAGAGGCAGAGGCAGCTCTTGCAATGGCAGAGGCAGCAGACAGAGCAGAGAGCGGTGGTGGTCTCCACATTGTTGGCCACTGTGTGAGGCTTGAGGGCCAGACAGTGGCTACAGAAGCAGAGGCGGTCGAGACAGTAGAGGCAGAGCCTGAGGGGGCTGAGCAGGAGACAGAGGCAGCTAAGCTCCCCCTAGGCATTCTACATGCACTCGTACACAGGCTTCACCACCGGCAGTTGCAGAGAGACACCGGCATGGTGCTCGTGCTCCTCGGGTTCCGCGTGCCCCAGCCGTGGTTCACCTTGACCTGAGGGACAGTAGCACCAAGTGGGTTCAGGTGCTCCAGCGTGTGTCACTTGAGCAGTGGTTTTCTCCAGAGTGACAGCCTGGTGGTTCTGAGCACTTTCACACTGCCCTTCACGAGGACTTCTATAGAGCTTAGCGACGTACTCAGGTCCCGTTTGGAGGTCACCGTGTCTACCGGCTTGAGAAGATTGTTGAGGTTGTCGGTGAGCACATCCGTCCCTACCTGTCCTACCTTCCAGGGCTCAGAGACTTGCTTTGCTAGACAGGTCTGTACGTGGAGTCCTGGATCAGAGAGTTCTACGCCACAGTTTGGGTTGACCCGGACCACGAGTTTATTCAGTTCAGCTTCAAAGGGGTGCCTCGCCGGATTGACAGCGATGAGGCTAGACAGATTCTTCATTGACTCGCTCCGGCACTAGACTCCACCAGTTGTGCTTCCCTCAGATTGACCCACCTCGACACCCTCATGGTGGTCTACGTCCAGAGATAGACGGTGTTCGTCCCTTGTTTGGGGTTAACTTTGGAGAGGGATCCAGCAGGATGACCAAGGACCTGAACCCCACTGCTCGTGTGCTAGATTCTGTGATGAGGAGGACAGTTCTTCTTCGAGAGGGGTACAGAGAGGGTCTCACCTACTTGCAGCAGTGGCTTCTGTACCACCTTATCTCATAGCTAGAGTTTGATATTTGGGATCTGATGCTTTGTGAGATTGAGGATGTGATCCTCGAGGGCTTCTGGGGCAAGAGGCACTTACCGTACGCTCACTGGCTGACTTCACTGATCTACATGGCCGTGCGGCCCATGCCCCCTACAGCTATTTAGGAGTGGAGCGGTTCTACTACAGAGTTCCCCTACTACAACCTCTTCCAGCTTATCCGGTCGTTGGCACGTGTCACTCCTATTCGCCAGACCTGGAGACCAGTTGTTACCGAGTCAGCTGCTGAGCAGGACACCACAGTTCGTACCTTAGCTGAGACAGAGCTAGCAGAGCTTGAGCAGCAGGAGGGCCAGGGGGTTGAGACTGAGCTTCACTTAGACCCGTCTGACAGTGAGGACGCAGACTACCAGCCTATCCCAGAGGTTCCACCTTGTGCTCACGACGCTGAGGCTAGCAGTTCTCGCTCTGATCCCACTTTACTTGAGATGCTTGGATGTCTTACCTCCGGTCAGCGGCGCCTTGAGTAGGAGCGTCGTCAGGACAATGACATTCTAAACGCTCAGCTTGCAGAGATCCGTGCTCATCAGGACACCTTTCAGCAGGAGTAGGCTCATCTACAGAGAGAGGCCCAGGCCCAGCACCTTCAGCTTTACAGTCTTATCTCTGGTTTAGTGTAGGCCATCGGGATTATGATCCCTCAGGTGCAGATGACTCCAGCATTACAGCCCGGTGGGCTTCAGAGTCAGTCTCAGCAGAGTAGAGCTCAGAGTCTGCCGTTTCAGCTTCCATAGGGCTTTACTTACACTCCAGGCCAGATGGCCCCAGTCTCTTAGCCCGGCAGTTCACAGACTCAGCCTCCACAGTTCACTCAGGGTCTCGGACAGTACGCCTCGCCTACTCAGCAGGTTCCACAGAGTCAGCTCCTACCCACTCAGACACTTGGAGCATCTTACAGCAAGCTGATCGATTGTTCGACACCTTCCTATGTCACAGCTGCTACTCGGATGACCGTGGTCTCTGCTTCTGCTCCTGAGGTCATGACAGGCACCGGCACCACCACCGAGACACTTCCGTCATCGGTTACCTCCTCCGAGCCTCCACTGAGTCAGGCACCTCCAGTTTCTACTACTCCAGAGGTCTTAGTGATAGTGATGGCTCCTATGTCAGTTAGTCAGCTTGCTACTACAATTTCCACTTTTGAGGCACCAGTCACTGCATCTATGACAGTGACAGTGACAGCGACAGCAACAGAGACCGTACCCGTGATAGTGGCTCCGTCTCCTCCAATTGCACCTCCTACCGAGCCACAGGGTCAGGCCACCACCGTTGAGACACAGCAGGCCGACCCGGTCATTGTGTCAGCAAAGCAGGCCCCGACCGCTCCTCTACCAGCTTCAGAGACAGAGGGCCAGACAGAGGCTCAGCAGACTCCGAGTTTAGACTCCTCCACCGACTACACTCAGTTTGAGATGGCACAGCGCTCCTCGGGACCCGACTCGTCTGCCGATCCACCCCAGGACTCTTAGGTTTTGGTGCTTGACGCCAAAGAGGGAGAGGGATTGAGTATGATAGATTTAGGGGGAGCGTGTGAGGGAGAATTGGCTCTTTTGGTGTGATAGATACTTTCATGCATGCATATCATACTTGCTTTGCCTTTGGTTTTCATGTGAGATACTTGCTTAGATACTTACATGCTTTTGGTTGTGTGATATATGATATGACATGTGGCATGTGGTTTTCATAGTGCTCTCTACTTGATATATCCTTATATGTTATGCCTTGTCACTTGTCGTTGCTCATTTGCTATGTATCATGTTCTATCTTTATTCAAATGAGCTTCATGTTTTGTACTCACATTTCATTCCTATTCTTTTGAGTACGGTTGTTTTCTTAGGTCGTATAAGCTTCACTAACTCTTTTGATCTTATCGCCATAAGCTTATACGAGTCAAGAGTTTCAAAAACCTCACTTCTTTCATACTCAAAGTTGTTGTCATCAATCACCAAAAAGGGGGGGATTGAAAGCATCTAGGCCTCTAGATAGGGTTTCGATGATTGATGACAACCATTGATTATCATGACTAACATGTGTTTTGTAGAGACAGTAGAATGCTAGGTCATGGTAATGTCAGTCAATGGGCGTAATAGTTTTCATGCCCCCTTATGATGAAATTATTTCGGTTTTCAAAGGATGGACGACAAGGTTAAGGATGGCTAGTTCCGAGTGTCGATGGAGTTGGGTGACACTGGGATTAGTTTGTAGGACTTTGTTTTCTCCTTTAGCCGTACTATTAAGGGGGGTGCAAGTGAGTAGCTTGACCTTGGCATGTCTAATGGTTAGGTGTGGTGCACACTTATCGAAATTAGCGCTAGGCAGCTCTAGAATAGCCCTGAGATTGAACGGAGTCGAAGCCGTTCGCAAAGGTTTTGAAACGGAAGCAAATGGAGCTGTTTTCACTGCATCGGACGCTGGTCAGAGGACCATCGGACGCTGGCGACAGCGTCCGGTGAGTGTTGACGAATGTAGGAGAAATAGTACTGCGCACCGGACGCTCAGACGCTGAGGCATCGAACGCTCCGGTGGCCAGTACTGTTGCACGACTAAAGATGATGACCGCGTCAGACGCTGCTCATTGGAGCATTGAACGCACCAGGCAGCCATCGGACGCAACACAGAGAGCACTGTTGACATTTCTAACATCACTTCGCGTTAAGTTGTCATCCCTAACATGATGCCAAAAATGCTAGAAAAGAATCTACACTTGTCTACCCTAAAAATAATACCATAGAATATATCCACAAGCGCACAGATAATTCTCCTGTTGTAGCATTTCACCTGGCAAGATTTCTAAGTATCATTGATTTGTTTTAAGCCAATATACACACTTTCATCTATAGCATAACCAACTCAGAAAACAGCATAAAAAGCATCAACTAGGGAGGATATTGAGACATAAGTCACCTTCTTCGCGACCGCGCTCTACTAGCCTACATGCGAGGGGTGGAATACAGAGGACTCAATAGGCCTGTACGCCTACGATCTACCACACTACCCGGCACATCAGGATGCAATCGTAGGTATATATAATATCTAAGCACCACGTTTACATAATACATACCACCTAACCCACTCGAGTATTGAATTAGACACTTTACGAACATATGACTATAATCATCACCAATCATAACTATATCAAGAATGCAACTAGAGCAAACTAAAAACTTAATAAGTAGCAATATAATAATTAAGAACAAAGTCATAAACAAGATATAAATTACCAATCTCTTGACTGCAGATCGGATGCTCGAGCGAAGCGCCCAACTCTACTTGAACCTTGCTAGCTAAACCTAATCTAGAACTAATCTTGACAAATAAATTGAGGTAAACCCTAATTGCTCCTAGGGGGTGCATGCACGTATTTATAGCCCGGTGGAGGAAACGATGGCTGTTGGATCAAACCAACTTCATGTAAGGCCAAGATTGATCCTCAAAGGCGGTGGAGGAATACTCCAGAAGCTCATGGAAGGCCGTGGAAGGGGGGTGCCGCTCGGCCCCACTGGCTAGGCCGGCCGGCCCCACCATATGGGTCCCGTGCCTCCGCTTCCTTCTAGTGTCTTCTAGATCCTTCCTGAGTCCAATGATGATATTTTCTATTGCGGTTAAGTTTCGTATAATTCTTGCAATTAAATCCTCTAATTTCTCTTTTCTAGAATAATCCTGCAGAAAATGTGAAATCACCAAAACTCATGAAAATTGTCAGTTAAAACCCCTATGTTTTCTAGTAGTGATCTCTTTTATGCATTGAGTTGACGGTTTAAAAGTGATTGTTATCTACCGTCAACAAGCACTGTAGAGCCGCTAGGGCGTCGAATGCGTCCGATGACTGGGCATTGGACGCTATCCTTTGCCCAGTACAAAACCCTAACGGCTAGTGGGTTTAAACGCATCGGACGCGTCCAATGCCTAGCATCTGAGCGTCCGATGCCCTCGCAGAGAGTGTGATTGGAGGGTAACGGTTGGGGCTGTTGGTATATGTTATAAATACCTTCCCACCTCCCTCCATGCTCTCTCTCTTGGCCATTTGATCAGCTAAAGCAACCATTGAAGTGCAAGAGAGAGCAAGAGCCTGGTGAGGTGTTCATGATTTGAGAATCAAGTTTAGCAACTTCATTAGTGATTAGAGAATGATAAGTGTATATCCACCTTCCTCATTAGACTTGTCTTGGTCAATTGAGAGCTTGTGCTTATTACTCTTGGTGATCGGCATCACCTAGATGGCTCGGTGGTGATTGGGCGCATGGTGATCATCCGGCGGTGATTATGGGTGGCCCATCCCATCTTATGAGCGGTTTTGGGGGATTCACCGCGTCGGAGTGATGAAGAATCATCCCGTAGAGAGTACTTGATCCTTGCTTGGATCAAGGGGAAGCTACACCCTTGCGTGAGTGCTCCAATGAGGACTAGTAGAGAGTGCCAACTCTCCGATACCTCAGAAAAACATCGCCGTGTTCCTCTCCCTCTCTTTACTTTGAGCATTTACATTCTCGCATTACTTCTTATTTTTACATTGCTAGAATTGCCATGCTAGAGTAGGGTTTGGAACTTAGGAAGCATAACTTTTGTGTTCTAGAGTCATAGAGACCACACTTAGGAACTAGGGTCGAAATGGGCTAAGCGTTAGGCTTTTACCGTTACGACTAAATTTAGAAAAGCCCAATTCACCCCTCTCTTGGGCATTTTGATCCTTTCAATTGGTATCAGAGCCTCGTGCTCGTAATTTAGGCTTAACCGCCTAGAGGAAAGATGTCCGGAGGTGTTGGACCTCCTTCCATGTTCAAAGGGCGAGGGCAATGACTTTCCTTATTGGAAGATTCGCACGGAGTCATATCTTGAGGCCGTTGACCTCAATGCGCACCGAGCCGCTATACAAGGTTTTCCAAAACCTAAGGATCCTGCACGCCTCACACAAGACGAGGAAACCAATGAGAAGTGGAATGCAAAGGCCAAAAACATCATCTTTAGTGGCCTTGGCAAAGAGGTGTTTAACGGGGCCCAGAACCACAAAAATGCCTATAATCTTTGAGAAAATATTTGTGCGCTCCATGAGGAAACCAAGAGTGAGCATGATAAACGCTATCATCTTGTTATGCAAAAGCTTAATTCATTTGAGATGCTTCCTCATGAGAATGCTAATGAAATGTACTCTCGCTTGAATGTCATTGTAGAGGAGCTCAATGGACTTGGACTCACACAAATGTCGTCATCCGATATTATGAGAAACAAGTATGGTCATATTGTCACCGTGCTCCATCAAGGTGATCTTTCCACCGCTACACCAACTCAAATATTGGGGAAGATCAATGCACATGAGATGTACATGCACATCACTCCACAAGAGAGCTCTTCTTCCACCAAGAAGAAAGATTTGGCATTCAAGGCCAACCGATTGTTTCCTCACCGGTGGTTCAATAAGACTCCATATGAGTTGCTCAATGGAATGAAGCCGGATATCTCCTTCTTTTGGGTGTTTGGTTGCAAATGCTACATCTACAAAAAGCGGCAACACCTAGAAAAGTTTCAAAGAGGTTGTGATATTGGCTTTCTTGTTGGTTCCTCATTGAAATCCAAAGCATATCGAGTATTCAACCATGTCACCGGTTTGGTAGAAGAAACATATGATGTGGAGTTCGATGAATCTAACAGCTCCCAAGGAGCACATGAGAATCTTGATGATGTAGGTGATGAACCATTGAGGGAGGCTATGAAGAATATTCCAACCGGAGACATCAAGCCTAAGGAGGATAAAGATGAGGTGCAAGTGATAGATCAACCCTCTTTATCCCGTGTGCCACAAGATGATGATAAAGATGGGAGAAATCCAAATGAAGACACTCCTATCTCCCATGAAGAAAGTGGCACAAGCTCAAGATGTTGATGCTCCACAACCCCCTCCCCAAGTGGTTGATAGAAGAATAACTCCTCTACTCTAAGCACATCCACAAGATCTCATCATCGGAAGTCCGACATGGGGTGTAATGACTCGCTCTCAAAAATATGCATCATTTATTGAACATCACTCTTTTGTCTCTTGCATTGAGCCTACTAGCATAGATGAAGCTCTTAAAGATCCGGATTGGGTGAATGCTATGTATGAAGAGTTGAACAACTTCACCCACAACTAAGTGTGGACACTTGAAGAGCGTCCTAATGGTCCAAGAGTCATTGGAACAAAATGGGTCTTCTGCAGCAAGCAAGATGATCAAGGTGTGATTGTGAGGAACAAAGCGGGTGCTCCAACAAGGACTAGTGGAGAGTGCCGACTCTCCGATACCTCGGAAAAACATCGCCGTGTTCCTCTCCCTCCCTTTACTTTGAGCATTTACATTCTCGTATTACTTCTTGTATTTATATTGCTAGAATTTCCATGCTAGAGTAGGGTTTGGAACTTAGGGAGCATAACTTTTGTGTCCTAGAGTCATAGAGACCACACTTAGGCACTAGGGGTGAAATAGGCTAAGCGTTAGGCTTTTACCGTTGTGATTAAATTTTAGAAAAGCCCAATTCATCCCCTCTTGGGCATCTTGATCCTTTCGGCTCGGACCGAGACTCACGGGAGAAAGAGAACGTGGATGAAAGGACCCGCAGGATGGAGCTGACCTAACGACTAACCCTATGGAAGGAGATTGTACTATTACTTCATGACATCGCAGGTGTCATGGCAGCACATTCTTTTGGAGAATCCTATTAGATATTGCATAATATTTAGAACTGCTAGCGCTTTATATTTATTCATTTGCTAGTATCTGAATGCATGCTATTGCCTGAGCCTTTATTACTTGATTGCAACCCCCTACCATGTCACCCAGCTTTGCGCTCACGCTCACTTGCTTATATCTACCTTTCTGCTTGCTTGCATTTATATCACCATACTTACTTTAACTCCACTCACATTGTATCTGTGATGTGATGCTGGTGGTAAACCCCTGGGTATGGTTTGGCTTGGGATACCAGACTTGGTGGATTGGGAGCGTGCTGCATGTGACTTGGGTGCGTGGAGAGTGAGGGTTGTGTCGACCGAGCTGGGATATACGACGAGCTTGAGGCGAGTCATGCTGTGTGATGTGACATGGGCATCCTATGAGATGAATACCCGTGGCGGGTATATGTGATGTGATGTGATGTGATGTGTTGAGGTGGGATCCTGGATGTGAGCCCTTGGAGGGGTGGAGCCCAGGACAGGGGTGCTGTGGTGGCACGTAAAATGATAAACCTGATGAAGATGTCCAGCTTGGTCAGTCTTAAGGACTTACTAGTACTCAGACTCACCGGGAATCCTTGCATCCCACTCGCTCTCCTGTAATGGGAGAGACGGTTGGACTAGTTGGTATGAGTGATGCCATTACTGCTAGGTTGTGAGGTGATAGGGTGGGGCGGCATAGATGTCGGATGTTCCTATGCCGTTCTAGTCAGCAGTACCACTGGATGGGCCCGGTACTGCCTCCCCTAGTCTTAGCATGCCGGTTCGCCGGGGTGACCCAGGGCTAAGTGGTGGGATGGCATCAATCTATCAAGCAAGCAGCCAAAATTTGCCTAGACATGGCTAGGTCAAGGATGGCTATCTTGCGGGTTGTGAAGCCTCTACAGAGTGTTATGATTGATCGATCGATACATATGCTGACCTGTCAGCTATGGACCTTTCCTGGGACCTGCTTCACTAGATAGGAGATGAGTCTTCTTCTCTCCCCCGTGGGTATATGGTGTTGCCGGCCGTGAGCCTTGGAGGGCTGCGATCCGTTGAGACAGGCCGAGAGGGAGTTGGCCTGCCAACCTGAGTGTGAGATGTGGTGTGATGGTGGTGAGGTGGTGATGGATTGGGATGGATGAGGTGATGGATGGATGTGTGGATGTGTGTGGTTGGGAATGTGTTAAAACTTGATGAATTATTATATTAATTACTACTTGTTACTATTTCGCATACGCTAAGGATGCAAACCACAGCTAAATATTAGGGTCGCTAGATCCCTTGTTTTATCTTTCCACTAAAGCTCATCGGTGCTGACCATAACCTGCACATATCTGGCGGTGTGTAGATTTACTGCTTCTCAGAGATATTGAATAGTGAAGGATTAGGAGGTCTCGTGCCTGCGCTCAAGTTTAGTTTGGAAGATAGAATCTACACCGCTGTCACTACTCTGATGATGCCCGTGAAGGAGGAGCCTTCACCCGACGACCGTTTCCACCAACTCTGATAACGTTTAGATATACTTTCGCTAGAATTACTCTGTAATAGGTGTGTTCTCAGTTGATGTTGTATTATATAGAACTTATAATCTAATGCTGTATGACTGTGATATCTACTGATATATGATAATGTGATGGAATCATTCGTGGTTCTATCACATTATATCTCATTCTGTGGATTTTTCCTTCGTGGAAAATCAAGGATGTTTCAGTTGGTATCAGAGCCATACTTGACCCTAGGATGAGACCTTTAGTACCCAACACTAGTATAGAAGCCAAACATCGTATCTGTAGAAGAGTCATAACTACTGACACTTGATTCCCTTTCTCCTGCCTTGAATTCTACTATTAACTGACCAATTCCGCTCTGAAAAGTTGACCTTTAGAAAATATTTTTCTTTTTACCGCCCACATTAGATCGATAGATGTGTGAGACTCAAAGGCTAAGGAGTCGTCTTCAGTCAATACTATGCATATAGGAGTTGTAATGCTGTTTGAATGTCGGGATCTTATTGCTTCTTATGCTTCTTGTGTTTATATTGCCTGAGTGTAGACTATAAGAATACTTTAACTATGTGGATTCCAGGCTAAAACCAGAGCTATGTTATGACTAGGCAAGTGACCTTGACCGCCACTTAAAAATACCGGACCAAAACATCATATCTTTACCCGTCTATTTCAAAGCTGATTTTGATTTTCAACCATGCATATTAAAAATGCTCTCTCTTTGATTGAAAACCTTCTAATTTCAAATCTTCAAAAAAAACTCACTTTTAAAAACCTTCAACTTGCGAAATGTATTTTCAAAAAAAATATTTGAAAACACAAATGGTGAAAACCTAAAAAGTTTCTTCTAGATAAAAAATAAGATCTCCAAATCAACAAAACATATTTATAAAGGCTTTACTTTTTCAAAATAAGAAAACAATTTTTAAATTTCTTTTTTTAAAAAAGATATTTTGACAACAAAATGGGGTACAACCTATTTTAAAAACACTTTTGTGATGATTTCAAAACTCCAAAGTTGTATCCTTCTTACTCAAAAACTTTGCATAATAAACGCCAATTTAACCCTTCAAAAGATCCCTCCCTTGTTTGTAAAAGAAAATATTTCCATTTCAAAAAGGGTTTTTATGCAAACAACCTTTTTGAAAGCACCTCTTTCAAAATTCTTTTGCAACCCAATTGCGTTGAGCATATAACTTGACAACGAGGGCCATCCTTTCTAGTGATACTAACTCCTAAATCTCGGGGACGAGATCCTTGTAAGGAGGGTGGACTGTAACAACCCGATATTTTCAGAAACCCAAAAATGTGAACTTTCAAAATTTTTCCTGCAATCGTGTGAAGCATATAGTTGCTAGGTCAAACGATGAAAGATTTATCAGAGAAACGTTGCATACAATTAGGAATTGCTTGTAGGAATATGTCTCGGTTTTGGATTCAATGTTTATCTGGTTTGGAGTGCACATGCCATAGCAAAATCCCTCTCAATTACTCGTCAAATACCTCTCAGATCCACCCTTAAATTCAACTCTCCAACTTTCATCGAACTCCATCATAAACTCCTTGGTAGAATATATGTTGTGGAATATAGAAAAATGGAACAAACCCCTTACTCCTCCAACCGGCTGGGGCCCAGCCTAGCTCGGCCTCACCTCCTTCTCTCCCCATCGTCTGGCCCAACCGGTCCCTCTCCCTTTGCCCCTTTTTTCCCCTCAGCGCTGCAGCCCAACTGGCGCCTGCCCCGTGTGGCCCACAAGGCCCACACAACCCAACTCCGAGCGCCTCCCTAGAACCCTAGGCAAGAGCACCCATTCCCATAGGCCGCCGCCACCACTGTACGATGCCGCACGCGCCTCCCCACGCAGTGGCACGGAAGCCGATGAAGCCACGTAGCCCTTGACGCGCACGGACGACGAGGATGCCCTAGCGCCCCAACGGAACCCTAGAACGCCGCGTATAATAGGACAGAGCCGCCGTCATCGCGCCTTCTTCCTCCTCTGCCAGCCGCTGCTCTACTTCCCCCTCTTCTCTCGCCAGCCAGTGCCGCCGCGCTCTTCGTCTCGCTGCCGTCGCACCGTGCGCCGCGCCGCTTCTTCTCCAGCCGCAGCGGCGCGTGCGCACCAACGCCAGCAGGTATCGCCGCTCCGCCATGAACGGACTGCCCGCCCGTCACGCTGGCGGATGCCGCGCTTGAGCAGGTCGGCAGCGCCACCACGCCATGGACACGCATGCGCCACACACCGCTCTCCCCTGCTCGCCACGCCGCGACCCCGCCGTGCACCGCTTCCGACACTGCGCTCTGCCTCTGTCTCTGCTGCCGCCCACGGCGACCTCGGCGCCACTTTGCTACCTCGACTCCACCCGTCATGATGCCGTTCCGCACCACGCCACCCGTCACGCGTGTGCCGCGAGACACGCCACGCCCGCGCCGACCCGCGCCGCCTGACGCGCCGACCAACGGCAGTTGTGGCGCCGCCACGCCGACATCGACTTCACCGCGGCCAGCGCACCTATCCGCTCCGGTGACCGCGTTCGCGTCGGGGAAAGCTCCGGCAAGCACAACATCAACGCCAGCGAGCGGCAACATCGGCGTAGCGCCCTTTTGCCTCGTCCCGAGCCACGACCTCGACCTCGGCGTCGGCGCTGAGAACGCCCGCGCTCGAGCCGCGGCGGCGGCCCGACCTCGCCCCGCGTCCCGCAGTAGCACCACCACGATCACGACATGCTCCGTGCTCGCCCGCCCGGACACCCTTCCTAAAGCAGCCCGGCCCACGACATTACACAGAGGGGACAGCACCCAAGACCTTGTCTCTTCCCTCTCTCCGATGAACTTGCCGACGTCCATGTCTGATACCGGCCTTCGTGCCATGTCCCAAACCTTGCAGGAAGGTCGCAGCCATTGCCGAAGCCGCCCGGCTGCGTCCAGCCTCCGTCAGCCAAGCGCAGCCACCCGCGGCCACCAGCAGCTGGCTGCAGCCTGCCCCGGCCAGCCACAGCATGCTGCTGGGCACCAGCGGCTGGCCATGGCCGGCCAGAGCTGGCTGCAGGAAGCCAGGACTGGCCAGAGTTGGCCACAAGTGGCTACCGCTGGCCAGGACCCCCTACCACCTCCGACGACACTCCGTGGAAGCCTTGCCAACCTCACCGAACGACTCCACTGTCGGTGAGCATCCAAAACACTGTGACCGGCCTTCGTGCCATTGCCTACATGGAACACCAACACACGCACACACGTGACCGACCATAGCCAAATGGATCCACGGCGTCTGAGACGCCGGGGAGGACATGCCGCCCATACCCTTGACGTGAGCCTCAGAACTCTGGACACCATGTTGTAGATTGACTCATCTTGGGCAGTAGAACGGCCCTTTGGTTGCTTTAGCGGATCTGTGGAAATTCTAGCTTGTCGCCATCGCTCTGGCCACCTTGAGATGCGAGGACGGGCCGTTGAGAGTCCTTGTGACCTTGTCCATTGCAAGCCATGACCCCCTGGACCCCCTCAGGCTCTCTCTTACTTTCTTATACACATCGATACTGAAGTACCTATTCCTGATGACCCCGTTGTATATGTATCTTTGTAATATAGGACCCATCTATCATAATGCTATGGAATTGTGCTACTCCAGTCTTTTCGAGTTGTCTTGTTGTCGTGTTATTGGACCTTATTGTTGGATGTTGTGTGTGTCTATCTGTGGACTGTGCCTTCGAGCCGGCTGAGGGATCGTAATTCGTTCGGACGTTGCGATCGCGGGATTCATCTCGCTATGGCCGTAATGCCGAGTGTAACTCAAGCCCTCGCTCGCGAGCTCGTCTCGCCATGACTATGGAGCTATGCTTCTTTGTTTACCTTTCATTCGCTCTTCGTGTACAAACCCTTGTATGCTTGTACCCTATATGACCATCGTGTTTCTTCAATTCTCGCGGTGACAACCGCACCGCTACGAATCCGAGAGATGCCTTAGTGCCAGTGCACCTAGTTTGGGTACCCTATGGGTGGTTTGCGCACTTGTGATCTTTATTATGTTGCTCCCTTCCGATGCCCCGTCTGATACCATGGCATAAGCATTGGAAGTAGATCATCGCTTTCTGATTGATCTTGCCTTGTCTCCCCCTGATAGCCCGCTCTATTCGATCCCGCCTTGCTCGTGGCGAATGGATCAAAGCACAGACTGTCCCTTTTTAGTTAGCTAAGCTACAGTCGATATCATGCTTCGGACCATGAGAGTCGACTCGATCGACCGAGTGAAACCATCTTCATTAGAGATGTGACCGGGAACACGACATAGATGTGCCTAGCTAACTTTTGACTTCTCAGTTTCTGACGTGACTGTGTCGTCAAGATCGAGATGATCGTAGTTGTTGCTCTATTTTGCACCTACCCCTTCTACTACCGCTATTGTTGACATTTCTAACATTACTTCGCGTTAAGTTGTCATCCCTAACATGATGCCGAAAATGCTAGAAAAGAATCTACACTTGTCTACTCTAAAAATAACTCTATAGAATATATCCGCAAGCGCACAGATAATTCTCCTGTTGTAGAATTTCACCTGGTAAGGTTCCCAAGTATCGTTGATTTGTTTTATGCCAAAACGAAAACTCATTTATTGCGTTGGATTTATCAAAAAGGGGGTTAAAAGAATTATGACTATAACTTTAAATGTGCAAACCTATAGTAATTAACCACTCTAATGCTTTTAGCAGGGGTGAGTCAAGATAAATAATAAAGATAAAGATAAATATGAAATAAGAGGACTTTCCAGAGATAGAAATTAAAGACTCAACTAATATGATTTGGTCAGACAGGATATTCGGCTAAAGTAAAGAACTTCTAGATTATCTCTAAATAATAAGTCTACAGATCACACCAATATACACACTTTCATCTATAGTATAACCAATTCAAAAAATAGTATAAGGAGCATCAACTAGGGAGGATATTGAGACATAAGTCACCTCCTTCGCGACCGCGCTCTACTAGCCTACATACAAGGGGTGGAATACAGAAGACTCAATAGATCTGTATGTCTATGATCTACCACACTACCCGGCACATCAGGATGCAATCGTAGGTATATATAATATCTAAACACCATGCTTACATAATACATACCACCTAACCCACTCGAGTATTGGATTAGGCGCTTTACGAACATATGACTATAATCATCACAAATCATAACTATATCAAGAATGCAATTAGAGCAAACTAAGAACTTAATAAGTAGCAATATAATAATTAAGAACAAAGTCATAAACAAGATACAAATTACCAATCTCTTGACTGTAGATCGGAAGCTCCGAGCGAAGCGCCCAACTCTACTTGAACCTTGCTAGCTAAATCTAATCTAGAACTTGAAGAACTGGAGCTCTAATTCTAATCTTTGGAAACCCTAGCTTCTAGTCTAATCTTGATAAATGAATTGAGATAAACCCTAATTGCCTTGGAGGGGGTGCAAGCACATATTTATAGCTCGGTGGAGCAAACGATGGCCGTTGGATCAAACCGACTTCACGTAGGTCCAAGATTGATCCTCAAAGGTGGTGGAGGAATACTCCATAAGCTCATGGAAGATGGTGGAAGGGGGAGGCCACCCGGCCTGGCCAGTGGGGTCGGCCAGCCCACCATGTGGGTCCCGCGCCTCCGCTTCGTTCTGGTGTCTTCTAAACCCTTTCTGAGTCCGATGATGATATTTTCCATCGCGGTTAAGTTTCATGCAATTCTTGCAATTAAATCCTCTAAATTCTCTTTTCTAGAATAATCCTACAGAAAATGTGAAATCACCAAAACTCATAGAAATTGTCAGTTATAACCCCTATGTTTTCTAGTGGTGATCTCTTTTATGCATTTAGTTGACGGTTAAAAATGATCGTTATCTACCGTCAACAAGCTCCCCCAAGTTAAACCTTTGCTAGTCCCTAGCAAAGCTAACTCTGAAATAATAGAAAAAATTAATACTCGGGGTTTCTCATATTTATTTAATAGCTTCCAAAAAATACTCAGGTATTTAAATTAAATTCTTCTCTAGGTTGAAATTTATTGGCCTCATTTTCAAACTTACTCTTATTCTTTTTAACCGTGGAGCTTAACATCTTTTACCTTGGGTCATGAGCAATTGAAAAACAGACAGATCAAGTCAAGCACTATGTCTCAAACTCTTCTATTCAACCAATCTTCTGGAGTTTTTTTATGGATTTTTGGAAATAAAACTCAGAGATGCTTTGTATGACACTCTCAAGTCTCTCATTTATGTGGTATTTTTAGTTCCTTACCAAGGCAATGAAGCTTATGCCTTTATTTCAACCAATATCTAAAGGTTTATATGGAGCTCATAGGTATGAAAATATCATGGATGACTTACTTGCAAAACATATATTGTAAAATCAAACAATGGATCCAGAGAGAAACAAGTCATACAATCAAATCAAGATGTGCATGTGTGTGGATATTTGGTGGAAACTGATAATCCTAATTTTACTATGCTCATTCTTATCTCTCTTTTGAAATTTAGAAATACTGCCAGGAACTGTGAGCTATCTTCTTTTCTTTCTTCCTTTTTTTCTCTCTTTCTTTGTCTTCTTCTTTTTTTTGACACTTGTCCATTTATTTTATTTATTTTTGCATAGCTTACAATACTTCCCTTTTTTGGCATATAAGATTGAGAGATAACAACAAAGATATTTGAGTACTTATTTGGTGGCTATTCTAATGGAATATTTTTGGTGTTTCCTCCCAGTGTAGGAGTAAAACATTTTCTAAAAAAGGTGGAATGGCATGTTGTTGCGCCTACTCCAGTGTAGAGCAGCGCATATATAAGTGGAGTGCAAGTGAATCTTAATTTTAAAAGCATGACAAGTCTCTCATTAGGGTCACAAAGTTGATCAAACTCAATATAATGACAAGTAGTAATATATAGAAAGCTTCCTAGCCTAAATGTTCAATATGGCTCTGGTAGAAATTTCAGTATTGTCATACAAAATCTCATCATGTAACATTTTGTATTTTTCAAAAAGTAAATATCTAGAATCTTAGTATCTTTTTTAAAGTAAGATAAATTGCAGTTTAGACATTCTCTAATCATGTCCATCAATTACCTAGACTTAGAATCAAGAATATGCTACCCATAGATATCAAGCTTAGAATAAATTTTTATATAAGGTCAACTTCATGCAATCTGTAGGAGAATCTCAACTTAAATACTAAGCATGTGAAGAAAATCATATTTGATATTTTTATAGCTCAGAGAAGTCTAGCCTTCAAGTTCTACTAATAACTGGAAATTAAAGTAAACCTTTTTACACACTCTATTTTTGGGTTTTTATTTTTATCGTGCATAAATTAAATTACAGAAATTTAAAAAAAACAATAAAGACATTTTTTTTTTTTTCTAATTTTGCATTTTTTTAACAATCTAGGAACAAGAAAGTAAATACTGAAAATAATAAATGATAAATATGAACAAAGGTGATGAGTGCTTACCTTGCGGGGGTCCTCCCCCAAGCTATCTCACTACTCTGGGTGTGGTGGTGGATACTCGAGTCCTAGACTCTGAATCAAGTATGCAAGGGTCTCCTGCCCCTGGTCCTGAGACTGCTGAAACGTGTCCATCCTGTTGTCCATCGTGTGCCACGCCACGCTGCGGTGCAGTGCGGCGTGGTGCGAAATCTCTCCTGGCCTTCCCCCAAGCTAGTCAGCTGCTGACCAAACTGCTCAAAAGGAGGGGCTTCACCATAGGTAGCTGGAGGTCGTCCGTGCTGCTTTGGAGGCTGGAAGTAGTCGTCCTCTGGAGGTGCATAGAATGCATATGGCCACCGGTACTAAAGTCCGTACGTGGGCGTGTAGAGAAGGATGCTCGTCCTCTCTCATACCCTGTTTCATGCGAATAAGAAGTATTACCTTGTTTCCATTATCCCCATCCAAGATAACTCCCCCTCCTGATAAGAGGTGTCACCCTCCCATGCAGAGTGGTATGTCCATGGCTGTGTAGTCTAGTGTGATGGTTGTGGCTGATCAAAACCCATGAAGACAGTGTATGTTGGTCCTTACAGTGTAGAATCTGCTCTCTGGTAGCTTGGTCTCTGTGTCCTAGCAAAGCATGCTGAGGGACTCCTCCCAACAGTCACCCTACCTGTCTGCAAGTCAAAAACAAAATTCTCTACTGTATAGAGACCAAGTTTCCTGTTTGGCAGCTCATACTCATTATCAAAATTCTTATAAATCATATAAATTTTATTTTCCTTTGTTTTGAGTAAATGAGCATGGACAAAAAATTTATATCCAATTATTCTTTGAGGTGCAGAAATAAATGTAAGAGTAGCATTTTGTAACATCCCTAACCTTGAAGCAATACGAGTAATCTAGGAAGTAAATGTAATGCCACACTTTTTCATGGCAGGCACAAGAGTCCAATAA
Source organism: Chrysopogon serrulatus (assembly GCA_015844335.1). Lineage (NCBI taxonomy): Eukaryota > Viridiplantae > Streptophyta > Magnoliopsida > Poales > Poaceae > Chrysopogon > Chrysopogon serrulatus. Next base: position 85,880 of record JADLZL010004266.1, read on the forward strand.
TTCAGCATGTATTTAACAGGTGAAACACTTCTCTTTTTAATCATGGCATATAATAATTATAATTCCTCCATCCTAACAGTGTATAATTCTTCCCTAGGAAAGAAAGTGACAGCTAGCCATTTATGCATGAAGCGTAAAGTAGGGTGATGTATCTCCTCAGTGGTGGGTTTATGATAAAATCTTTTACCAAAAATACTCTCCTATACTTGTGTTCTGTCAAAATCCTTTAGAGCATTATCAACATCTACTGAACAACTAGGTGAAAACCTAGCATGATACTAAGGTTCTTCCATGAGACAGTGTGCTCTTGGTTAAAAAGTCTAAATTCTATTTCATCCGAACCAAGTTCTAAAGTGCTCAAAAATTCCATGGTGAGTAGCTTACTACCTTTCTCAGTGATAGCACAAGCATTTTTCCATCCCATTATTCTAAAGACTAACTTAAATTCAGTGTCCATACTGGTTGCTACAAGTAATGTATTATCAAACACCGGTGTGTGGGAAAACTTCTTGTCTTTAATTGCATTAAATACTCCCTTCTCGGCTCTAGTGAATAAGGTAATTTGAGAGTCGTCCGTGAGGGTATACCTTGGTTGCTCACCTTGGGATGATGATGCATGGACAGCGGGTATCCATGTCCATCTCGGAGTCGGCTCGTGAAGGTGCACGTGATGAAGTTTGACTCCGGGTTGAGCGGAAGGAGAGTGCCCTTCCAATGCTCTTTGCCGCACTCTTCAATTTCTTACTCATCTTCAAGAACAAGAACAAGAACAAACAAAAACAACTGATGGAGAAGGGTTAGAGAGAGTAAGAGATCACTTCCCTTGGATGAAACTTTGGGCAAAGCTCTAATCTCCTCTTTAATTTTTTTCTAGATTTTTCTTAAGCAAATGGTGGGATTTTGGAGAGTTGTGTTCTTCGTAATGAAGAACAGAGTGAAGAGGTGCTCTCTAGACTTATGAATGGCAGAGGAGAGAATGAGTGAAGAGAGAGGGGGAGAGGAAGAAGGGGGGTGCCGGTCGGCACGGCTTGTGGGGCCAACCGGCCCCACACCTTGGCCTCTTGCTTCTCCACTTTGCTGGCGTGCATAATGCTCTGAATGCTGCTTCCTTGGATGCTTTTCATCGGCAGGTTGAGTGGGAATCACAGTGCATGCATGTGAGTGAAGTGAGTGGGAAGTTTGGATGGTGGTGAATGATGAAGGGTGAGTGGGATGTGAGGTAATGTGTGTAGGTCCCATATGTCTCCCATATATATACTGTATAATGACATAAGAATAAAAAACTAAATTACTTTTATGAATCTACGAAAAATAAGAATTCTAATGACAGTATTTTTGTATTTTTCTGTTACTGGAGTAAAAATCACTAACAGGGATTTTACGCTCCGTAAGCATTAATTACTCAATGTTTATTCTAAGTACCATGCCATGATTATTTTTATTTCTTTTTAGTAATGCAAAAGCTAAGGAAGTAAATATGTGAAAAGTAATGTGAAAATTTAAATTATCGATAACTACTGAATTACCTCCCGGTGAAGGTTCGGAGTTTTTAAGTCCACCGAATCGGACTTCTCCAACTTGATTATTCTTTATACTTGATCTCCGGTCCTGGAGATGATGACCTTGATTCTTGCTTTTCATGACACTCCAATATTTGGCATTGTTCCGGTCATGGCTTAAATGAATCGTTCTTCTTTTCCATTAATAGTGAATTTGATCTCTCTAGCTCCAACATCAATGTGTACATTTGCAGTGTTTAGGAATGGTCTCCCAAGGATGAGTGGTGTCTTCATCACTTCCTGCATATCAAGTACTACAAAATCTACAGGAATGAAAAAGTCTCGGATTCTTACCGGAATATTTTCCACGATCCCTGCGAGATAGCGAACCGATTGGTTGGCTAGTTGCAAGCACATCGAGGTGGGTGTAAGCGTAGAATAGTTGAGCTTGTCAAGGACCTTCTTGAGCATAACACTAACGCTAGCTCCAAGATCACATAAAGCATTCTTAAAATTTTGATCTCCGATAGAGCAATCAATAGTGGGACATCTTGGATCCTTCTTCTTGACAGGAAGAGAATTCAGAATCGCCGCACTACACTCTTCTGTAAGCTTAATGACTTTGTAGAAGGCAGTGGTCTTTTGTTGTTGAGGATATCTCAAAGGTATTTCACGTATGTAGGCACCTGCATGGCATCTAGCAACGAAATATTGACATACAATTTCTGAATTACCTCTATAAACTTACCGAATTGTTCATCTGTTTTGGCCCTTCTATTTCTATGTGAAAATGATAGGAGATTTGTGTCATGAGAGTCTTGGCATAACTCTTGCTCTTGTGGCAAGTCCTATGGTATAACTTTTTCTCCTGTATTATCCTTCTCTACTTTTTCTTCTATCTGCTCTAATTGTGGTGGTCTTCTTGCCCCTTTTGAGTAGGTGGATCACGTGTTGACTTACCTCCTCTAGTATATATTCCTTTTACCTGCTCAGGGTTAGTGGTAGCAGACAAAGTAGAAGCCAAATGGGCTATTTATAATTCTATTTTCTTATTGAATACTATTTGTTCTTTAACAACAGAAGAAAAATTATCCAATTTAGAGTTTATTCCTTCTAAGATTGCATCATTGAAAGCAAACTTCTTATGAATGTTCTCATTAATTCTAGCTTATTCTAATATTAATTCTCAAGGGTGGTTGCTTTCGATTGGAAAAATTGTAATTGTTACCTTGATACTTACCTTGAGGTTGACTCCATCTTTACTTTTGTGGAGTAGATTTGATAATAGTATTGGTCTTTTCTAGGGAGTTAGCGAATTCAACTCCTAAATATTCTCCACATTGATTCTAAGAATTGAATGCATCTTGAATGGCTTGTCAGTCTCTTTTATAATTAGCTCTTTGCTCTAGCCAATTCAATAGTATATCCATTTTGGTTGATAGTGCACACACGTTCTCTGAAACTTCTTCACTCTTATGACAAGTTTGGCTATTGTATGTCCAGCTTTGATTTTTCGATATCTTGTCTATAAGACTTCTAGATTTTCTAGGAGTGAGTGACATAAATGATCCTTCGGCAGTAGCATCAAGTTGTTCACGTGACTTTGGTATTAATTCATGATAGAACGTTTGCATGAGCAACCATTCTTCCATTCTATGATGTGGGCAATCTAAAATATAATTTTGAAAGCGTTCCTAGGCTTCTGGAATAGGTTCACCTTTCTGCTGATAGAATTCTGATATCTTTCCTCGTAATGCATTGGTCTTGCCTACTGGGAAAAACTTTTCTAGGAAAGCTTTTGAACATCATTTCTATGTCTCAATCTGATCTTTAATTTGATAGAACCACTACTTCGCTTTTCCTTCCAATGAGAATGGAAATAAACAAAGTAGCACAATGTCTTGAGATATGTTCTTGATGTTGATGGTGCTGCAAATCTCCAAAAAATTCTGCAAATAAGCACTAGCATCTTTATCCTTCTTTCCACTGAATGTGATAGCTTGCACCATGTGGATGAGGCTTGGTTTAAGTTCATAATTATGTTCTCCAATATTGAGAGTTGGTCCAACGTGAATATTCTCAGTGCTTGGAGCAGAAAATTCACGCAACGTCTTCTCAACCATAGCTTCTCAACTGGTGTCTAGCTTCTTTAGGGTCTTGGTTGCTTCTTGTTGATGAGAGTTGATAGCACACAACCTATCCTACACTTACCGTACATAGAATATAAACAAAGACAAAACAAGGGTAAGCCTGCTAAAGCAAAAGGTGTTGATCTACCTATAAGTATTTATGTCTATAGTCATACTACTCTTTCCTTTTGGAAAATATTTTCTTTGAAAGATCGAATACCCCTAATAAAATTATCCTGGCAAATAAATGTTGATTCCCCGACAACGGCGCCAGAAATGCTTGTTGATATTTCTAACATCACTTCACGTTAAGTTGTCATCCCTAACATGATGCCAAAAATGCTGAAAAAGAATCTACACTTGTCTACTCTAAAAATAACTCTAGAATAAATCCGCAAGCGCATAGATAATTCTCCTGTTGTAGCATTTCACCTGGTAAGGTTCCCAAGTATCGCTGATTTGTTTTAAGCCAAAAGGAAAATTCATTTATTGCGTTGTATTTATCTAAAAGGAGGTAAAACAGAATTATAACTATGACTTTAAATGTGCAAACCTATAGTAATCAACCACTCTAATGCTTTTAGCGGGGGTGAGTCAAGATAAATAATAAAGATAAAGATAAACATAAACATAAAATAAGAGGACTTTCCGAGACGAGAGATTAAAGACTCAACTAATATGATTTGGTCGATTGGGAGATTCGGCTAAAATAAAAAACTTCTAGATTACCCCTAAATAATAAGTCTACAGATCACACCAATATACACACTTTCATCTATAGTATAACCAATTTAGAAAACAGCATAAGGAGCATCAACTAGGGAGGATATTGAGACATAAGTCACTTCCTTCACGACCGCGCTCTACTATCCTACATGCGAGGGGTGGAATACAGAAGACTCAATAGACCTGTACGTCTACGATCTACCACACTATCCGGCACATCAGGATGCAATCATAGGTATATATGATATCTAAGTACCATGCTTACATAATACATACCAACTAACCCACTCGAGTATTGGATTAGGTGCTTTACGAACATATGACTATAATCATCACTAATCATAACTATATCAAGAATGCAACTAGAGCAAACTAAGAACTTAATAAGTAGTAATATAATAATTAAAAACAAAGTCATAAACAAGATACAAATTACCAATCTCTTGACTGCAGATCGGGAGCTCCGAGCGAAGCGCCCAACTCTACTTGAACCTTGCTAGCTAAACCTAATCTAGAACTTGAAGAATTAGAGCTCTAATTCTAATCTCTGAAAACCCTAGCTTCTAGTCTAATCTTAACAAATGAATTAAGGTAAACCCTAATTGCTCTTGGAGGGGGTGCAGGCACATATTTATAGCCCGGTGGAGGAAACGATGTCCGTTGGATCAAACCGACTTCACGTAGGGCCAAGATTGATCCTCAAAGGTGGTGGAGCAATACTCCAGAAGCTCGTGGAAGATGGTGGAAGGGGGAGGCCGCCCGGCCTGGCAGTGGGGCCGGCCGGCCCCACCATGTGGGTCCCACGCCTCCACTTTGTTCTGGTGTCTTCTAGACCCTTTCTGAGTCCGATGATGATATTTTCCGTCACGGTTAAGTTTCGTGCAATTCTTGCAATTAAATCCTCCAAATTCTCTTTTCTGTAATAATCCTGCAGAAAATATGAAATCACCAAAACTCGTGGAAATTATCAGTTATAACCCCTATGTTTTCTAGTGGTGATCTCTTTTATGCATTTAGTTAACGGTTAAAAATGATCGTTATCTACCATCAACAGCTATATATACCATGGCGGGTCAGCTAAAGTACAATAGTGCCAAGTCACAATAGTATTGTCAGATTCTATTTACTCCTTATGTCCAATTATGACTTGTTGGGTAAAGGCTACAAGAGCCAAGCCACGTTGTTCTTATTTTTCCTTCTGCTAGGCCCGTCTTCAATTCCCGTCAACTCCATGATGTCCGGATCGAGAGAACGTGAGCCGTGGTGTTCGCAATAGCTAAGCTCCGGCTCAAACCATTTATCTTAAAGCCATACTAGCTTGGCCGTCCAGCTTATGTGTAGCAAACCACCACTCTTGTCTTTTGGTCCGAGGATTCAGACATCCGACCTGAGTGTGAGATGTGGTGTGATGGTGGTGAGGTGGTGATGGATTGGGATGGATGAGGTGATGGATGGATGTGTGGATGTGTGTGGTTGGAAATGTGTTAAAACTTGATGAATTATTATATTAATTACTACTTGTTACTATTTCACATACGCTAAGGATACAAACCATAGCTAAATATTAGGATCGCCAGATCTCTTGTTTTATCTTTCCACTAAAGCTCATCGGTGCTGACCATGGCCTGCACACATTTGGTGGTGTGTAGATTTACTGCTTCTCAGAGATGTCGAATAGTGAAGGATTAGAAGGTCTCGTGCCTGCGCTCAAGTTTGGTTTGGAAGATGGAATCTACACCGCTGTCACTACTCTGATGATGCCCGTGAAGGAGGAGCCTTCACCCGACGAACGTTTCTGTCAACTCTGATAACGTTTAGATATACTTCCGCTAGAATTACTCTGTAATAGTTGTATTCTCAGTTGATGTTGTATCATAAACTTGTAATCTAACGCTGTATGACTGTGATATCTACTGATATATGATAATGTGATGGAATCATTCGTGGTTTTGTCACATTATATCTCATTCTGTGGATTTTTCCTTCATGGAAAATCAAGGATGTTTCAAAGAGTATATTCTTTGATGGCCCTATCCAAGAGCTTGTTTATGTTGAGCAACCATCGGGCTTTGAAAATCTTCCGACCACATCTACAAAAAGCTCCATTAAGGTACTCTATGGGCTTAAGAAAACACGAAGAGCAGCAACATCTAATTGCTGAGAGAGGTGGTGTCACGGTGATAGCACATGTATCAAGTGACAGTGGAGAATGAACAGATCTGAAGAAGGATCTAGGCAACCCAATGACTTTTGCATCCACAGTGTAAATATAGAACACAAGAAGTAGGTTCACTCCAAAGCTATATAGGTGAGTAGGCAAAGTGAGCGTTGATGGTGCAGTTTTGATCAGTTTGGCGGATTACAGTTTCTATTGGTTTGGTAGATGTCAGTTTCCAGATGGACATGGTTATTTTTGTCAGTTGATATAAAATTCAAGAACACATAACGAATAACACTTTAGATGATGTAGCATAACATGAAAGTAGAGAAATAGCACTACTAGCATAACATGCAAGTATAGAAATAGAAAACTAAGCCTTTGGCGCAATGACCAAGGAGCAGAACGCTCAATTTATATTTAATTATCATGGGTTGAACGTATACGAATAGTCATAGGCAAAGAACAATCAATGAACAGCAAAGAGACAATAAATACAAGCAAGTGGTAACTAATGAACAGTAAAAGAATAATAAATGTAGACAAACTCTAAGCTAATATGAATAAGATTTTGAACAAATTTTTTAGACGAAGGAGACAAATAAAAAAGGGAGTATTTATTAAAAAGAACAATTGGGAGAACTTTTTGGTTCTTAAGACCATCTGCACCGTGCCTGTAAACACACATGGTAACTCATTTGGCGTAAAAAAAAGGTGCAGCGGAGTCCGGTACCCGGTACGCTACGACTGGGCATGCGGTATGTGCAGCGCTATTCCGTTCGTCCAGTAAGCCGCGGTAGCCCATCACGCGCGCGCAGAGCAAGCCAGCGCCATGCATGGAAAGAATCTTGGAGTGGGCCCCAGTATTTATAAGGCCTCATTTAGATTGAAAAAAATTTCAACTTTGCAACTGTAGCACGTTTCGTTTGTATGTGACAAATATTGTCTAATCGTGGACCAACTAAACTCAAAAGATTTGTCTTATGATGTACAACTAAACTGTATAATTAGCTATTTTTTTACTTACATTTAATGCTCTATATATGCGGGTTAAAACTTGATGTGATGGAGAGAGAGTGAAAAAAATCTAGAATCTAAACAAGGCATAAGAAGCAAAAACATGTTATAACTTACAAACCAAAAAACCAAATAAAATTTCGAATGCACTATTAAATTTATTTTAATAAATCCTTCAAAACAAAATCTCACATAGATATATTTAGATAAAATTTATAGAAGATGACAAGCGGCGCCACTGTTGGTAGTTGATATAGAGTATAAGATATACTCCCCAATCCCAAAAAGAATGACGTTTTGGATGTTCGTGCCATAAGTTTGACTTGATTTATAGAAAATACGAACAATGTTTATATCTCCAATAAATTTGTTAAAAAAACTAGATGGAAAGATTTTTCCGGTAATATCAATTATGATACTAATCGATGATATTTATTATTTTTAAAAATTACCGGCAATCGTTTCTCGGGAAGCGAGACGACATCCTTTTTAGGACGGAGGGAGTAGAGGATGATAGGTGCGGAAGAAATATGTATAGAGGAGAGAATATTGATGACTAAGATGTATAGAGGAGAAAAATAGAAGATAATGCGTGCGGATAGAAAAAAAAGCGAACTTGCAGCTGCGGCCTACCGACCAGTATCACCGTGTCCCCCGTCCCAATCCGATCCCGAGATCTATGATGACATATTTCGAGGTTTTTGGTGTAATTTGGATAGGAATAAGAATCCTAATACAAATAGATCTATAGATTCCAAATAGTAATATAATAGGAATCCAAATCTCTTCTAACTAATATTAATTTTTAATGCCTATACTAACGCAGCCATCAAAAAGAGTTAGAGTCGTGTTAGCTTTCTTTTGTATATAGTAGAGGTGAAACGTTGTATCCATCGTGAACTCATATTAGATGCTGGTTTTTTCCGTTATGTTTTGAAACTCACGTGATTGATATATTATATAAATATAAACATAAAAATATATGGAATACGAAGACGCTAAGCTCTAGCTTGGTCAGGTGCCTAGAGGCGCAGGACATGGACTTTGTATTGCACGGGGTACCTGACCTAGAGCCTCATGTGGCGAACGTCAATATCGGTTCCGGCGACCCTGAGCTCAAATGTCTCCAGAGGTGAGCTTCCACGGAGGAGCAAGAGGCTGTCCACAAACTCCCAGACCTCCTCGAAGGGCACTGCTGCCTCCCGGTCATCACCGATGATGCGCAAGACAGGGGTGGACTTCTAGAGGTGTCCCCAGCACTTGGCGAGCACGCATGTCTGCATGGCTCGCCGCGCTGGGAGGAAGGAGAGGGCGTGGTGTAGGGTTTTCGTCCAGGAGGGCACCAATGCGGTCGCTGCCGCTCTCGAGCGGCTTTCGCCGCTTCGCAGTGTGTTTTACCAGCAGCCTTTCCGGCGGTCGCGGGAGAACGGCTAGCTCTTGAGGGTAGGAGACGGCAGGGACGAGCTGCGAGATTTGGGAACGGGGCAGATTGGAGCTGCGAGATTTGGGAACGAATTGGGGCAGCGGTGCTGTGCAGGAGGTGCTGGTTCACAGCTACTGTAGCTAGGTTGGAGCCATATCTGCAGGCTTGGCACGGCAACCCGGGGGGGCAGCGCGCTGTCGAGTGGTGGCAGCCGGAGCGGGAGGCAGCGACGGCCCGGGCCGGCTGGGAGCTGGAGGCGGCACCGCCTGGGGTGGCGTGGCGTCGAGATGAAGGAGAGACGCCGCACCAGGTCGATCCGTTTTGACCCAAAGAACGGAACGGTGACCGAAAAAAAAATGTTTAAAAAACGTTCAGGGGCAGAAGTGGAAGCTTTTGTCTCTATTTTTTCCCCACTATTTTTTTTCTTGAAGAGGACCAAATTTATTTTAGCAGCATGAAGCTGCAAGCAGAGTTACATCATTGAGCATTATAGGATCCACTGATGAAACTACCCAAAATGTATTCCAGTGTTCAAAGATTTTCATAACGATAAACATGACAAAAGTGGGCATTCTGACAGTGCAAACCTACGACAGGGTGCCGACACGATCAGTATAGTTATGGCCTGTGCTATGCAGTCATCGAGGAGGAACTGCTGCAGGGTGGTGTCGTCGCCGAAGCAGGGGAAGCATCGGTCGATGACCATCCACATCGGTGTGTGCATGGAAGACGAATTCATCAAAGTCTATTTATTTCATAGGTATAAGTACCAATCTCAGAATTATATATGCATGGTACTGGTACCCATGGTATGTTGTTTTTTTGTCCGCACGTTTCAAGCTTTTTTTAACGTCCCTTTCGTTTCAATTCCTTAACTTTTCGATCCGTTTGTTGTTTTGGTTCCTCAATTTTTCGATCTGTTTGTTGTTTCATTTCGGTTCCTCAATTTTCCAATCTGTTTGTTGGTTAAACTTTTTTTTACATGATCTTTTTCCAAACGTTCCTGTTTTGCTTTGTCCGTATGTTTTTTGTTTTTAATTTAGCCGTTTTCTGCCAGTTCCCCTACTGTACCTTCTATGCTTGGTTCAATTTTTTTCTCATTTGGTCTTCAACTTCTGTGGATTTTCTTTTACATAAAAATATAAATACAACATGGGTCTTTCAATCATTAACCTTTCCATGAGAAAAAAAGGATTTTCACTCTCAAGTTGTTGTTGATGTAGTTTTGATCAGAATGAAAATATATTCTTATTAAATTCTAGATCACTGATGGTCCAACTAATCAATAAATAAACTTAAATTTATATATCAATTTTGTTGTTTAATCCGGTCTAAATAAATATATCCTTACATCTAAACAAATATATATGCATTTTCCAATGGGAGCTATCATGTGGAAAATCAAGAGAGGTTTCCCATCATAATCATTAGTGAACACACTAATTCTTGACACGCCAATAACTAACTCCTTGCCAACTTTAATCAGATATTAGAGATACAGATTTTTATGGTTTTTTAAAAAAGTCACAGGACTCGATATTTAACTGCAGCAATATACGGGTCATATGAAATCAAAGTTACGAATATTTACATCTAAATATTTATGTGCTAATTCACTGAGAGAGAATTTATCAAGGTGCATTTTAATTTTATACAAGCTTAACAGTATATTGTCATATTATGATATCATCATCTCATGTAATGGAGGTCTTAGTTATCATAAAATAATTTAGAGGTCTTAAATTGCATAGAAACGTAATTAAATTAAATATAATAATTTATTGTTCTCATTTTCTATAAATATATGTGATAGTTTTTTTCCCGTTGCAACGCACGGGCATGTTTCGTAGTATGTATAGAGGAGAGAATATTGATGGTAAGATGTATAGAAGAGAAAAATAGAAGATAATGCGTGCGGATAAAAAAAAAAAAAAAAGCGAACTTGAAGCTGCGGCCTACCGACCAGTATCACCGTGTCCCCGTCCCAATCCGATCCCGAGATCCGTTGTCTCGTCATCTCTCTCCATCCCCAAATCTGTAACTTTTCTCTCTCCTCCTTCCGAACCCTCCAGGCCCCAAACCCCAATCTCTCTTCCGCTAGGGTTCGCGTAGTTCCATGGCTGGCGCCGGCATCCACCCGTTCCACCAGCAGTGGCCACCCGCGGCGGCCGCGCGCCCCGCCGGGGGCCGCGGCCTCGGTCGCCGTCCCGCCGCCTCCCCCCGTGCCCGGCGCGCCCGGCACCGTCGCCGCCGAGGAGGTCCGCACTATCTTCATCACGGGGCTCCCTGCCGACGTCAAGGAACGGGAGCTGCACAACCTGCTGCGCTGGCTCCCGGGATTCGAGGCCTCGCAGATCAACTTCAAGGGCGACCAGCCCATGGGCTTCGCGCTCTTCTCCACCGCGCACCAGGCCGTCGCCGCCAAGGCCGCGCTCCAGGTTTTTTTTTTTTGTTTCGGTTCTTGATTGAGATGGTGGGCGAGGAATTGGACTTTGGAGGGATGAGATGTGACCCTAGGCACTCGTCATCTGCAGGACATGGTGTTCGATGCAGAGACCAAGGTGGCGCTGCACACCGAGATGGCCAAGAAGAACCTCTTCGTCAAGAGAGGTGAGATTTTGTCCACTTGTCATTCACATGTTCTCCCTGCTGTCGCTCTAATAGCAAACATTAATGGAACCCCCAACCTCATAGATAGAGTTGTGGTAATCTTCATTGTTAGGCGGTGCTTCCCTGTGGAGCCATGGCCCTTTTGTTTGGTTCAAATTCAAAAGGAGCAACCTGTGATGCATGATACATTGAATCAGAGTAAAGTTTGCCACATCTACTGAACATTGTTTGTGGTTCTTGAGACAAGACCTATTGTATCTAGTTACTAGTCTTTTTAGAGAGAGAGAGAGAGAGCTTTAACAGAATTCCCTTAATTTCACAACAATTTTGAAGCAATAAACCTTGTAGATACCAGTAACTGGAAGGGCCATGCACTGGCTTGGCTATTGGAAGAAGGTATCGGTATCCTTTGTAACCTGGAGGTTTTTGATCAATGTCAAAAATGTGAGCATCAAGTACAATACTGGAATATGTTATTGCAATTTTCTTTTGAATTTAATTTGAAAAATCAGGTGTATGTGTATGTTGCAATGCAAGTGTATGCAGCATGAAACTAGTTGGAGTTGCCAGAATTCTTTTGCCGGATTTACTGCTTAGCACAAAACAGTCTAGTTTGATCTTAGTCTGCCCCTTTAATAACTGTTTGCTTCCAATATAATGAATGGTTTGGTTACTACACGTTTTGCATATTTATTATGTCTTGAATGATTAAAACCAATTTTAGGTGTGGGAATTGATGCAAATGCTGTGGATCAAAGTAAACGGTTGCGGACAGGTGGAGATTATACTCATTCTCCTTATGCTCCTCCATTTCATCCACCTCCACCAGCTGTTTCCATGTGGGGAACCCCAGGGTAATTGTTTATTTTTTTTATCATGCAGTAATTAATCACTCATTCATCAAGAGCTTATCATTTCTCTCTTTGGATTTGTATATGATTCAGTTATATCACAGCGCCACCTCCTTACAATCCCTATGCTGCCTATCCAGTGCCCCCTGTAGCTATGACTTCACCTGCTCCTGTTACAGGACCAACTGCCTATGCTCCTGTGCAGGTAATTCGAGAGTTGATGTTGTTTGAATCACAAATAGAATATTGCATTATTTAGCTTTTCATGGACATGATTTTGTATTGAACCAGTCTTGACAGGCCTAGCAGGGGTGAAGTGTGAGACAAGCACTTTTTCTGTATTAATTTTCTTCTCTGCATGACAAGAACTTGCATGATTCATGTTTCATCTATAGAATATTTGAGGCCAGGGCTCATGTAAAAGCAATATCAAATTGTGACCCCCCTTAACCCTGTTTCTCTTGCTATGTCCGCTTGGATATCATTAGTTCTGTGAACTTCTATAAACACTGATTATTTTTACTTTTGCCGAAGTCTATGACACTGTAATTGTTGTGATACGTATCTATCTATATCATTGGTTGGGACTTGCGACTCAAGAAAACTTGAGAACAAATAATTGGATTAGCAGTTACTGTTGGACTCTTGGTGTAAATTTCCTTGGGAATTTGTTCCTTCAGATATGTGAATCAACAATATTTATTGTTTAGTTATTTACGTTCTAGCAAATTCCTTTCGAACTTATTCCATTGGCTGTCAACACTGTTTTATACCTTTATTGAACTTACTATTGATGTATCTCTCATGGTCATAAGTTTTCTTTATATATGCAAGCATATTAAGGCTTGATTGTCCCAAAATCTTTACATTTGGATGAATTTAGATGATTAGTTTAATTGCTAGAATATTTTATTATTGTTTCAATAATTTCATTGTCACATGAACTACTATATAAAAAGGCAAATATTTGCAGCATTATTTTTTTTGTTGAAGTTTATCTTGGGTCTACAGTGACAGCTGATTCAAAGTTGTTCATATCCAAGACTCTAAAGGTTACAATTTCTTATGAAATATTTAAATTTTCCTTTGCAGAACACAAAGGATAATCCTCCCTGCAATACCCTTTTCATTGGTAATCTCGGTGATACTGTAGTCGAAGAGGAATTGCGAAGCCTCTTCAGTGTGTAAGGACCTGCACTTCCAACAGAAACATTCTACCTGTGGATTTCATTTTGCCTACTGGGTGTATGGCTGCTGCATATTTTGGTTCTGGTCGGTGCAATTGTCTATCTTTTTATTTCAACTTTTTCTCAAATTTTTGCAGGCAACCTGGATACAAGCAAATGAAAGTGTTACGTCAAGATAGGAACACTGTCTGCTTTATTGAATTTGAGGTAAGAGTGACGGGTTTTCCTGATTGATTAATATTGTGAGACATTACCTTTGTTTCCCAATCACATATCTGAAGGCCTTACCCGTTTTTCAGGATGTGAATGCTGCTACATCTGTACACCAAACTCTGCAGGGTGCTGTTATTCCTAGTTCTGGTCGTGGTGGAATGCGAATTCAATATCCTTTATTGATTGAAAAAATTTTGGATTCTTCAATTGAATCAGACCTATGTCTCGATTTCATCTCTTCATAACAACAATTCCACCCTTATAGCAATATGTGCCTAGTTCATGTTTTTTTGTATCTTAGATACACGCTTCCATTTCCTTTTCTAATTTGGTTTGTACACATTTTGTCACTCCTTAACATCTTGCACGTTTTCAAAGAATCCCTTTGGGCGAAGGAAGGATTCAGCAGGTGGCCTTGCGAACGTTCTGAATGGTGCTCCTGCAAACTGATTGCAGCCTGAGGGGGATGTATCTTGAACTTTAGCATGCCATCATGGATTTCATACTACCACATCATATTTATGATCTGCATTCTTCTGCTGAATGTGCTCTCTCTCATGTGACATCATCATCATTTGGTGGAGTATCTGGGACATGATCATCATCTTTATTAAGTGGAGGTTCTGGGGCATGATCATCATCTGGTAGACATTGCATTGTCACCAAAACATGCTGGTGTTACTTCGTTTTTTTAATCTTATCTTTGTAGCTTGTGAAAGCCATCCTAGATGTCTTGTAGATTTGCATGTGGCATTTGTCATGGACATTACTCTTTGTAGTATTATTACTATGTATTTCGCTATGTGCAGTTGCAACATTTTGTGTCTTCATTGTAAGAGTTAAAGTGGTTTCTCTGGTTTACTAACAATTTGGGAATCATGGATGATTCATTCCATCATGTCATGGCATTTTTCCAAGGGAAGTTTGTAGACATGGCATGGCAATATGGCATACTTCATTCTGAGGAAAGTTTGTAGACATGGCATGACAATATGGCATACTTCATTCCATGCATGCTGGAGCATTGCCTTCATCCCTACGAAGCATGTAATCATCGATTGATTAACAACGTTAATTTGTTCTTTAATGTTTTTTGTCCAGACTGAGAGGCTAACAGTGTTTGTAAAATTGCAAAAATGGTGCGAGCCATTCGTTCTTTTAATGCAGTGGTGGAACTCCAAAACGTCTGCGGCCCTTTTGGCAAGCCTTTTCATTCTTTTCCTGCAGCAGATGGTGGAACGCCAAGGCGTGGTTGTGGTCCTTTTGGTTGGAGAGCCTAGTGTCTTTTCGTTCTTTTCCTGCAGCAGACGGTGGAACGTGAAGGCGTGGTTGTAGTCCTTTTGGTTAGAGAAGCTTAGTGTTGCTGATGTAAGCCCAACTTATGGATCTGCTGAGGTGGTTTCTAGCTTGACCAGTGATCAGATGATGTGAGCTGGGAAGTTTGATGACTGAAAGTTCTTTGCATCATCTTCAGTCCAAAGTTTGTGTCAGCTGATTGTTTGTTTTCTTCTAATCTTGATGTGGAAGTGGCTTTTGAGAAAATTTGGACAAACTTTCTAACAACTCAAAAGTACTGCAGTTGCTTTGTTATTATTTCAGCTGAAATGAAATTGATTTGAGCCTGCAGAAACGGTCTTGTCTGTGTACAGGCAATTGATGGAGGACGGACTGGTCTGAGTATGAAGGGAAACGGACTTGTCTGAGTGCAGGCAATTGATGGAGGAAGAAGGGAACACAGGCAACTCATAGAGGAAGGGAAATTTTGCTTTCATTTACGAGCTGTATAGATCACACAACCTGTTGTGTAGTACGGAGTGAAACCGTGAGTGTGACTGGATTTTTGGTGCGTTTTCAGCTTATGATGAGAAACATTCGTTTCTGTCTCGTGTTGAATAATGGACACATAAACAATCGTTGCCATCTCGTGTCGAATAATGGACATGCCGTAGCAGACGCGTGCAGTGTGTTACGAAACATGGTGGCCTTTTAAAGTCTCCCCTTGTGACCTCGGCTTGTTCATTGGGGACCGTTTCTGGCTTGGAATAGTTTCTGGTTATGATTCCTTCCCAAACGAATGCTGCGGGTTTCCTAGTCTAGCTATCCGAGCCTTAGCAGCCGCAAATGTTCCTGTTCGCACGTGTAAAATCACACCTTAATTTCTTATTTCCGTTCCATTCCAAAAACGGTAACATGGCTGCTAAGATCCAAGCCAGGGCAGTTTTAGCTTGTCCCAAGCAAGCCAATCAGTGCCTATTAAATTATCAGATAAGACCAATCCATTCATCTCTTTGTCTCGGCTTCAATCGCTTCAATTTTCTTTTGATGTCTTGGGTGTTTTGCATGCCTTTTAAAATCTTTCAACATGTACACTTGTTCTATACTTCAGGTGGGTGATTCTTTAATCTTCACCATGGCCTAAAGTCCATCATTTCACATCTATGAAATTAATCTCTTATATACTAGCAAATATTGTTCTCTTATATACTAGCAAATATTGTTAGTCCCATTGATTATGTTGTCACTCACTGCCAAAATCACTAAACCCTTGCTAGGGTACATGTTTCTTACATTTTTTGATCTTCTTCTGATGAAGGAAGTTGGACTTTTACATACAAATATACTAAATAAGAAGATGAAAAAACATGGACGATGCCTTCATTTGTGGCCTATTAGGACAGACCAACTAGAACGAAACAAATGAATTTTTTTTTTTTTTGTCTAAGTGGAAAAAGAATAAAAATATTAAAATGATAAAAATCTAGTTACTGTAAACCACTTTACTAGTTCTATGCATTAGTCAGTTTTGCTTTGTTCTATTGTTTGGTGCTGCTCCTAGAATATTTTTATACACCACTTTAGAGATTGGCAAGCATGACTAATAATGCAATCAGCTACTGGCTTTATAGGGTTGCTATATCACTTATAACCTTTCTAACTGCCCCACCTTTATAATAGATGGCTATTGATATATGCGAGAAAGTATAATAACATGTTATTGGTAGGCTCAACGCTGAGATTGAGGAAAAAGAAGAGGAGAGAAGCGAACTATAAATTCATAGCTAGCTTATTCGTAAGAACCAAGAAAATCTATGAAGAAAAAAGTGAGCCATATATTGAATTATTGATAGTGAAGAGTTATAAGTAGGCTACAAAGATTCAGGGCCTGTTTGGTTGGGCTTTTCAACCTGCTTTTGCTTTTGCAAAAGCTAAAAGCCAACCAAAAGGTCTAAAAACAGTTCTGACTTTTACTCAAAAGCAGCCAACCAAAGGGCTAGCAGTAGACTGAATAAGCTGTTGTATTATTAGCCTTACTCTAAATTTATAACCCATTCTTTTATCCTTTTCTCTCTCCCATCTCAACCTAAATCTGATGTAGCACACCCTCTACAACCTATTTCCATCATCTTATATTATGTCCCTTAGTGACTTTGTCGATCATATGAACCCGAAGCAATTTTTCTGTAGCAGTGACTGGCCGCAATAGGCATCAGTACTATCAATCAACAATGTCAAATCCCACAGACCTCTAGTGGGCTAATGCAAGGGCAGACATCCCTTAAACGAAGAGATTAGTACAGTACAGCATAGTAGCAGTCATGGTGTGCAGTTGGGCCGTCCGTTGGTGGACCAGCGGCCAGTATGGTGAGCTCCAAAATGGGGAGATTCTAGTTTGGTTGCAGGTCTTTCCAATGACAACTTTGCGTAAGATAAAAAAAACTATATCGACGGGACCCATCAAAACGCTTGTTAAGAAGAACGGCTGTACTGGCACCGGACGTCCGGATGGAACACCGCGTCCAGACGACCGCGTCAGTGCATGCTACATCGCACAGGAGAGGCCCGCTCGTACCACTCCCTCACGATTTGCAGATTCCTGCACCCTCCACACATCGGACACCCCGCACCTGTACACCCACCACACATCAGACACCCGCGGCCATGCCTGCTACACGCATCGGAGGCTGCTGCTGCTTGGGGCCTCCATCGTCCAAAGGCGGCTGCTGCTGCTGCTTCGGCTTGGGGCCTCTGCTAGCCTCGCAAAGCCAAAGGCAGCGGCTGCTGCTAGGAGGCTTGGGGCCTGTGCCTGACCTGCTAGATGCCTGGCAACTGCATGCACCTGCTCTACTGCATGCTGTGACAACTGCATGCATCTATAGGTGGGCACCTATAGGTGGGGTAGATGTCTGACAATTGTATGTTTTTTGTAGGTGGGCTAGATGCTAGATGCATGCACCTGCCCTGACAACTGTACCTGCTCTACTACAGAGCATGCTGTGACTGTACGCTGGAGGAGAAAAGATGCAACACCTCGATCTACTTTTAAAACATCCAAAAAGAACAATTGCAACATATGTCCGAGGGCAAATGAAACACTTGAAACATGCTTCTGAAACACCTGAAGAACACACTTAAAGCAGGCTTAAAAACCATTACAACCATATAAAACATCCAAATAAAAATACATGCAACATATATGTGAAACATATGTAACATCTGGATAAACACAAACTGCAACATGTGTTTAGAAAATACATATGAAACATACTTCTGAAACATGAAACACTCGAAATATACTCTTGCAACATGTCTCAAAACAAAATGCAACATGTACAACATCCCTCGATATACTTTTGCAACATCCATATGATTCAACTGTAACATATCTATAAAAGCTTCTGAAACAATTGAAACATACAATTCCAACATGGAGATGGAGAGAGAGAGAGAGAGCTTGGCAGTGGAAGCACGGGTGCCGGGCTGGATGGAAGCTCAACCATCGGGGTGAGGGGGTGCCGTCGGAGGTGGAGAGGACGCTGCGTCACGGTGAGGAAGAGCGCCACGCTAGGTTGAGGGCTCCCGGATGGGGGAGAACGTTGTGCCTTGCACCACCGCGCCTCGCCCTCGTAGGAGAGGCGAGAAGGGCACCACCCTGGGGTTGGGGGAGGTGAGGACGTCGCATCAGGTTAAGGGCTCCCCCGGTGGGAGAGGACGCCATGCCTTGCACCACCACACCTC
The DNA here is from genome assembly GCA_015844335.1 of Chrysopogon serrulatus. Lineage (NCBI taxonomy): Eukaryota > Viridiplantae > Streptophyta > Magnoliopsida > Poales > Poaceae > Chrysopogon > Chrysopogon serrulatus. Next base: position 104,709 of record JADLZL010004266.1, read on the forward strand.
ACCTCGCCGGAGTGTGAGGAGGGCGCCATGCTGGGGGTGGGGAGGCAGCCCCGACGTAGGGGGAGGACGTCCCGGCTCGTGCTCGCTGGGGTGTGGGGGTTGCTACGCCATGGGGTGGGGAGGATGCCTCGCAGGTAGAGAAAGAGAATAAGTGGATAAGGATGGGTGCCTGAGAGAAAGAGATGATTAGATAAGGATGGCAGCAGGCATTGTGTGGTGCAGGACAACGCGGGTGTGGTGGGTCAGGCCCCGCAGTGGGTCGGTGGGGTGGTGCAATCAGCACGCTCCACGTCCGGAAGCAAACAAGGATGAACGTTTGTGTTAGAGCATTACCGTAAGAAGTGTACCCCACAACTTATCCGTATATACACGACAATATGCATGTAGTTTTGGGATGTAATCGTACCAACTATCCAAACAATAGTTGGTAAAACAGAATCAGGGTAGTCTGTAAGACTGCGTTGCCCGTCCATAAAAGAAAGGCGACAGCATGACTATCACACCTCTTGCATCTGATAGCAATCACTACGATCCTCAAATTAGCGAGTATACATCAGACAGTGGTTTGATGCGATGCACGGAACTTAAATCAGAACTGCAATCAAAGGACGACAACAGTGGTTTGATGCAATGCACGGAACTTCAAACAGAAATGCGAACAAAGGACGGCGGAGACACCATTGCATTCCGTTGTTCCACGTACAACAAGCTCAACTCTATACAGTTTGGACTTCAGGCGACCGCGATAAAAAGGATCTGAGTTCATCGAGCCCCAAGCTGGAAGCTGAAAATATTTTCTTGGCAGCTCCGCCTAGGCCATGTCACAAAATGGGTTTCCAGCTAACGGTCTCCACCATTGATAATTAGTGAGGGATAAGGCACCTTCTTTATATCCACAAATGTTGAATACTCGGGGCTAAGTGGTTGCTTCCATGGCTCCCCGTCCATTTGCATGAACGCGTCCCGCCAATACCCACCTTTGATCTCTATCCGTATTGCCGCTGCCTGAACATGGAATAGTAACACTAAATTATGTGTTGATTCTAAAAGAAGTACTTTCTATAGTTTATAGATATAGAAGACGCTTGTTTTGTTTCATTTTTGCAGTCGGCCACTAGGCGTCTAGGCCACAAAGTAAATAAAAGTTTAACTCCATTATGATCTACTTTCATTCTTACTGAACTTAAAATTGCACTCTAGTTCACATTCAATATGTTGTTTATTCATAGATTTGCTTTAATGGTTTTAGTGAAACTGAACCTCTATCAAAAAGAAAATGACCAAATATTAGATTATCTCTTGTCCTACCAAATAGTATTGTACTGTATATGATGAGAACTTCTCGTAATAATGAGATTCGCATAATGGCATTGCATACTATTGCCAAAAAGACATTAGTCTTGAGTAACCACTCAAACAACTGTGGAGGGAGCAAGTTACCTGAGCTATGTGCTTGGCAGATATAAGTTCAACCATCACGAGAGATGCATGCCACCCTTGCTTCAATCCAAATATTTCAAGAAGACCATCATCTGAGTGGGCTTCAACAAATCCTCTCTATTGGCATAAATGAGTTTATCAGAAGACAATGTTAATGCAATTGAGGTGATGAATGCTCACAGAAATTTACTCAACACACTTTCTCCAAATATTCAGGCTTCAAATTTCCCCATGGGTTTCTTCCGCTTGCATAATTGTGAAGGTTTAGTGCAACGATAGCCCTCACACTGCATCATTGATTGCCAGATGAAATTAATTTCACATTCTATATGCGGAAGCATGATCCCTATCCAAAACAGAGAGTAATTGTGAGCTTGCCTCGATGGTACAGGAATGTCCTCCCACTCAGAGCTGTCCATCCTCTTGATTGATAAACAGAGAATGTTCCTCAATCCCCTGTCATATTATAGATACAACAAATTGAGATATCCCATACAGCCTCTCTACACTGGGTTTGACAAATCAGTACAACCCTGTTGATTCAGTTCTGACATAAATATATATTTTTTTTTACTAGAAAGTGTAAAAGCAAGCATTCTACCATAGTGAACATTTTGGATTCCTGGATGAGTTGGATTCCGATTATATTGAAGAGGAAAAAAAAAACAGTTGCTGAAAGTCTTAGAAGAATTGAGAAGGAAACTGAAAGCCTATGTTATTGGACATCTAAACTAAAGACAGCTAAATCTGTTATTCCCAAGAACTGAAATATTATTTGATTACTGGATTTTGGAGTAATAATAAACTAATACAATCATGTTTTTAGAGAATTTTGTTCAAATTGTGTCACATGCTACTATTTGCAAGTAACCCTATTTGTATATTTCGAATGGAAAAATTCCAACCTTCAACTATGGCCAGAATCCAAATACAAACCTGCAACTCTGAAACAATCTAAAACATTAATACCTAACTATCAAATTTCTTAAAAATGACTCTTATCGATGTTTGGACTTGGGCCAGTTGAAGGATAAAAGTCGGGACATTATTATTAATAGTGGATTTTTTAAAAAAAGCTGACGATACTGAGGTTATCACTTGACCAGGAGAGGAATCACTCATGTAGGTATCAGTGAAATGTACGATTCACACACAAAAATAGAAACAGATACCATACCTTAATTCAGGGTCACTAATACATTGCGTAAAGAACCATCCTTGCTTGCAGGTATATCCTGCGTAAATTAACTGTCACAAAATCAGCCAATCAGTAATTTAGTTAGAAATGCTCACTCTAAAAGTTTTTCAAAATATAGATCACATAGTAAGCATCACATTAGTCACACAATAGAGCCTAATTTTGTTTGTTCGCAGTGCAAATGTGTATTATTTCAATGCAACTGAACCATGTTGTTCTTTGTATATTTTAATTCCTGTTATCAAATTGATTTCGTTCTTTTATGGTGTATTTGGTTTGGGGAATGAGGTGGTCTATCTTCTTCTCACTCCTCACTTTTTTATTTGGTTTATGGAATGGAATGAGTTGATCCATCACCACCTCATTCCTCACAAGCTAATAATTAGTATATGCATGTGGAATGGGTTGATTCCACCAGAATTCATGGGATGAACCTATGGTGCATCACCTCATCAAGCATGAGGTGACTCCACAAACCAAACACACCAGTTTCATGTTTCTACCTTGAACAACAGCAAACTAAAAGAACTATCCACTGACAAGGCAGGCTTCAATTCACACAGTGAAACAAGAAGTTGTAAAATCATCAATGCTTTAATTAGAAAATTTGTAGTGCTAAAGGTGCAAGTTCAGGTTTATTTTCAGATACATGAGACAGGTGAGATTCTCAACTCTTCTTAATTATTATTTCTAGATGTCATTTATTTAAGTGAGAGGTAAGAGACGTGGCATTCATAATCGCTTCTCGCCGCGGCACCATCGGGGAAGATGAAAAGCAAATCATCAACTAATTGGACCTATACAACTGATGAGTATGCCACACTTAAAAATTCATATCATTACCTATGTTTTGCAGATAATTAACTGCATGTTAACAGCTTGCAGAATACAGCTGAAGAAAACGGTGATTATACCCTTTTGGATTACCCAAAGGATTAAGAATAGTGCATATGTTATTGAAATTGATTTTCCCTTTCTTAAAAATGGTAGCATCATTGTTAGTTGATCAATGAAACCTCCACTGCATTGACCACAGATATCCTTTACATTTTTTTCCTTGAACACACAGAAGAGTTGCATATCATTATATTATGAAGAGAAAAATGGTAAGAAACCCCAAGTAGACACACGACATACTACACCCATCATTCTCAGATTACAGTCGCGCCTGTGATAAAATAACTACATGACTATAGCCTCAGCTAAATGAGCTCGAGAGTCAGTCATCAACAAAGACAAAGCCCCCAGGGCTCCAGCCATACGCCACAGATATTATTGTACATGCTAACCCATTCTTAAGTTAACATTACAAGCATATATTGAATAGTTTTCATTTGTCATGAATGATTTCTAATAAACTACAAAACTTGAATGGCCATGTTAGGGTTTAAGGTGATGAACTGCCAGGTCATCATAAATCTAGACATGTAGGGAAGAGCATCCATAAGTTATACTTACCTTATTGGATAAAGGTCCATTTGCAAGAAATGGCTTCTCATCACGTAATTGGTGAAAACCATAAGCCACTTGAGCATCCATTCCTGTAATAATACAAGAGAAAGGTATTTCAAGACCAGTCCTTATGACACTTATTATGTAATGTAAAGATATGTTGAGTGCTAATAACTTATATATAACTTTGTATGATGGTGGATATGAATTAATGGGGTAATAGGAAAGTAAACTCCTGAAGGAATATCCATCTAATTGTCTCCAGGGTAGTATTGAGGATGAGTTATTACCTTCCCCTTCCTCTACTATAGAAACCTAAAATTAAGTACAACAGAGGCTCACCTGCAGAAATACAATTATACACTAGAAAGAAAAGTAGGAAGTGACCCAAGGTTTATTTATTTATGTACATATTGAGAACACACCCAAGAAGATTATACATGTTTGGAACAGTTTGTAACCAAGTTGTTTGCTGAACTACTGAAGGAAAGGATTTTGAAACCCATTCACTTGATGACACATACACAACATATGAAGGTTCAAAAAGGGATCAAATGTAACAGAGATTATTTTTACCCATAATATAATAATAACTGCACGTCTGCACCAATGATTTTCTTAACAAAAAATTGAACAATTCCAAGACTAAGGCCAAGATGGTTTGGCCTTCTTCAAGAAACTAGGAAAAATTGCTTCTCACATCATTAAAGCTATAAAAAATAGTTCCTTTTTGAGGAACCAATTTTAAAAACTACTTGCTTTTAAAGTAAATGCCACCTTTTGAAACTTTATTCTCCAAAAAGAATCATTTTGTATTGAAATTCCCTAGTTTAAAATCAGTGCACAAGCCATTTCTGGAAAGCCACAGCTGAAACAAAGTGAGCCTAAGGAGGTGCTAACAAACATGTTGAATAATGTATAGATTGAAATAGGAAATTACCTATGCTGAAGTAATTGTAGAAGACACCATCAAAGCAGGAAACTCTTTCAGGCAACTGTCCCTTAGCAATGCCATCCTGCAGGAAAGAGAGACTTCCATTACTATTAGTTCTACCATCAGGCATAACAGTGACAACACAAGACGATAGTCTAGAGGTATTGACATATTACATCATAAAATGTACACTCTCCAAGACGCCTAAGTGAGTGAGGGAGGTCCAAATCTTCCTTTTCTTCTCCATGTTCAGGCATAGAAACATAAATATGCCAACTGCACAATGTAACATAATATGAGGCATTGGAATTGGTGAATTAGGTGCACAAATCTTACCTATAGAAGGAACATGACCATAAAGATACATTATGCCACTACAGTTGGTGCAAAAATAAAAAATAATTTTATAATAATGGTGAGAACAACATTAATTAACAAGCTAAATGAAAAGGTACACAAATTGCAAGAGGGATAGTGGGCCATCTTTCTATACAAAAGATCATCTAATTCAAAGGCTTAAACATGGGCTTGAAAACTTCTATGCCAAAGTAATACACCTATAATAAGCAGATTTTTCATTAAATAGGACATCACTAGCCCCTAGGTCCAGATATGGGCATAGAAACCTAATAGGTCAACAGGATCTGCATCTGCATGTAGCTAAAACATATATGGGTAGCACCTAGTGAAGTAAGCACCCTTCAGTAACTCCATTGATATATAATAAAGTTGATATAGCTGTATATTTGGAGCTGTAAGCGATATCAAATTATATATATCTGTAGGTATTATCTATGCTTCCAAGTAATTATAGGTTTAGATATATAGTTTTCAGAATAAAATTAAATGAGAAAATTTTTTTGTCATCATATATAATTAAAAATGATAACGCACAAAAAAAAAGTGTATTGGATAAGATCATGTTGACGTCTGGAACATCTATTTGGAAACAAAGGGAGTAAATTGTAAGGACAATGGTATTCTCCATTTATCAAACACAATTGATGCCGAGAGAACATGTTAATACTCCCTCTGTCCCCAAATAAATAAATTTCTAGAATCCGTGCCAGTCAAACTTTTTAAAGTTTGAACTAACTTTATAGAAAAGATTAACAACATCTATGACATAAAATGTATATCTAATGTTACTGATTTAATACCACAAAATTGACATTTTTTTCTAGAAATTCGGTCAAAGTTTAAAAAGTTTGACTTAAGACAACTCTAGGAATTGATTTATTCAGGGACAGAGGGAGTACTAAAAAAAGGTACAGGGACATATTATGAACTATCCTATAAACAAGAGTCACCTGTCTAAACAAGAAACTGAGCCAAAAATAGCCTTGTAAAGAGATCGTTTAGCAGATGCTTTCCATGAGAAAGAAAATGAAGCACCCTGAAAATAACTGTCATGAGATGAAAAACCTATAGAAACTTCATAAGACCGTAACGTGAAAAAAGGGATATCCTTTTACCCAACCGAAACTCCTGGAGAGATCATTTCCTGTTCCAAGTGGTATTACAGCAACTGGAGGGACAGGCGCCCTGTTCTGAACGTATAGCTCTCCTAAACATCCCAACACCCAACCTACTGTACCGTCGCCTCCTGCAACCTAGGAAAGATGAACTATATAAGTATTCAGAGTCCATGTTCAAAATATCTCAAAAGCAGAGTTCCCATTAATAAGGAACATTGGCTAACAATAAGATTAGGGATCTCATCTCAGCCTAAGCTATAGAAAATGAAATAAACTGAAGCACAAAAAAAAAAAAAAAAAAAAGAGCTTTTAACTTTAGACCATTGCTGGGGATTTAAACATCATTTACACAATAAAACAAAGAAAACAACTATCTAAACGAAAATCAAGGTTAGATTTTGTGAACCCCTTAGAATGCGAGGAGATAAGATAAACCGTTCTAGGCTTTTGTATTATATGAAACATAAAACAATGTACTCCTTGTTGAGGATTTTTTTAGAGGCTTCATACTAGTGGTCAAAGTGTCAAACTAGTAACAGAAAATGCAACTCATGAATCTACAAGTACCTTGAAATGCATTAACAACTAGGAGGAATGCAACTAATATAGTCTTTGAAATGGTTGCAGCCACCAAAGTTCTGCACATACCATGACTCGCAGATTTTGGCGAACAAACCTCGCACTGTGATCACCAGAGTCAGCAAGTTGTTCCAAACAAGCCAGAGCATATTCCACAAAGTCAGAAGGCTTCACCATAGTAAGATCAAAAACCTGGATTTAGAAAAGCTGTTGTCAATAAGAATGCATTTACTGCAAAGTCACCTCAAAGTTTCATTAACAGGACAGAACAGAGCAACCCTTCATCTAAGCAAGGTACAAAATCTGTATTTCTGCAACTTCCTGTAACAAAGATAGGAACTAAAAAGCTATGGTTTGCAAATTTAAGTGATTCCTAATTTCAGAAATGTTCCCTGCAAAGGATAACAGCTTCATAAAGGGCTGTATGAAATGAAGTCCCTCATATTCTGAAACGAACTAACTCCAACAAACTTGACACAGCTATGATAAAATTTTGCATGAAACATCAGGAAATTTCATGTATGTTGCATGTCTATCAGCTGTGAGAACAAACAATTTAATTTCCTCAGCTCCAAAAACTCTAGGACTTGTTAGAAAAAATGCACAGGTACCCCCCATATATATAAACAGAATGTGCTGATGATATAATAGAAATAATAAGTTTCTTATGCTAACATAAGAAAATCTACCCAAGTCCATTATGGTTGATGATACATTACAGAAAGTTCACTATCTCCATTTTCCCTAATCTCCCTAAACAAAGATTTGATCCCTATCGTTGTTGGACAGTTCATCTCTTGCTTGAAGTGTCATAGTCAGGTAAGAAGGTGACAACAGATCAGTAGCATTACCCACTTAACCACCGACAAGGTTCACATACCTTGGTAGATTACCTGTTGCAATTATAGGTTATAAAAAAGACAATATATTTAGGTCTCTCAACTGAATATAGCATGACACCAATTCAGATTAAACTGTATCTTCCAGATTATTATCACAAAAGCACAACTGTATCCATGGATTTTCAATTGGCAGCAGCATATCTATAGGTGCAGATGTGTAGAAGCAAGGAACTTGTCCTTTAAACAACTTGATTCACTCTGCTTGGAATCCCCGATGTATTCATCAAGACGATACTCGTGAATCAGGTAGCAAAGCACAGAAAGTGTTTACTGCTACCAATAGTCCTTGCAAGAACAGCTGCCATCTTTGAACAAATGGAAGCGTGTTCTATCTCTAACAATAATTTCTCTCCCATATACTTTGGATATTAGTTTGCTGACATGATGGCAATCATGGCAAACTCTGAGGTTCTTGAATATCCGAATAGGCATATTGTCACTCATACTAATCAAAGCAAATGCAATTGCCAGCTTCTCACTATGCCGGCTAAGGGCACCCTCCTTCTCTTCTTCTTCAATGTCAAGCAAAACTTCCTTCTTGTCTGGGATGTAACCCTCCTCCAATCTAATCCTAGTATCAATCTCATGCCATTTTGACAAAATATCTTTTATGCGAGGATGAGAGAGATCTCCAACAATGAATTGATGGATAACTCCTTTAACCTCCACAGTGCTACAACCAGGAGTCTTGTCAACTCCCTTTTCACGCATTAGGTGCCTAATTTCCCTAGCGGAAGCATGCCTACCTGATGCAGCATAAATGTTAGCTAGAAGTACATAAGCACCACTTTTGTCCGGTTCCAACAAGATCCAATGCCTGACAACATACTCAGCCAACTCCACATTCTTGTGAAATCTACAACCAGCCATCAGAGCTCCCCACATCAAGGCATCAGGTTTCATCGGCATTTTCTGAATCATCTCTTTGGCCTCATCAAGAAATCCATTTCGTGCCAGGAGGTCTACCATGCATCCATAGTGCTCAATCTTTGGTTTAATGCCATACTTTCTCACCATGGAATCGAAAAGCTCTCGGCCCTTGTCAACCAACCCTGCATGTGTGCACGCACACAACACACCGATGAAGGCAATATCATCCGGCCTGATACCTGAGCTCTCCATCTGAGTGAAGAGCATTAATGCCTCTGATCCTCGTCCATGCATTGCGAGGCCTTTTATCATAGTAGTCCAAGCTAGCACATTCTTGTCCTCCATTCTTTCAAACACCTCCATTGCAAGCTGCACCTCACCACACTTGGAATACATATCAACCAAAGCAGTGCCAAAAAATACGGTGATCCTAATTCCATGAGCCTTCAGGTAACCATGCACCCACTTCCCCTGCTCCAGTGCCCCATGCTGCGCACAAGCTGCGAGCACTCCCACGAGCAATGTGTCATCTGGGCGGACATCCCCAGCCTGCATCTGCGCGAATATCTGCAGTGCTTCCCTCCCATCACCAGCCTGAACATACCCATTCACCATGGCGCTCCAAGACACAGTATTCCTCGTGGGCATTTCGTCAAACAGTGCCCGGGCGTCGGTGATCCGGCCCGCCCTGGCGTAGGCGGTGATGAGGGTGTTGAACGAGGAGGCGTCCACTGCAGCGGCCGTCCTTAGGAGCAGAAGCCCGTCGGCAAGGCGGCCGAGGAGGCCCGCATGGACGCGGATAAGCGCGTTGCTGACGAGGACGAACCGCTCCAGGCCGAGCTTGACGGCGTGGGCGTGCACGGTGAGTGCCAGCACCGCCGCGCCTGGGGCCGCCGGGGACAGCGCCATCGACTTGAGGAGGGAAGGAAGGGTGTGCGGCGTAGGAAGGAGCCCGGCGCGGAGGAGATGAGCGTAGAGCGGGAGCGCGAGGTGCGGGCGCGCGGAACGGGAGAGGGCCCGGATGAGCGCGTCGTGGAGCTCCACGCTTCGCCGGAGCTGCCCGGACGTGACCAGCGCCGCCTGGATCCGCGCAATCGCCCGCGCTTCGCCGCATCGCGAGAGCAGCTCCACGTAGCCCGCGATGCCGACCATCTAATGACGTCACGGGCAGCCGCATGCATACACACAGATATGGAGAGAGAGAGAGAGAGAGAGAGAGAGAGTAAGAGAGGATGGCGTGGCGTTATTTGACCTGGTCTTCACCGATGAGCTCCTGGAGGCGGGTCTTAAGGACAGGGCCGAGGCGTCCGCCACTGCGCGGGTTGACGAAAGCAACGAGCGGCGACTCGGGCGCGTCGTCGTACACCGCGCCTTCGAACCACCGGTTGCCCGAGCCACGCCCGTCGCCGTCACCGTCGCGGTCGACGAGCGCGAATTTCCCCGCGGCGGGGTCCCTGGCGCGCATCGCGGCGTGCACCGCGGCGCGGAGGCGCTGCGGGAACGCGGCCCGCGCCCTGAGATCCTCCTTCTCGAACGCGGACGCGGCGGCGCGGCCGAAGCCGCACCCGCCGAACGAGAGCGATTCGATGAACGCCCCCACCAGCGGCGCGGCCGGTGCGGGGGGGGAGCGGGGCGGCTCCCGCTCCGCGGGCGTCGGCGACGACGCCGTGGACGAGAACGACGACGACATGGACAGCCGACGTCGGACCACGACCGCGACCGCGGCCGCGGCCGCGGCTGCGGCTGCGGCTGCGGCCGCGATCGCGATCGCGAAGTGGTGGAGGTCACGGAAGACGCCGTGGCAGGCGGGGAAGGGAGCGCGCGGCGAGGCGGTTGGAGCGGAGGGGAGGGAGGAGGAATGGGGCAGTTTTGTATGGCTGGTTTTTCCCGCGAGGAAGCAGGGGAGCAACCCACGAGGCAGAGCCCGTCGTCACGTACTCACGTCAGCTTGCACAGGACCAACTAGCAAAATTACCGTGCGTTACAAAAATGAGCAATTTGTTTCGTACATATAAATAAAAAATAGTTTAACATTGTAGTACTATGAACCTGATGCATCATATATTATAGGATTGCTTTATATTTTCTCCCTGCTAAAATAAATGCTCTTCAAACTCCTTTGAACATACAAATTGGTACACATATGGGCATTTAGGTGGCCCTGGCGATCGGAGACAGGCGTGTTTGGTTAAGCTGTGGCCCAGCAGTTTTTGTAAAAGCTGTTGTGAGTCGTACAAACGTCTGTTTGGTTGGATAGCTTCAAACGTCTGTTTGGTTGGATAGCTTTGGCTTTTGGAAAAACTTCTCTCACTTTCAAGCAGGGCCCACATGTCATGCACAGAATGCATCGTCTTCCTCATCTCGCCGGAGAGAGTTGTGCTGGAGGAAGCCATGCTCGCTGGGGCAGTCGAGCCCGCCAGTCGGGGTTAGCCGCATGGCGCCCGCCGGTCGACGATGGTTGTGCCGCACCCGTCGGCCGAGGGCAAGGCGTGCCGCCCCGCCACTCGAGGGGCAGCCGCACTGCGTCGAAGCTAGTCGTGCCCATTGGGACTAGAGGCAGGGGAAGAAGTGCTCGCGACGTGGTCGTGTGAGCAAGGGAGGGGAGGACCGGGGCGGCAGAGGCCGCAGAGAAGCTCGACCTGATGACCGGCCATGGGAAAAAGTGTGACGGCCATGGAGGAGCGCCGATCGCAGTCCGTGGCGGCTGTTTCTCACGCGAGCAGATGGGGAAGAACCGGAAAGAACAAAGTGGCACGCACATAATGAGTGGTAGTGGGTAATTTTTTTACCCCAAAAGTGCTTTCAAAGCAGGGGAATAGGTGCTTTCAATTTTGCACTAAAGCAAAAGTAGCTTTTGGGCAAAAAGCAGCAGCTACATTTTAGTCCTTTGGTTGGCTTTTGTCGCAAAAGCGGGTTGAAAAGCCTAACCAAACAGGCCATTAATTGCATTGCGGTCGAGTGCTAAAAAGTAGAAAAGCTCAAGTGGGTTTCGTCGCTCATTTTTTTTATCAATTTCTTAGAGATAATTGCTCTTGTTTTTGTCATCATATGAGGGGCAAAGGTGAGAGGGCCATTGTAATGATGCGTAGGAGGTTTGCCATGGCCTTCCGGGTGATGTTGAGGTCTCTACTGCGATGAAGTGGGGCGGGGGAGCCACCGTGGATAGTGCTCCAAGAGAAGGCAGCGATCTAGGATCGTTGCTCCACCATAAGAGGTTGACTCAGTGGGATCGACCACAAGAGAAAAAGAGGTAGGAAGATTGAATTAAGAGGGCCTTGTTCAAATTCCTGGAGGTGCAAGGTGATGTAAAGCGAGATCTTTAGAAAGCTGCCAAGGCTTTGGATTATGTAATGGCTAGAATCTCGATGAAGCCATGGTGCTCTAAGAAGGAGATGATGATAGAGAATATGAGTGATTCGGAGATGACAACTGCGAGTGGGCCAAGACTTCATGGGCCGGTCCATAATGGCCCAAACCACCCCCAACACAATCTTCATCTATTCTAGACTTATTCTGTCACTTGTATACATCTTCGATTACAGAGAGGTGGGTCACCCTGTTCATGGGCTGGTTTCACCGGTCTACGGTTTGCTTCCGACCCAGCCCAAGACAAATATGCTGGTGTGGTGCGGGCTGGTTTCTACTGGGTTCCTGTGGTTTGGAATTATTTAGTGGGCTGGGTTGGTTACACGGTTTGTATGGTTAATACGGGTTGACAGCTCAAAAGGATTTCTCTAGCAACATACAGCTGTCTCTGTAATGTACGTAGAAACAAAACACTAGCTCTCAGATTTCAGCAGCTAAAACCGACAAGATATACAATATAATATTTTGAGCAAATATATTCGACCACAAATCTCAAATTGTCCAGCCATTTACTGTAACACTACTACAAAATGTCTTAAAATATTATGTCTAAAATATAATTCCATATTATAGACAGAAAAGTGATTTCTCACTGAATAGTAAATTAACTAATCAAAACATAAAGGAACTCCAAAAACATCGATAGCTTGACCAGCAGCGCAATGGTATTTCCAAACTTCCATCAAAATGCTAAGCTTCGAACTCAGCGAAATCTGCCAAAAACACACACGTAAATTTCTATTAGTCTCCTTTATTATAGATATAGCTAAAACAATTCAAGAAGTAAACTTTTGTTGTTCAACTACACATGCTGATTCCACTTTACATTTCAATTGACATTAGATTCTAAATCTATATTGTTTTTCTAAATATGTGCAGTTTGTTCTTAAAGTAGTCAAAATTAATCGTGATAAGGATTTGACACTGATACTGAGCAATTCAAAAGGAACAATGTTGTCACCCATACTACCAACCACTAACTGAACTTCAACAATTTCAAATCTATATGAAGGCAACAAAATGGTTAGCAATTCACAGACAATCTAAGTTCAAGTATTTTGCACTAGCAGACTTGGAAGCAGAGCAGTGTGAAAATAGTGGTAAATTGATGTTGCTATTACCACTGAGCCCTGCAATATAGAATTTAGATGAGGTTTTGCAACGCACATTTGGATTTCAAATTAAATTTCTATAGGGCAGCCTCAATCCCATATCACTGAGACACTAACATCAAACAGCTCAAGCAGTCGATATTCTCATGCTTAACCCCTGCACATTACAGTGATGTTATGCTATGCCAAGTTACTGACTGCATACAGCAGTTTCAAGTTTCATCTCACTGATAGCAAACAACAGCAGCTGTAATGCAGCCAAATGAGCACAAGCAGACATTGCACATTTACTTCCATTGCAGCCATCTTACTGATATAGTACTATATTCTCAGCCAAATAATGCTACGCTAAAATATGACTCACTGAATGTTAAGACTCTTTAAGTTTGGCAATGAATAAACCAAGATCAGACATGAAGGAAAAGCAGCATATCAATGTGATTTTCACGATCAGCGTTCTCCTTAGATAGAAATTCTTCTCTAATATCCTCATATGTTTGAACATCTTCGGCGGCCTAATATTGGATCTGTCCCCCCAGCAATCTCATTAAGTTTTGCATTCATCAGCATTATATCATGGAATACAATGCTTGAGGTCACATGTAAGGAAGCTGATAGACGTGTTGTTACCTTTTCAAATAGCTTCAAGAAACACAACATGCGCCTTGCAGCTTTCCAGTCATGTGCATTAGGGGGATCTTGGTCATCAAACTGAGCCTTAAGTGCCTTGCAGTCTTTCTCCAAACGCGCAAAGGCCTTCTCAAATTTTTCTGCGTTTTCCAACATCAAATAGGTAGCATTCCATCTTGTGTCTATATCCAAGTTCAAAAGACTTTTGCTTGGAATTTTCTCTAACTCTGCACATTTCTTGAAAAGTTTAAACCTCGATGGTGAAGATCTAACAAATCGAACTGCTATTCTTATTTTGTCAATAGATTCATTGGGCTCCTGCAGTCCACTCTTCACAATTAGGTTGACTATGTGGGCACAGCACCGTACATGCAGGAATTTGTTATTCAACACAACTCCCTCCCAATTTTTGCACACTCCCTTCAAGTACAGAATTAATCTGTCATTAGAGCTCGCATTGTCAACTGTGATTGTGAATAAACGATCAATACCCCACTCTATCAAGCATTCTTCAACTCTTTTTCCAAGGGTTACTCCTCTGTGATCTGCAACTGAGCAATAATTAAGAATTCATTTCTGCAACCTCTTCCATTTATCATCTATCCAATGTGCAGTAAGACACATATAATCTAAATTCTGATTTGAGCTCCAAGTATCTGTTGTTAGACAGACTCTTTGATTTGCCAAAACCTTCTTCAACTTGGGTCTTTCTTCAATATATCGCTGCCAACAGTCCCTTGCCACTGTCACTCTAGAAGGTGTTTGAAACTTAGGCTGTAGGGTTTTGGAATATCTCTTGAACCCCACACCTTCAACTGATTTAAAAGGCATCTCATCAATTATGATCATATCAGCAAGCGCTTTGCGGCAATCTTCAATGCTAAAAGCTTGCTTCGGTGTTCCTTGGTTCTTCTTTTGTATGTCCTGACCTTTGAGTGGATCCTCAGGGCACAAGTTTCACAAATGGTACCATAAGGTGCTTGTTCCATGAGTTGACTGGTCACAGGAATAAATCTGCCCACAAAGATTGCAGGTTGCAATTGGATCCTTGCCCCTAAATCCTGTAGTGAAATACTGCCAAACAAGTGATTTCTTTGAAGACATTCTTTTGCGCCGCTTCTGAACTGGCGAGACTGGAGTAGGAGAGCTAGCTGATTGAACATCCATCTGCAATAATGATATATATATTTACGCATTAGTAACTTAAATGAGTAAGAGCAATAGGAGGTCCTTTCAACTTAACTGAGTAATAAATCTGAAAGTAGAAAACTAAAAAGCACCTGCTCTATATTTGATGCATTAACAATTGAAGTCAATCTGTTTCACTTCCTTATATCATTTGCAGTCTGCCTAGCCATCAATCTATTGAGTCTATGATTCCAATCTTCCATGTTACCATGCTGTAACAACAGATATTCCTATTAGTTCACCACTATAGGAGTAACAACGATGTAACATATAACAATCTCATTGAGTTTTTCATTAATCAGAATATTAGAAGTTAAACAACTAACTAATTAGATATTATTGCAGTTCAGACAATGAATGACTTGGATAGGTGTATAAAAAGATTAATCAATTGAATTTTGAGCATTTTGGTCAACAAGCTGAAATTCTGTTATCCTATAGACACAAGTTTATCGATGGCTACTGTAAAGCAGACCATTTCAGATCATGGATCCTTTTTGGATCTCACAACATTCAGAGTTCATGGAGCACTAGCCCGACTGCAACTACATTTGGTCTTGTGAACCTAAACCTTCAGATTTAACTCTGAACGTTCTAATAAATCAGCTTCTATTTAACTAACTGATTGCATTGCATGGTGGCCAAACAGCAAGGTACAAATCATCTAGGTTTTGGATAAAAAACAGTTCATCTATTTTAGATGCTTTCAGATCATTAGCTGATCTTTTTTTTTTTTTTTTTTTGAGAAGTCGACGGGGGCGGGGCGGGGGGGGGGGGAGTGTCCCCACCTGGAATTTATATTAATCTTCAGCCCTGTAAAAGCCTGATGGTTTACAAACAATTTTGTTTTGCATGGATATGCTTATAGTTTACATTGCAATAGAAATCCCTGCACACCAAGCTGTAGCAATAGCCTTGTCGTTTCGCGGCAGTCTAGCACCCCAAAGGTGAGCCTCCGTCGTGCATGCTGCTAGTGCAGCAGTTAGGGATGTTCGATCAGACCTGAACACAATGTTGTTTCGCCTCTTCCAGATGTGCCAGCAGCATAGAAGAATGAAAGTACTGAAGAATTTGGAGGGGATGTTTGCAGGCGGCCGGATCAGTCTTAGCGCCTGGACGGGCTAGTGCGCCTCAGTCATGATCTGAATAGAGTTCCAAAACTGCTGGGCATGAGGGCAACCAAAAATTATATGTGCCGCTGTTTCTTCAGCTGCCTGAGTCGACAATCCCTTTCTTCCTCAATGTTGTCTTGCACTTGATTCTCTCCTGAGACAGCAGCCAAGCGAAAAACTTGACTCTTGGTGGGGCTTTGTTATTCCAAACGAAGTCGGCCCATTCGTCATTTGTGGAGTGAGAGCTCTTCAGTGCCCGGTATAACATTCCGGCATCAAGCTCACCACTTCTTTTGAGCATCATGCTACGCCTCTGATCCCTGTCTCCGCTGAGGGTGCGCTGGTTCATGATCACAGTAATCTGAAGTAACTGCTCCTCGGCCTGAACGGAGATGCGGGTCACCAGTGAATGTTGTAGCTCTCCCTCAAATGCCTGCTTCACCGTAATCTCTTGATTTCGGCAGTGGCTGTATAGTTCAGGAAACTTTTCAGCCATGCTGTCTTGGCCATCCCACACATCATGCCAAAAGGATGTTGTGTCTCCATTGCCCAGGGATACGGTTGTCAGTGCATGGTATAGAGGTAGTAGAGATCTCAGTGCTTTCCAATGTGGTCCATGCAGATTCCCTATCAGGGAGGCGATGCTTGCGTTCTGTCGTACCCATCTTGCCCAGGAAGATGCATTATTTGAGTGTAGTCTGTGTATCATTTTTAGCAGCAAGCAGGTGTTCTGGAGCCCGAGGTCCTTATGCCGAGCCCGCCCTTGTCCTTCAAGTCACAGACACGTTCCCATGCCACCAAAGATTTCCCTCTGGAATTTGTATTGGATCCGGCCCAGAGAAATGATCTTCGCCGGCGATCGATCTGATCAATGATTCCTGGGGGAATTTCTAGAGCTGCCATTGTGTATATTAACTAGCTGTCAAGGACTGAGTTCACTAGAGTTGCTCGTCCAATCTGATTTAGTACCGAAGACTGTCATCCTGCCAAGTAACGATTAGCTAATCATTTAGTTCAGAAACATGGATTCAGAAATATGTCTACAACATACATGCTAACACTCCTGCATGTTTCCTTGACTCTAAACATGGTTTCAGAGACAAACACATTTGTATTGCAGCTTCACAGTTCCATAACTAGAAAGTAATAATAACAGGATGCAGGTTTCAAAGAATGGGCGTAATGACGAGCGTGAGCAAAGATGGATGGATTCAAATTAGGGAGTTAATCACATTCTTTTCATCCTATCATCAATTAGCTGAAAGTAATTGGACAGAAATAACCAGAGTAAATTTCTGATCTCTAGTTGTCACTCTACAATGCATGACAATCCATATTCTGCAACTACAGTTGTAAAGCATTTTGTTTCGGGCACTGTAAAAATCGAAGTACAGCTCAGGAGTGCAACAAATCATACTTCGACGAGCACTGCCGCTTAAGTACAATCACAACAACCTATACTGCAGATAAAAAACAACATAGCCTACTAGAAATCTACTGGCTAGAACTGGATCCTGAAAGTTCAAGGAGCATTGCCTTGCATACACTAGGGCCATTGCAAGTGATTTATACAGATAATAATCTTCTCCAGACTTGTATGCTTACTCTGCATTCAAATAATTTACAAGACTACTTGGACTACTATGCATTCAATCCAAGAACTGGAGCATTTGAGAGTAGTATTAGGAGCATGAGATAGAAATAACCTTCTCTGCAGATGAATTGAGAGCTTCAGCAGAAGCTTGGAGGTGTCGTGCGTTGGTGCCGCTGGACCCAGAATCGAAGGCTCGGGTGTTTCCATCAAGGTCTGTGCTGCGCGGCGGTGTGCCATGCTCCATTTCAGGGCTGGCGATCAAAGAAGCACAAGCCTCGCGCAGTTCCCACACTTTCTCGGCCGCTAGTGCCGCCTCGATCTCAAGGTCCCGAGCGTAGTCGGGGTGCTCGCCGCCGCAATGCCCGCTAGCGCGTCGCTCGCCGGAGCCACGCTCGTCCCCCCGCCGCCGCCGCTGCCATGGCGCTCGCGGCCACCTGCTCCACGCTCGAGTTCGCGCTCGCCGGCGCCGCCCTCGAGCTCGCGCCCGCGGCCTGCACGCTCGCCGCCGCGCCCGCCGCCGCGCTCGCTGCCGCGCCCGTCGCCACTGTGCGCCTGCCATCGCCGCCCTCGAGCTCGCGCCCACCGCGGCCGCGCTCGCCGTCACCGCCGCGCCTGCCATCGCCACCCTCGAGCTCGCGCCCACCGCGGCCGCGCTCGCTGCCGCGACCTCTGGGGCAGCGCTCACGCTCACGCCTGCCGGCACTGCCGCCATGTGCGCGTCACATTTGCAGCGCCTAGGTTGTCTTGTGGATTTCGCTGGTTTGTTCGGCTTCCACCCGTGACCGGATAGGAAGCCTCGGAGTCTTCGGTGGGCCGACGGGTTCCAGCCCAGACCGTAATTTACCCGTCATGTTGGTTTTCCCTGGGCTGGTTACGGGCCGGTAGTTGGTTTCGTGAAACCGATGAGCAGGGTTAGAGGTGGGATTGGGTCTTGAAACGAGGGTTGTAGTGGTGGTGCTAGAGTGTTTTCTGAAGAGGAAGTAGGAGATTCGAAGATTCGGGAGGAGGCTTGCAAGGATTGCGACCTCTGAGGTAAAACTTATTCATTCTCATTCCTTTGATGAAGTTGCAAGTATAGAGTGTAAGGGTGGTGGTGGTGTAGAGGTGCTAGGGGTTTCTGAGGTAATGTGGCAGACGAGATGACAGAAAAGAGTGCGATGGTGATAGGAAGGAAAAGGATGGATTCAGGAACTACTACTATCGACACTTTGATGACAAAGATGGAGGTTGAGGGTTTGATTGCGGAGGGGTGGTGTTTATAGGGCAAATGACAGGGGTTTCAAGAGAAGGATGACTGAAGCCGATAGTACAAGAACAATGAAGAGGATTAGATATGCAAGCTCCTACGCAATCAAGAGGAAAGGAGAGGGAACTAGAGGTGGCTAAAGGCCATATTGAGATGCTTAAGATGCAATCAAGAGGGACATCATAGATCCAACTACCCTAACCCTCCTCCTTGCTACAGCTATAAGACTCTGGGTCACATGTCGCCAAATTGTCCCAATATCAAGAATAATAAGTTCAAAGCTATGCGCTTATGGGATGCGTAGGGAACTCTTTTATAGCTTTCATGTTCCATTGGAGGACGACCTGGATAAGAGCCCCATTATAGCTATGATGAAATTGATTGATGGAAAGGGGTATATTGCAAAGATCAATACTAAGCCTAGCCTAATATCTGATCAACTCAACCTAGGATTGGCAAGTCAGGAAATTTGCTTATGATGAGTACATGTGTTGTAGTTCCATCTGCTAGAGATTTGGAGTTGTTATCCAAATTCAAAGAGTTCAAATGCAAGACAATTGACAAGGAGGGGTTTTCCACACCGAGGAAGGAAAATGATGTGTAGGACTACTCAACCATGAGGGGATATTGAGTAGGGAGGGGACAGGGGTGATAGGGCGGAGGGAGTGGCGGTGCTCAAGAAACAACATACGTGCGTGCGTGGGTGAGTGGAGGAAAGAGCCACAGGCAAAATAGTAGCACGCAGAGCCAAACTATCAAATAAAGATTTGAGGGCTCTAAGCGTGGCCTCTAGAAGATCATTACTATAAGATTAAAGGTCTTGTTAGAGTTGATTTTTTATCTCAACCCTTATATTTAGAGACCGTTTGGCAAGTCGAAATGCTTTGAATTCTATAAAAAACACGAGAATCACTTCAAAATGGGGAAGTGACAAAACGTTTTGGTTTAGAACCGGTTGAAACGGTTATCAACTTTTTCTTCCCTATGCACATGAAATGGGTTGAGAGCAGTTCCACCAGTTCTATTTCTTACTTCTCCATTGCATTATTCGTGTTTAATAGATAATCCATTAAGTGCTACACGTTAAAACGGATTGTGTTTAAGTTGTTCTTAGTTAAAAAAAATCTAAACTTTTTAAAATGTCTTCTTTTCTAAAAAAGTTACTGCTTACTAGACAAACAATTCTACGAAATGAACTGATTTAATTTTTGAATTTTTTTATGAGATCTAAAATATTTCTATACGTAACAAGTACTCCCTCCGTCTCTAAAAAGAATGTCGCCGTGGAATGTGTGCCACAAGTTTGATTTGATTTATAGAAAATTAATGTAATATTTATATCTCCAAATTTTTTTTAAAAAAAAACTAGATCCAAAGTTTTCTTCTAATGATACTAATTATAATAATCAGTAATATTTATTATTTATTAAAATTATTGGTATTTATTTTTTTAAAAAAAGCGTGGCGATATTTTTTTTTAGAGACGGAGAGAGTACAAGAGGACACTGCGAAATGCTCAAAAATTGCAGGGAAACAAAAAACGCACACAGGCCGTAGCGATCGGCCCATCGCCGAGACAAAGCAACCGCCTCCGCTCTTCCACGCTCCTCTCTACTCTCCGGCCTCGGCTTCCCATCCCGATCTCACCCTGCCGCTGGCGCCGCTCCTTCCCTCCTCCTACCCGTCGCCGCTGCTGCTATGGACGAAGTCGTGAGCCAGGTAGCCATCCACCCACCTCTCCTCAACCCGCTGCCCCCACTCTGTCCTCGCTCTCTCTGAGCGCAGGAGGCGTGCTGCTTTTGGTGGCTGCAGATTTTGGAGAAACAAGTGCTGTCGGCCGCCAAGGCGGTGGAGGACAAGCTCGATGAGGAGATCGCGGCGCTCGACCGCCTCGATCCGGACGACATGGAGGCGCTCCGCGAGCGCCGGATCCAGCAGATGCGCCGCGCCGCCGAGCGCCGAGCCAAATGGCGCGCGCTGGGGCACGGGGAGTACACCGAGGTCCCCGAGAAGGAGTTCTTCGCCGCCGCCAAGGCCAGCGAGCGGCTCGTCTGCCACTTCTACCGCGACAACTGGCCCTGCAAGGTGCTGCTGCTCTCTCGTTCTCACTGTCGTCGTATGATTGGCGCGGTTAGATGCAGATCTCGTGGTAAATTGGCTTTTGTTAGGAATGGTGTGTTGTTTCGCTGTTCGTACTCTTTTTGATCAAGATTAGATCTTTTCATACTGGTCCTAGTATCGTTCCCTTTGGCTCGGCTTGCATTGGACTGCTGAAATTTCTATTGTATCCGCAAGATTGAGTGCCAGCCTGCCAGGGCCCCATTTATATAGTTCTGTAGACTAGTCTTGCCGTTTAACTTTCTATTATCTTCAATATGTTGGCAGTATACTTGCATTGCTCTGCCCGCTAGAGTGAAGTGAAACTTAGCCGCATTCATTTCCAGTTCATATACATTTTGCCAATATGTTCTCAACCAGTCAAGTGGAAGAGCTAGAGACTTGGCTTTTTCTTCGTTTTTGGTTGGGTGGGGAGGGAGTGGGCGCTGTCAACATAGAAATATCACAGCAGTTCTATTTCCACATTTACTTGCACGAACAACCCTGATTTATCTGGGAGTGGTTCGTACATCCCATTGTGTTGATCAACTTCATTTATTGACTCATTGGAGGCTTTCTTGTACATATATGTTAGATTATTTGTTAAAAATGCCATTGTGTCACTCGAATGCACACCTTCAGTGAAATACCAGAAACTGAGCTGTGAAGATTTCAATATGAGTTATATTGTTGTTCTAGATAAATTTTATTTGATCTCCTGCCTCATTCTGCACCATGTCAGTATGGCATCATTTAGTTAACATTCTCAAAACACTAGGGTAACATAGCAGTGCAGTTTGTGGCTGATGTTCCACTGCACATGAAGTGCTGATTTCCCAGCCATTGACTTGCTATTCATGCTTTCTTGTTCCCCTCACTAACTCATTTGAGTGAATATGTGGACCTTGCCTATGATCTCCCAGCCATTGGTGGCTGCTGGCACCTCTCAGGCTCTCACTTTGTTCAAAATTTCTGAATTGATTGATTGGTACTTCCAAGGTAGCATAATTGAAAGGTTTGCCCACATCTTATTTGTGTGATTTTTTGGGCAAAAGGGCAAAACAAACATAGATGAACATACTGGAGCTACATTTTCAGACTTTCAGCAGGAGGTTAACTCTTACAGGGGGGGGGGGGGGGGGGGGTGAGGTGTTACCTAGCAGTAGAGTATGAGGCCATAAGTCAATCCCAAATTATCCTTGAAAACAAAGACTTTACTCCGTAGACCTGAAACCACTAGGACACACACAGCCTTGTTTGGATGCACTCATATCTATCTCAATCCACATGTTTTGGGATGGATTAAGGTGCAATTAACTAATTTCCATCCCAACACATGTATTGATGTGAATACGGGTGCATCCACACAAGCCCTTAGTGTTTCTCCTACCAATGCAATATCTTTTTTTTGGTTTTATCTGTTGATAAATCATTCGTATTGCTGTGTTTGCATGTTAAAAACTATCGAATCAGCAAAAAATGTGGTAGTTCTAGGGGCTTCTGTCTGTGTGTGTGTGTGTGGGGGGGGGGGTTGGATGTGGGTATAGGAATATAGGTTTGAGAGTTACGGATTGAAATGTTAGAATTATGTAAAGTAGACAAATGTTGAAATTCAGGGATGTGACTTGAGATTTTCCCTTTTCAATAAATTTTGCAACTATACTACTATTAGTCTTTGTTTTAACTTAAAGCTCAAGTGGTGGATGGTGACATAATCAACTTAGCCAAGTTTGGGAGCAAATTTCTAGTTTTTGTGTTAACGGTTGAAGCATTTAGTGAGGCATGAGACAGCAGAAGACATTCAAGGGCTAAAACCAAAATTTCTGCAAGTAGCTTTTTCAAAATAGTAATGTTTATTATCATTGGTATTAATAGTAACTTGTACTACAGAATTACAGATCATACTGTTGAATCCGTTACACCATGCTCTCGGAGACTGGTTTCTACCATAGATTGACCTCCTGAGTTTGCAACCTTCATAATTATTACTTTATTTCCATATCTGGATGGGACATCAAGAAAAACTCTCCCTGTTGATCACCATGGAAGAAAATTTTCTTTGCATCCAAGTGATGAAGAGGACATTCAAAGCTGAGATACAAGAAATCAGTGTCCTCAACTCCTCGTTATGCCCATCTTTGGTGCTGATTATATTAAAACCTTTTGCAGCCAACCTTGCCTTTTTTTTAGTTAGCTTCAAGTTAAGCACCCGATTGCACCCTATTGCTATCTTTTCTGCTCGATTTGCAGCCAACCCTATCGTCTTGAGTTAGGTTCACAGTAAGCACCCATTTGCACCATATTACTACCTTGCCTGTTAAAGGTAAAAAGATTTTGATTTCTTGTTCTCCTCTAGTGCACAAAGATCCTTAATGTCTTTCCACTTGGGATTCTGTGAAGCAGCTTGCTAATCCTTGACAAATGGCAGTAGGCACTATCTGTAGGAATGCAATAAATACTTTATGTACAAGTGAAATACAACAGTAATTGACATAAATTTTGTAATACTGTTCCTCAAATTGCAAAATCTTAGGCCCTGTTTGGAGTTGATTCCTGGTTGCTTATGTCGGAAAAAAGGAGCCACAGATGGCCCGATTAGGTGGACAGTTTCCATGCCCATGCTTCCTCTCCCCATGTTGTCCCAACTGCTGTTAACCTTGAAGATCTGACTGAATTAGTGGAGGTGACATTATATAGGAAGCTTCATGTGCCATATGGTCCTTGATATAACAGCCCCTTCAAAATCAAGGTGAAGCGGAGGATTTGAAGCATTGAGTTTGAGCAAATGAAGTGCTGCGCTCGTGTTTGTGCTTTGGTGAATTTTTTCTCTGGAATCCGCAGAAGACCTGCATATCATTGCATGAAGAAAGGAGATAGAGGCTAAAATAGCCATACAGACACAAACCACACATTCACACTGTTTTCTTAAATTACACACGTGTCTTTTCTTATCAAGAATCGATACTAACCACCAGGTCGAGTAGCGACCAGACCGCTTAAGCCTTTGGCACCTGCAAGCATCCAGAGATTAGCCTCATCAAGTAGTGAAAAAGTCAACAAATTGCAACATTGAGGGCACATACCGAATAGCACTTGTTTATTTATTTATTTATGATAATGGGAACGAGTAAAGAAGGCATCAACACTGATATGCTTGGTAAGTTCATGTTTCGCAGGATCATTAGCAATCTGTATGGCTCCAGTATTATGACGTGAAAGAGGTATGGGAACATCACATGAAATACCAAAATTAGCAAGCAACCATTGAAGCTATAAATCTATAGTGTTAGTAACAAATGTTTGAAGTTCGGCCTGTGTATTGGGGCATATACAAATGCTTGTATCTTGGACTTCCATGCAAGAGAAGAACCAAGAAGAATGCAATAGCCTGTGACAGAGCAGCGATCCGTAGGAGCACTCGCCCAAGAGCAGCGATCGGCAGGAGCACTCGCCCAACTGGAGTCTGAGTAAGCACAAAGCTGAAGCATACTATCACAAGCATAGAACAAGCATTGAGATGATGTCCCCAAGTATCTCAGCACACGAAGCAAATAGCCAAAATGAATATAAGTAGGAGCACTCACAAAATGATTTAAAATATTTTTTTTGAGCAAAAAATGATTTAAAATATGAACTGTGCGAACAATATCAAGTCTAGGTTCAAAAGAAAAAAACAATATCAAGTCTAGAAACACTGTGATAGTGAGATAAACATGGCTGCCCAGTGCCCACATTATTCCAATATCGAGAAAGATGATCAAGAGATATACCATCAGTAGCACAAAGCTTCGTGTAGCATGGAAGCACATGTACCATCAACACCTAGGGGTGGCTATATATAAACCTCTTTATTCAAATCACCATATAAAGCAACAACAAACATATCCCAATATGAAGTAGCAACCTTTGCAATCAGAGTGGACGGTAGTCATATAAGCAACCGGTGCAAATGTCTCGTTAATCATGTCCACGAGTCTGTTGAAAACCTATAACAGCAAGCCTAGTTTTATATGGCTCAATAGAGCCATCAGACCTGGTCTTTTGAATACCCATTTAGATGTTATTATAGGCATCGCATGTGATGGTAACAGAACAAGATCCCAAGTGCATGTCTCATTAAGGCCAGCAAGCTCCTCAGACATCGCAAGCTGCCATTCAGGAATAATAGAAGTTTCATGATACATGGATGGCTCAGCAACAACATTCATGCATGGAAAACCATGCTTGTCAGGAGGCCCAGTAGTAGTGTGATCCCGAGGTTTAGGAGGCAGAGATGGAGCTGCAGAAGCAGGAGCAGGAGGCTCATGCGGAGACAACACAGTAGGTGCGATGGACACATGTTGACCGGGAATGGGCATAATGGATGAGTATGGTGTTGGGACATCATCACTGGAAGAATGAGTAGGAACTAGGAAGACAGAAACGAGGTTGCCTCTGCCTCTGTGGGAGAGTATGAGAGCTTTCACTCCCTATATTTCAGCCTCCAGCTACACAAAGCTTGTCCTACAACCACTTCCTGCATACAAACTTCAACTGTGTTCATTTGGCTATTTTCACTCATGGTGACATGAGTACAAACTTCACATTCTTAAATGCTCAAACTCAAATCCATTCTCACATTTTCATATGTAACCCTTTTGATCTGATTCATAGCTACTAATATTACACCTTGGTTACTAAGAATGGCACTGAGGGCTCAATTTTGCCAACTGATAGTCAGTGACCCTAAGCACCCAAGCACTTAAGGTGCCACCTTGAATTCCCTTTGGCCTAGGAAAAGTTCATCTAGAGACTACAAGCCAGATATCTTCGTTGGGATGCAATTGATGACCTACAAGGACATCATCACTGCCTAGCTGAAGAAAAACTTAAGAATTCACGTGGAAAATGAGCAAATACAAGTTTGAGTTCATTCCAAGCATCATAAGCTTCCTGAACCTTTTCCTTCAGATTGTTGAGGTAGTCGAATTTGTTTATATTTGTGTAGCTCTTGTAGAGGTAATATCCCTTCGAAATCTTTTGTTAACTTGAAGAGACGCTCTTCCTCAGAGAGAGATTCAAATAATGACAAATGAACAGTAACATGGTATCTATCCGCGGTCAGGGAGTGCTTCAAGCCCTGTGTCCTTGCTTTGCACTACTGAAGGGTAATGCATGTCTTTTCTAAGAACATTGTTCTGTACTTTGGTTACCATATCTTTGAATGACAAAAAATGCTCAGGAAGATGAATAAACCTGAATTATTCTGAAATCCACAAACCAGGATAAAACCATTTCTCTTTTGGAATTTAAAACATGAAGCTTGAGGGCACCCTATCAATAAAAAAAGAGCTTGAGGGCACCCTATCAATAAAAAAAGAGCTAGCTTCTAGTCTATGGAAAGTTAATTCTATGCTTTGTTTGGTTTACAAGGCCATTTTTTCTCAACAGTCAAACACTGATTCTTTCGGTCGCCCCTAGTTCATCCCTTTTCGTTAGAGACAGCTCTAGATAATTCCAATTGTTGGCACAGGAAATGTTCATTCTAAGCCCCTTAAAAACACCTTCAACACCTTAGGTAAGGTTCTAGGCTTATGAGATTTATTATGATAATGAGCTGCAGTGCATGTAGGAATAATGTGTCAGCTGTAGCTATCAAAGCTTTGCTGGTAGCAATCAGCAGATGTGTTCATTAGTTCATTGTATGGGCATAGAATTTAAACCCTTTCAGTGATCGAAGGAGGTGAGATTTATGATAATGAGTTGTATTGCATGTTGGAATAATGTGTTAGCTGTAGCTATCTAAGCTTTGCTGGTAGCAGTCAGTAGACGTGTTCATTAGTTCATTGCATGGACAGAACCTTTCAGTGATGGAAGGAGCTGATCTAGCCTCTTTTGCACTTCTAAGAGCATCTCCAAGAGTTTGCCAAAATTCACTTGGCAAATCTTGTGATTTGGCAACTCTCTAAAATATATGGCAAGTAAAAAAAGAAGCTCTCTCCAATAGTTTGCCATAATTCACTTGCCAAACACAGATCAAACTTACATCAGGAACCCTGAGACAGAAACAGGAACCCTGAAGCAGAAACAAAATTGTTTTTTCACCCTTCCACCTCTTCTAATACAGTCGGATGCGCGCACGGAGTCGAGCGCGCATATATGCGCGTGTGGATGCTCTTTTTCCCAACTTGGGATAAATGGCAACCTGAGATGGGGAACTGTTGGAGAAGGTTTTTTTCTGTTTTTGCCAAAAAACTAAGAATGGCAATCTAAGATGAGGAACTGTTGGAGATGCTCTAAGGTACTAACTCTGTCCCAAATTATAGTTCATTTGACTTTTTCAACCCCAAGTTTGACCACTCATATTCAAAAAATTGTGCAAAATTCCATATCTTTTGTTGTGGCTTGCTTTACGAATAAAAGTTCTTCAAGCATGAGTTAAATTTGACTATGTTTGCACAAATTTTTTGAATAAGACGAGCAGTCAAACTTGAAGCCAAAAAAGTCAAACGAACTATAATTTGGGATGAGGGAAAAATGTTTGATTTGCATGAATTAAACATCTTGGAATTCCGACCAGTCATTAGTCTTTGTATTTTTTTTGAGGGTCGTTAGTCTTTGTATTTCCTTGCATATAGCCTCTATATAATCCATTCATGTGCTTATAGTGCATCCAATCTTACATGACCATTACACTGCAAGTTGTGGGTGCAACCAATTGATATTATGTGGTTCTTCCACCTCATTTCTTTCTAGGACAGTATCTAGAAAGGTTTGCTAGGATTGTGGTCTATTAATGTTACATTTCCCATCTTTTCATCCATCATAGTTTCAATCTGTCTTGTGGAGTCGTGTTATGTGGGGCCAGGCCTACAACTGACACAAGAAGGTTAGCACAGCATGATAAGAGGATTAGTGCTTCCCGTTAGGTTTGTTAGGTGTTAGTTCAGGGCTTGTTTTATTAAGATTGGTTTGCTAGGAACTTAGGATCAAGACGTAAGTTGTTCCATTGTCCTCTATATATGGGAGTGGATATTCATGAATAAGGAAGCAAAAAGTTGATATCTTAACCTCTCTCTCAGTTCCATGAATCCTAGCACCGAGGCGAGGCTTATCGAGTATATCAAGCTGCTCTACAACACCTTAAGCCCATAACCTCAGAACAAATGGGGCAGACTGCAGTGTCTGGGATGTCTGACAACAAATGGTGCAGATTGCAATGGTTGGGATGTCATTCAAATAGATTCGTGGTTGAAATTTCATTTTTTATTTTTTTTGGTATAATCTCAAAGCTGATGTTCCTTTGTGCTATATTTGTTTTCCCCTTCCTATTATTAATACAGTTATGATTCGTTCATTGTGTTGGTCACGGTGATGGTATCAATGGCATTGTGTTCAATCTTGCCATCTTTGTGCTGTGCAATACCATCTTATCATGTTGCTCTCTTGACCTGCAGGTTGTGGATAAACACTTGTCGATTCTTGCGAAACAGCATGTAGAAACACGGTTTGTGAAAGTTCATGCTGAGAAGGCTCCCTTCCTGACAGAAAAGCTCAGGATAGTTGTCCTTCCGACTCTTGCTATAGTTAAGAATGCCAAGGTTGAGGATTATGTGGTAAGTGAACACTCTTGTTAGTGATCCCTTAGCATTTTTATTTAATTTGACAAGTCATTTTATTTTCGTCTGGTATTGCAAGGTTGGCTTTGATGAGCTTGGCGGCAAGGATGACTTCAGCACCGAGGATCTGGAAGAACGCCTCGCAAAATCCCAAGTCATCTTCCTCGATGGAGAAGGGTCTGCGTACGCATCAAAGCAGGCTGCCGCCACCAAACGAAGCGTTCGGCAATCAGACACCGGCAACTCATCTGACTCTGAATAGCTCCTGTGTTATATAGTACTATCTACTACGAAATGGGTGCACCTTGGCATATGCTGGCTGTTGTGCCAACAGGCAACCTGTTGTGTTATCCTTAGCAGTACAAGGAGGTGTTCGTGCAGTTTTGAAATTTGAGCTGTGGATTGACATTATAATCTTATAAGATCTGGAAGCAAAAGTGGTTGTGGTTTGAGCTGCTGTTGTACAGTGCTGCCTTGCATCTGATTTGTTTGCTCGAGTGATCTGTCTCTGCTGCGCATGATGATGATGCGCCATGAATGAGATGAGCTAGCGGTCTGAGCATGTGATCCGGCAGACAGCCTCGACGTCATCATCCCTGCTGCGCGTCTCTCTGTACAACATGGCTGCAGCTGCAGAGCTGCTGCTGCTGCTGTTGCTAATCCATGAATAGATTCTGTGCAGTGTCCTGTAGCGTCACCTTTTCAGCTGCTGCTCACTTGTTTCCCCATGTGCTCATCATGGATCCTGGGGGACCTGGGGCACTGATGAGTCGAAAGGAGAACGGTAAAGGTGGCGATCCGCTGTCTGTTTTTCCCAGATTGTGCCTGCTGGTACTGGAGCAGCACTGACGGCAGCTTGAATGCCGGCAAATTTAGGGCTGGGATTGGGGATTGGGGATTGGATTGAATACCAATTGAATTGCAGATTCAGATCGGTCGGTTGGTATGCCAGTATGAATGCGTTTCTGGGGTTGGATTGTGTGTCGGATTGGATTGTGGAGTATGCTACGTACTGACAACTATTTGTATTGGCATGTTTGGAAGCGACGCAGTTTTTTACTACGACGTTAGTACGTTTCAATTCTTTTCAATGTCCGGTACCTGCAGGAGTTAAAGCTGGAATTTTGAGCTTGTTTCGCTTAAATTGGACACAAGAAGCTCTGGACATTTACAAAACTACAGGTATAATACCACGCCTTGGCCCTACTAAAGTTCTCCCCCTTTTTTTTTTGTGTGTACTGCAAAATGTGTACTAGACAGATTCAGGTAAGGTGGGTGGTTACATCAGTATCAGAGAGTGAGTGACTTGTGAGGTACTCCCTCCGTTCAAAAAAAAAGAATGACGTTTTGGGTTTTTGTGCCACAAGTTTGACTTGATTTGTAGAAAATACGCATAATATTTATATCTTTAAATAAATTTGTTAAAAAACTAGATCTAAAGATCTTTCCGTCAATACTAATTATAATACTAATCAATGATATTTATTATTTATAAAAATTGTCGGCAGTCATTTC
Source organism: Chrysopogon serrulatus (assembly GCA_015844335.1). Taxonomy (NCBI): domain Eukaryota; kingdom Viridiplantae; phylum Streptophyta; class Magnoliopsida; order Poales; family Poaceae; genus Chrysopogon; species Chrysopogon serrulatus. The sequence goes on from JADLZL010004266.1 coordinate 135,020, forward strand.
TCGGGAAGCGAGAACGTCATTCTTTTTGGGACGGAGGGGTTACATATATTATATATAAGTTTCTATATATTCTATAGAAACGCTCCGGCTTCCTAGTCTTTTCCTCCCAAGACAAGAATCAGCACGGAGAACATCCAGAACTTTTCGATGAATTATTGAGTCCAATTAGGACGAGCTTTACAGGCCTCTTATATATACTTTTTTTAGCGCGACTCGGGTCAAGTCATGACACTGAAAAAAATAAAAAAAATAAAATACGACATGTAACGTCACTGATGTTGTCACACTGACTCGGTCCAACAAGAGAGACGCGTCCTACAATATATACTACCAAGTATACTTAGGAGGGGTCAATTACTCGAATCCAATGAATATGATGCAACACGACACGACAGCACTTTTGTGACCTTAATCTACTTGGCCGGCCAATAAACTAGGGTTTATGTCCCTTGTTTAGGACACCTAATGGCTGATGTAACCACAAAAAAGACATGCATCAGCCGGACTAACAAAAGAGGGGTTACTAGTTCTGAATCAGACGAGCACGACGACCTTGACATGATCTCCGATCCGGAAGATCACAAGCAGGAAGCGACAGAAAGGAATTGGACTGGGAGCTCAGGAGTTGTTGGAAAGCATCACTGGAAAGAATCGCTATAATAATAAGTTGGAACGCCACAATAATTCTAGGTCCTGCATCATTGACTAATTTTAAGTGCAACTTTCATAAATATATGAGAGTATACTTGTATATATAGTATAACTTGCTAGATGGTTGAACTTGAAAACTTCAATGATAAAAGTGAAATTTCGAGAAGATTGTTAGAACACATAGAGTTAAATTTCAAAGTTCATGAATCCAAATAAATATTACTCTACAATAGTTTGCAGGTGTACTAGGAGTTGCAGCAATATAGACAATAATGATCTTGACACCTCACAAGTGGGAGAATTTACATCATGCTAATTTACATACTCCCTCCGTCCCAAAATATGTGTTGTTTCTATTTTTCGTACTATAAGTTTGACTCGATTTATAGAAAATACGTGTAATATTTATATCTCTAAATAAATTTATTGAAAAACTAGATTTAAAGATCTTTCCGATGATACTAATTATAATACTAATCGATGACATTTATTATCTTGCCGGCAGTTGTTTCTCGGAAAGCGAAAGCGACAGATATTTTAGGATAGAGGGAGTATAACAAATATTACAAGTGACTTTTTTTTGCTAGAAAATTTCAAAAAAAAAACATTTTGCATCACTGGTAGAGATGAAAATTGAAATAGACCTAAAGCTAAAGGTAAATTCTCACAAAAGTAATAGGATTATATTCGTCCTCATTGCAAAGGTAGACCAGACACCTATCGGGTTGGGTTTTATTCTTGTACAGATGGTTGGACAAGATGAGAAATCCAAAAATATGTCACCACCACACTTTCACACTTGCGGATGCACATCCATCCATGGATGTCCCACTTTTCTAGCACAGGGAATGAGTCCTTAGTGTTAACAAACAGGTTTGTTGTTCAATATTACTTACAAGAAATGAGGTTATCTTTTACAAGTGCTAATTGAAATTCTTTTTTTTGCATGTACTACTATTCAAGGGACACATTGGTTATGTCAATGTTAATTACAGCAATGTAACTAAAGACAACATGGAATGCATCTCCAAATTTATCGAGAACTAGAGACAACGCTCTTTGTCTCCTTTAGATGGCCATAATATTAAATTGAATTTTGAGTTGGACACTTGTTACCTTATTTGTATTTGATATCTCTTTGTTTTAAGAATTTAGTCCAGACTTGTTTTCTTTATGTAAAATAATATCCAAAATCAATTGTTAAAGATCATAGAATTTGAATTGTTGAAGGTGGGTTATGCACCTAAGAGCAACAAAGTTAGGTTTATTTTTTAGGTTAACAAAAAGCTATAATGACTGTAATGGATACCTCAAAAGCAATAACATTTTATAATGCAATTTGTTAAAAAAATTGCAGATTGTTAAAAATGATGACAAAATCCACTAGAATACAATGCTCAGTGCAAGACTACTAGGAAGAAGCCTAAAGAAAGTGTTGCCGCCTAACTGCCTCAAGCCACTAACAGGATCTAAAAAAGGTCATGTGATCTAGCACTTCGTTGTTGTTGTTTATTACTTGCCATGTTAGTAGAGTTGCCTAAGTTTGTTGTTATAGCTGTTGTTACTACTCTTGCTTGGTGTTGCATATTCTGAAGCCATTTTTTGTTTAGTCTGGACCTTCTTCTTGGCAGTCTTACTGCTTGATTCATTTTTTTAAAAAAATAACTTTATGTAAAGCTAACAATTAATTACCTCCACCATTCCAAATATTTATTTGGGAATTAATTAAGACAAACAAAACTACTAAGAGGAAGCAATAATCTAAGAAAAATACTCTCTGTTCTTGAACAAATAGATTTCTAGAGTTGTCTTTACTCAAAAATTTTAAACTTTGACCGAATTTCATAATACGCTTATTTTATGACATCAAATTAATATCATTAGACATATAATAGAATATATTTTCATAATATGCTTATTTTATGTTCATTAGACATACCATAGAAATATATATATATATATATTTATAATATGCTCATTTTCTGTCATATATGTTGTTACTCTTTTAGTCAAATTAAAGATGGCTTGTACAGATTTTAGGAATTGATTTATTTAAAAATGGAGGGAGTAAATTTTTAGAAAGAAACAAGATCGATAGGTCTACATCACAATGAAAAAGCAGACCAGATACCTCGCTATCTGGAGTGCCACTAGTTAGGCAGAAAAGGATTTTATCCTAGATAGATGATCCATGTTCCGAAGACACGAAAGATGTGAAATTCTCCGGCAGGGCCTCTTTCACGGTCGCGTGGTTTGTATGCATGCACAAAGATTCATGGAACCCCAAGCCCCCAACAAAATGTGCAAACACTCAGTATGTGCGGTCACATACACATACTCCGTCAAAAAATAAGTTTTATCTTGGGCTTTGGTGGAAGATCAATGCTAGTGAGAAATTATACATATATACCCCTATAAAGATGTAATCATTGCACTTCACAAAAAGAGAAAGAAGAAAAAGATAACTTGCTAGATGGTTGAACTTGAAAACTTCAACGATAATAGTGAAATTTTGAGAAGATTGTTAGAACACATATACAGTTAAATTCTAAAGTTCAGGAGTCCAAATAAATATTACTCTACAATAGTTTGCAGATGTACTAGTAGTTGCAGCGGTAGAGACAATAATGATCTTGACACCTCACAAGTGACAAAATTTACATCATGCTAATTTACATATAACAAATATCATAAGTTATTTTTTCTTTTGTCAAAAAATTCTCAAAGAAAAAAAGTGTTCCACACATCATTGGTAGAGATGAAAATTGAAATAGACCTAAAGCTAAAGGTAAATTCTAAGAAAAGTAACAGGATTATATTCGTCCTCAGTGCAAGGTGGACCAGACACCTAACCGGTTGGATCACCAATAGCTAGCCAGTAAGGGATTTTATTCTGGAAAAAGATGAGAAATTCAAAATATGCCGTCCACCACACTCACACTTGCGGATGCACAAGCCCTTAGTGTTAACAAACAGGAGGTGCATACAACCATTTGTTGTTCAATATTACTTAGAAGAAATGAGGTCATTTCTGACAAGTGCTAATAATCTTAATTTTTTTTGCAAGGTTATTCAAAGGACACATTGGTTATGTCAATGTTATTTACAATAATGTAAAGACAACATGGAACACATCTTCCAAAATTATCGAACACTAGAGACAATGCTCTTTGTCTCCTTAATGGCCATAATATTAAATTGAATTTTGAGTTGGACACTTGTTACTTTTTTTGGATTTGATATATTTGTTCAGGTTCTCTTTGTTTTAAGAGAATAATCCAGACTTATTTCCTTTATATAAAAAATATTTAAAATCAATTGTTAAAGATCGTAGAATTTGACTTGTTGAAGGTGGGTTGTGTACCCAAGAGCAACAAAGTTAGGTTTATTTTTAGGTTAACAAAAAGGCTATAAGTTGTGTAATAGATGCCTCAAAAGCAATAGCATTTTATAGTACAATGTGTTAAAAATGTAAATTGTTAAAAATGATGACAAAATCCACCAGGACACAATGCTTAGTGTAAGACTACTATAAAGAAGCCTAAAGAAAATGTTGCTGCCTAACCTCCTCAAGCCACTGATGGGATTTAAACAACACCGTATGGTTTGGCACTTCATTGTTATTGTTTATTACTTTCCATGTTGTTAGTAGAGTTGGTTTTTTGTTATAGCTGTTGGTACTTTTCTTGTTTGGTGTTGCATACTCTGAAGCTGTTTTTTGACTTTCTTCTTTATCAATGTAGTATTTTTTTAGTCATTTATCAATATAGTAATTGGTAGCCCTAAACTTCTTGATTCATTAAAAAAAGGAACTTTATATAAAGCACACAATTAATTACCCCCCCTCCCAAATGTTTGTCTGGGAACTAAGACAAACAAACAAAACTACTAGTAGGAAGCAATAATCTAATAAGAATATAAATTTCTAGAAAGAATGGGATAGAATTCTACGTCGCAAAGGCAGACCAGACACCTCGCGCATCTGGAGTGCCACTAGTTAGGTAGCAAAGGATTTTAGTCCCGGAGAGATGATTTGGGTTCTGAAAACACAAAAGATGTGAAATACTCCGGCAAGGTCTCTTTCACATCACATGGTTTGGTCGTGGATATATGCATGCACAAAGATGTATAGAATCCCAGGCTCCTAACAAAACATGCGGACACTCAAACCTGTACGGTCACATACACATACTTTCTCTATCTCAAAATAAGTACACTTCTAGAGTTTTGATGAGAATCATCACATAGCCAATATGAAAAGATGTAATCATTACACTCGAAAAAAAAGAAAGAAGAAAAAGATAGCTAGAGTTACTCGTCTCATATCTCGAGGTATATTAATTTTAGGACAAATGTTATACATTTAGGAATCCCATTCCACTCCCACCATGAGCGGAAAAAAAAGGTGCTAAAGTTGCATTGCTATTGCTGCAAGCATCGTCGTCACTTTCACCCAACCTTAGCATACACATCACAACACAATGGCGGTATGGCACAGCACAACCAGCAGCAGCACACGAGGGGGACCTGGCCTGACCTTTGTTTGCAACTAGCCTTTGCTTTGTTCGCTGCCTTTCTGCCGCCTTTTGGCGAATCCATGGAGACTTTTTGGAAGAGGAGGTGGGTGGTCGATGATGCCGAAAAGTGAGGCGGTCGAGCATCATGGCGTCCTCATCTGACCCCATGACTTTTTTCAGCCCTCCCCATAATTGCGTGCTGGAACAGGGCGGAGGAGATCATTGATCATTGGGAGGAAGAAGGGGAAGGAGAATCTGCCATGGGCGCAAAGCGTCCGTGGCTGTGGGTCTCTCTGATCTGATCATGCTTGGGTTGCTGTTACTCCTAGTACGTTGAGTCTGTGCTGTCGACAAAGAAAGGCAGTGCCAACGAGCTATAGTACTCTAGACAATGCTAGTAGCAGTAGGTCTTTTCATGCATCTTGTCCGATCGATCCATCAGGATTGGATTGGAATGCAGCAGGATCAGGCACCTTTCTGCCTTTATGAACGGGTCACTTGCGCTCTGACTGAAAAAAAAAAACATGCTATTGCTAGCTGCTCTCCTTTTCTGAATGATGGGATCGGATAGGGTCGAGGAGGCGGAGGGGGTTCTTGAAGCTGAATGATACATTGATACTCCTGGCCCCCAAGCTGAATGGAGTGTGCATCTGCTGCCAATCTGTCATGCTCAATTTTGTTCTTTCTTCCCATTGTGGTCACCCCCAAAGCGAAAATTCCAGATTCAACTAAAAAGACATACAAGGGACGAAATTTTGTAGTGTATATATATAGGCCAAACGACAGTGTTCTTTATTATCTAAGCAAAAAGACGAACGAAATTGATAAAAAGGAAAAAGGTGTGGTATGAGAGGAACTGAATGTGTTGGATTTATACATGTTTCCTGCAAGAGACACAAGAGTGTGTACAAACATGAGATGACGTATTTGCAACGACATCGTCGTCGCAGCAGCTAGCAATGGGGGCAAGGGCAACAGTGTCTTGTTTGACAAATGAAAATGAAAAGCTGGATGGTTTCAATGGTCCCGCATGGGGTTGGATGGAATCCAGGCCACAAAGCAAACTTGGTCAAGGTTCTCCTGACTACACACTCACCTTTTGGTTCCATTTTTCTTCCATGATCATCTCAGTTTCGTATCGTCTTTCATTGCGCAACTTCCGAGTTAATTGCACGTCCTAGTCAGGATCTGACTGAAAGTGATCCTATCTTTCTCTTTATTCAACAGTTTCGGCTTTTCTTGCTGATTTTTTTCACAGTACCTCGGCATGCTCGGGCTATTTGTTTATTTTCCACTGCACACTGTACAGCTATTTCATTTTTTGGTATCCAGGTCAATAGAAACTGTACTACCTTTCAGTTCAGCAGTGCTTTGCACCATGTTATATTAATTACAGTGATGTTACAAACTAAAGTACTATGCATGAACAAAACTTGCTCGATCGACTTAATTAATTATTAGGTGCTAGTCGGTACAACTACTGCTGCGAAACCTAACCAGTAAATCATGTTCGCTTCAGCTTATCAACTATTTTTCTCTCATAAAAAATTGGTCGTTTCAGCTCATCATACGGCTTATAAGTCCTGCCGGATAGGGCCATTAACATGAGAAAATTAATCACTGAGGTTGCAAAGTACTTAGTCCACTTTCAGAACGTTTATGAGGTCCCTTTGACATTTGATTCCACTTGCCATTTGATCTGGTCAATTCAACCATTTGGCCATGTTTGACAACTACTGGTAGCAAGTAGGAAACTATGCATGCATGTAGAGCGTGGGGGGAGGGAGATGGGAGATGAGATTATTATTTTTTTTGCGATTAAGATGAGATTATTATTCATGAGCAACCAAAGGAGGGAGAGGCAGGAGATGAATGGAGAGGAGTCATCAGCAGCAGCAACAAGGAGGAAGAGAGGAGCAGCAGGCCAGCGGCAAGGAGATCAGCGGCAAGGAGATGGAGTTGGTCCGGGGAGGAAAAGCAAATAAATGGAAGCACATGGAAATGCAGTTGGGTGGGGGGAAGTGGGGCCCACACCTTCCTTTTCAGTTTTAAAGTCTCCCGTGTCCTTTCTTGTTTGATTCTATGAACCTGTAAAGGCAGGCACCCATCTTTTCGATCGGACGCCCTTTTTTCTTCTTTCTTCTGATCCCATGTGGCGTTGGCGTTGGCGTTGGATGATCCATTCGATATTTTCCTTCCAAGAAACGGCTCTTCAGTTGTCGTCATCGATCCGCTGTGGCCGACCTCCCAAGTGGCCTCTAGTGTGCCTTCGCGATCCTCTTCACTCTGCTAGTTGTTGACCGAATCATGCATCTCTGAAGCACATATATGTATATATACATATATATAAAAATGAAACATTTCAACACTGGTGTGCATGAATCATGATTATTATTATTTGTCTGCTAGGGGATTTGATTCCAACTCTGGATCAGTGCACATGTTGCAGATTTGCAGCTACAGTTGGGAAGTGTGCCTGGGGCTGGGTCTCCATTGAACTGAACTTGAAAGAACGAACTATTAACTAGAAACAAAAAAGGTGTGGTCCAAGTGGAACCACTTTGTCTGTCACTAATGCTGGGGAGCATGTATATAGAAAATAAATAAAAAGGAAAACCAAGAAACACGGCTGCCAATTATGCAAGCATTTTTTTTTGTTTGGTTTGCTTTTGAATGTGGAGAAGGCATTGAGAGAGTTATGGAGGAAATCATATACAATGCGGACGTAATTAAATGCTTAATGAAATCATATACAATGTGATTTTTGGTACCATGCTATCCTTAAGGGCAAAAGGCTAGAATCGCCAGGCCGCTAGCTACGCTTGCCAGTATGGCCCTGCCCTGTTGGTGTTGGCCTGCGGTCTCCTCCTCTCCTCTCTTTGGATCTTGCACGCCAGCACAATCTGCGCCGAGCCGGTCCTCATTGTCACCCACACGTCCGTCGCTGCTCCTATTCATCATATTCATATTCAGTCCTACGTACGGTACGGGAGGCAAAAGCCTGACTGAAACACAAACCTCTGCACGCCCCGTCTCGGTGGGACTGTAGCACCGCTGCGTCTGCAAAATGTGCAATGATTTGATGGAAAGAAAGAAACAGTAGCAACTGTGAGCCGGAGAGCTTCACGCGCCAACTTATGTACTCGGTAAAACAAAATTATTTTAGACTTACAGACACGTTTTATTCAAAAAAAATTATATAAATATCATTTATCTTGTTATGATTTATAATAAGATGAATGGTTAAACACAGAAAGTTTAAAAAACAACACTTGAGATGGAGGGAGTATAACTCAAAACACTCACCGTGCTGTGCATCAGTATAATGCCGACACTCATGATTTGACCTAGATGCTGCCTGCTTGGTCTTGTTCATTGGCTATGCTACACTCCTTTGTAATCTACTCTTACTCATGTAGAAGTATGCAGGGGCATGATTGGTTGCTCTGATGATGGGGAGCCGGAATAGAGATTAGTCCAGGATGGTGAGATGTATGCTCATATCATGCACACAGTCATGTTTGTTTGTCTTTATTGTTGGTCCAGTACGAGACAAGATCTCGTCCTACATCGCGAGGGAAGGCCAAATCAAGAAGACGGAATCGTGTGAAATGGAGGGGAGGTGTGAGGAATGGAAAAAAGCAGGCAAACGATACAAGGCAGTGAACCAAACAAGGCCAAAGTGTATGACGTGGTGCAAAATGTCCTTTTGAATGGCATTGTGCATGCAACCAATCATCTTTATATGTATGCTCCGGAAGCCCACCCATATTTTAGCCTTTTTTTTTGCTCGGGGCTTGTTTTTTGTAAATTTGATCCACTAAATGTCTAATCCTTCCCTAGTCCCAAAATAATTGTACACCTCATACTTTAAGAAGGCAAACATTATTAAGTTTAACTAGATTTGTAGAAAAATAATATTGATATTTGCATCTTTAAATAGGTTTATACTCTAAAATATATGATATGATTCATCTAGTGATATTTATTTTGTATCATACACATTAGTAAATTTGTATATACTGTGTAAACTTTAGAATTCATTTACTACGAGATGCACACTTATTTTTGCGATGGAGGGAGTAATGTATATGCACGTCGACAAATTGTTGGACTTATTATGATCAGAGGCAGATCCAACGGTAGGGCTTAGGTTGTAATCAACCTTCCTTTAGCCCCTCGCTCATCTTTTCTGAAAGAGGAAGAAAGAAAAGGGAGCAGGAAGAAAAGATGAATAAGAAAATGTCATTACCGCTTGTTATGTGATCTTATATGTCAAATCCTTAGAACAACTCCAGCAGTGGCTCTCAAAACATGACTCTACTTTTTATTGAGGGCTCCTCTTAATTTTGAGGGCTATACTTTCTAGGTTGCACTTTAATAGGAGCCCTCAAAATAGGGCCCTCATCTAATAGAGAAGGACATATATGACGAACTTATCATCCTCTTTCTCCTTTCTTCTTCCTCTACCTTCTTCATGTTGACAAACATGACCGTGATAGCAGCATCTAGGGAGGGAAAGTGGGGAGGGGAAGGAGAGTCCAAGGCATGACCTCTCTAGCGGATACGACGGTCCCGATATATTCCCACTCATGCGGCGTGTGGACGGTGAGGGGAAGGAGCCGAGGAGCGAAAACCACATGGAAAGAAGGAGCTGGGTGCGCAACCTCTTCAGTGGATCCAGCAGTGTCGGTGTCTTCTTGCTCAAACGGCGCGTGAATGGGGATGCGCGTGAGGGCAGGGAAGTGGGCGACGCGTGGTCGGAAAATGGGCTACATGCGGGCGAGGGATGCAGGCAGCGAGCACGGGTTTCTTTCACAGCCTGGAAAGAAAGCATGCGTCCAGGTAACTACCAAAAATAGTGGTTTGAGGGTCTAAACCAATGCCCCTAAAAATAAAAGATGGGATGGGTCTTTGAAAGCCCTCTCAAATTTGAGGGCTCTCTCTCTCTCATCACTCGAAAAGTAGGATGAGAGCTTTAATTAGGGCCCCTGCTAAAATTGCTTGAGGCTAAAATAGAAGCTAACACATATAATCTTTTGACTCCATCTTCCACTTTCTATCTTGAGTTGAAACAAAAGGAAAGTTGCCTTTCAAAGCCAAGCTGTTGCTTCATGATGATCGCTTTCGCTCCACATGGGACAAGAGGGCCATAAAAGGTGAAGTCACAAACAAGTGACGGGGAGATCCATCAATAACAAACAAATAAATATTTAAAAAGAGAAGGAGACGCATGAACCCATTAGCAACTAAAAGGTCTGGGCAAAAGGCAACTGACAGTGCCCACCTAGTCACACGGCTTGCTAACCTTTCCCCACCATTCATGGTGACTGACTAAAACGTATTACCTACGACCCTTGCAGCATGGCCACCCAATCATTCAGTGACAAGTGGACCCCCTGAAAGCCAAGTTTATCTGCCGCCTTCTGAGAAGGATGCTGATGCTGATCCAACAGTCCAACAACGCCTCTCCCATGTCAATATAAGACAAAAATGGTGCGAGACCTTATCTTTTTTGTCACATGGAAAGCAGCTTTAAACAATCGCCGTGCCTTTTCGCAAAGCTTTAGTGACCCAGCATGATCAGATAAACAAACCCAGGGAGAGCTGCAAAGTGCAGATCAAAGTTAATAATAGACCCAATTTGATGGATTAAACAAGACTGGCCATGGCTACGTGTACCCCGCCATAAGTGTTCGTTGTGTCACTGACAGATGGGCCTGTGTCTAGCAACACCGGAGAGTTTGAGGCATACAATTTCTCAGGGTGACTCATGCAGGCCGGTCTCTAATCAGCACTTAACATTATTTCTAATAATATAAACAAGCATGGAATGTTTCCAATTTGATTCGAGTTGGTGATCTGCCACATCAGTGTGGGCCCGCAATTAGGCCAAAAAGTGGCCATTTGGTTTTGGACCAGGAGGATTTTTCCATGGAGAGAAAAATAAGATGCCTCATCAGTTCCAAATAAGTGTGGTGTTGGTGGACTCAAGCCATGCCACATAACTAACACACAATTAAATAGCTAGACTAGGTGTGGGTGGCAGGGCATCCCCTAATTGGCCACATGACACACCAAAGGTGAAACAAAATCTCTGATGATTTTATTTTGTTTTATTTGGAAGTAAACTCCAAGTGGTAGGGTATACGTAGAGAAAGCAACAGATGTAAAAAGACGAACCACAGCATAAAGTGGTAGTAGTGATCTGTGTGGTCAACCTTTAACCTCTCAAAAAGGATATAAAGGAGAAATGTGGTCACATGTAAAGTAGTGAGAAACCAGGAACACCTTTATGTGCTTACTTTAAAAACATTTTTGGGAATTATTGCAAATTAGGTTCCGACATGGACCGCAGCATGGTTGAGATTCAATAATCAGCTCAACCTTGAAAACGATGTACCAAAATGGGAACTGAGCGAAATGTGATACAAAAAAAATTAAAGAAGTCGGCAATAGCAATAAACTTTTTTGAACAAAAATTGAGGGACCACACGTGTTTCTTCATTTAATCTATTTGGACCTTACTAGTTGTACTCTGCAGCCGAAAGACAGCTATGAATATGTGTCCCATTTTCCAACAGTAGCTTCCACAGAAATGCCAAGACATATAGGAAGCGGAGGAGGATGTATTGATACATTCACAACAAACAAAGCAAACACCTCTAGAGAGCTACCAGAAAAGAAAAACCATATACTCCCTCCATCCACAAATATCTGCACTTCTAGTTTCCCAAAAAGTCAACTTTTTATAAATTTGACCAAATATATATAAAAATATACAAATATTTATCATATACAATATGTATCCTTAGGTTGAGTATAAAACATACTTTTTTATAGTAAACTTATTTGTATACATAAATATTGATATTATTTGATATATTTCTAGTCAAATTTAAAAAAATTTGACTCATCGAAAAGGGAGAGGTGCATTTATTTGTGGACGGGAGGAGTATTCACATGTCAAATCTTTGCCACTTGATGCAATCTCAATAGTTTATGGATCACAACTGATCTGGTAGGAGTCGAGTTTGATTGAGCGCAACATCATTATTTACTTTCTCTACACCATCAACCCTTGCAACATTAGCAAGTGCAAAAGAGAAACCTTTTTCTGTTTCAAGGAACATAGCTACATATATTATCAAAACTATAGACCACATCTTTTTTGTTATAAAATCTATAACCTCCATGCCTATTTGGTAGTCAAAGGGATGTTCTCCCTTCCTTCCCTATGTGCTTCATATAGTAACCTTCCCCCCAAGTTCTCCCCAATATTTACATACCTACCATACAAAAGAATGTCCTTCCCCAATTCCTTCTCTACATGCCATCAATGGCAATCGGTACTGTTGCCGGTAGCCCTTCTCGCCCCCCTCCCCACCTTGGCAATGCCTTGTCTGTGACTGCTGCAAGACGGACAACAGCACGGCCATTGTAATGCTTCACGTTGCACCACAATCGTTCGATGCTGGGCATAAGCACTTTCTCGGCCCAGTCTTCAAGCTTCTCGTCAGTGAGCCAGATGCTGCCAGCCATACGATCAACAGCATCTTCATCGATTCTGAATGAGTTGCTGCTCCTGATAACTGTGTCGAATTTCGCTGATATGCAATCTGTAACAGTCTTCCTAAATGGTGCAAAGTCAACTGGCCGAAACACAATGGCATCATCAACGAGATTCAACAGATCACGGTCAGGGGCTGGTGTTGGACACTTGACTGCAAGGTGCACTTTCTCCTGATCTTGTTCCACAGAGAGATCACTGGAATTCCGTGAGCCCTCAGTGTCATCCAATGCCCCAACTGCTAAATTGAGGTCAAGTGATAGACCATGCCCACCAGACAATTCTTTGGCTAACTTGGCTGGACGAGAATCATCACATAGCCAATCTGCTCTGTGCTTAACCTGCTTGTCCCCAATAGAAAGCTCTAGCTGCCAATTAGAGCTTGCTACCTCGAACATCCTTCCTTCATCTTGGAGCAATGTTTCAAACTTTGGTCTCTTGAGTTCCTCAGGTAACCAGTTTGTGGTGAGAACAAAGATGACATTGCTAAGGCTGACCTCACGGCCCCGGGAGTCTGGCAGGCGACCAGTCTCCATTGCCCGCTTGATCTTTCCCCGCACAACAACATCCACTTGATCAATGCCCTCAAGAACGATCACTGAACATGGATTCTGCCGAACTGCCTCAGTGACCCGGTCAAGTGAGGTTTTCCCCCAGAAACCAGGATTGAGTCCATTACCATCCTTGCCGAAACGAGAGTCGCCACCAAAGTTAATAACCACTGGTGGAGCATTTACCATCAGCTCAGACAATGCATTCACCATCTTCCTCTTGCCTGCCTGGTCAGGACCAACAAACAGGAGCCATATGTCGCCCCTTGTCCCAATGTTTCGCCGCTTCCCACTGCCAGTTCTGCATTGTATTACAACTGCAGCAATTGCTGAGGCAGCATCAGATTGCCAGCTGACCTTCTCCGTGAGCACCTTCAGGAGCCTTTTGAAAGACTCGATATCAGAGATTCCAGCTATCTTCGCCTTCTGCATAGCAGTTAGCCCTTCTGTGTAATTTTCCTTCTGGTCTTTCTCCACAGTAGCACCAGGATCCAAGGGACCAAGAGCAAGGTCAGTCTTCACTGGGCTGCCTGGCGGACTCTTACGAAGCTCAGACGTAGGGGTACCCTCAGGCTTCTCCCAATTGGTGTTCATCTTAAGGGTGGGAACACCACCCCTGGCAATTTGTAGCTTGGGCTCAACAGGTGGGCGTGGAGCTAAGGCAGCCAATGGCAAGGAGAGAGCTGGCGCCCCAGCACGGTTACCATGGGTACGGGCACAAGTCTCACGCCATTTCTTCTCAAGCTCTTCGGCAGCCTCCTTCCGTTTCAACTCTTGCTCCTTGGTCTGCGAAAGCACAAATGACTATATCAATCACCTTCCCATTAGAACCAACGCTGGTTTTACGAGCTAACACATAGAAAAGACACAAACCTGTGATTGATCACTGCTGGGCTGCATCCAGTGTGGCAAACCAGGCTTAGCAGCCTCAGGGCGTGACGCTGGCTTTTCCTTCTGCTCCGCTGCCAGCTTGGCAAGCTCACAGTCATACTCAACCTTGCAAACCAGGCACATGGCAGGCTTAGCCATTAGAGGATGGTCACTCCCTGCCCCTGGTGGCCATCGGAGTGCTGTTGGCGTCACCGGCATAGGCCGGAGCGTAGGCGATAACATCCCCACTGAGTTGCCCAGAATTCCAGTGCCTCCAGGCCTACAAATTTCAATAAATTGATTAGATCATTTGTTTTGGATCACATAGTACAGAATTAGAAACCTATTACATTATTAGAAAAGGCACCAAACTTTTCAGAGTAGCCTAGCAATCATGATGAACTATTCAACTGTAGTAAATTTTGGTTATCAAGTATAAACTAATTTTATTATTTGACTCTGGACCAAGAGAACGGAAAAAACTGCTAGAAGTTTTGAGTCACCAAAAACAAAAATAACAAGAACAGCATCGGACATGGTAGATGCAAACAAAGGCGAAATAGCGACGAAAAAACACACCTGAGAGCTGCGCCGGCGAGCGGCGCGCTGCGGGCGATAGTCACGGCCTGGAGGTCCCATTCGGCCTCCATAGTTGGATAGTAGACCTTGCATCGGAGGTACGTGGCGCACGCGGCTGTACCGACGGCCCAGAGCTTGCCGCTTCCCAACCGCCTCAGCAGCCGCCCCATCTCCGACACCACAGCCTTTCCCCCCTCTGACGCTGCTGCCCCCGGCCCGTCCACCAGCCACTTGAGATCTCCAAGATTAAGAACCACGGCCCCGTGGTCAGCGAGGAGCCTCTGGACCACCGCGCCCAGGTCCCCGATCCTTGCCGCCATGGCGGTCTTGTCGCCGGCGAGCTTGGCGAGGTCCGCCTCGAGCGGCAAGACCTTGGCTCCAGCGAGAGCAGGGGAGCCAGCCATCGGGATCCTGCGTACCGCCTCCTTCAGCACCGCGTCCGGCCCGGCGTCGCCAACGAGCACCGGGTTGCGGCGCGCCGGCTTGAGCATGACTTCGAGCACCTTGCGCGCGTCGTCCCCGCCGCCGCCTGCGGCGGCCGCGAGGCGAGGGTTGATGTAGGCGTTGGTTGGGCCGACTCGCGGGAGCGGAGAGGGGGACGGGGCCAGGGGCATAGTCGCGGCGACCGTCGGGGTGGAGACGGCGGAGGGCGGCGGCGAGGGCGACGCGAGCGACTGCTCGATGGTGGTCTTGACGGCTGCGGAGGAGAAGGAGGCCTCGCGCATGACGCGGCTGACGGACGGGTCGTCGAGTATGGAGAGGACGAGCTGCTCGAGCTCGACCTTGACGGCGAGCAGCGGCTGCTGCGCGGCCTCGGGGCACCCTCGGCGCTGCTGCGCCTGCGCGCGCTTAAGCGCCGCGACGAGCGCGTTCGACACCGGCGGCCCCGACGCATGCGCCGCCGCCGCCGAGGCCGCGGCCGGCAGCCTGTCGAGGGCGACGGAGAAGCAGAGCTCGAGGGCGCGGCACTGCAGCGGGTGCCCACCGCCGGCGCCACCGCCGGAGCCAGGCCCGGCGCCGGCGGCGGCCGCGCGAGCGCACGCCTGGCGCAGCAGCCCGGCCGGCGCGGCGAGCAGCGCGGCGGCGACGTGGAGCGGCGTGGTCTGGCCATGCCTCCTCCGCGCAGCCTCGTCGATCGCCCGCGCCAGCGCCGCCGCCGCCTCCGGCGTGAGCGTCTGCTGGATGGTGCTGAGATCCGCCCTCATCGCCGCCGCCCGCCGCTCATCAATCGATCAGCGAGCACCGAAAAAAGAATCCCCTTTTGGCTCGGTATTCAGTAGCCAAGAAGTAGTTGTTGCCCCCTTGCCGGGCGCCGCCCTGGAAGTCGGAGGACGTCGGAGAGTAGAAAAAGGAGCGGCTTGGAGGGGAGCGGAGGCGGCGGTATCGAGAGAGAGGGAGGGCAGGAAGGAGGGAGCCAGGTGAGGGCAGAGAGAGAAGTTGAGAACTGATGAAGTAGTAGTAGTAGTATAAAGAGCAGAGGAGCAGAGAGAAGGAAGGGGGAGGCGAATAGAATCTTCGTCTCCTACAACATCTCCCCGACGTCGCATTTCATCACCACACCATCTTCTTGGTACCCACGCGGTCCAGGGAAGGAGGTGAACAGATTTTTCTCTATTATTTATTATAACTAAAATTAATCTATATTATGTATATTATTTTATTGGCGTACGTTCTAGGATTTTGCGAGGAGAGAGAACTCCATTTCTCCGTGCACTGTTTTTCTTCCATCCCGCCCACGCCCCTGTCTACCGCCCCGCTAGGGTTTTGCCGACGCGAAGCTCCGGCGACGCTAACGCGGCTGTGGATTCCTTCTCCTTGTCGATCTCTGGCTTCTGCGGCGAGGTTCAGCCATGGCACACTGCCTCGATCTGGCCCTGCCGCCTCCACCATCGATCCCTAACCGCTTGAACACTGTTCCCACCGCCTAGCCGGGCTACCTTCCTCAGTCGACTCCATCTATACCCACAGACATAGCCACATCTTGTGGTGTCGATAGGAGATCTGAAAGCCAGAAAGAAGTCAAGTGCTAAGGATGTGAGAAATTCTCGAGTGTTGTTTAACATCCCTTGTTTGTTTTGAGGTCTCCTATTTATTTGATCCATGTAATTCAAAAAAAATCAAATTATTAAGACAAGATGATGTAAAGGAACACAAAAGGTATGCCAGTTAGTTAGGTTGACCATCGATATTAATGACAGATATATATTGAGAGCATGAGTGAAGTCTAAAATTGTGGACTTTGGTTATCTCTATGAAGCCACAATATAAAGGTTAAATTGTGGGCTCCGTCTATAGAATTAAAAAAACAACTCAGTGTTCTCCCCTATGATAATATCATCTCTTCTAAATTTCACCCCCGACACTAGCTACCCTACCATCGACAATGTTGCTGCCCTCTCCATCGAATATTGCCATAGCCCTTTGCTCCTAGTGGCATAGGCTATAGGCCAAGTAACTATTATCGCCCTCCCCCTACGCATACACCCATAGGCGCTGACTATATCTTCTCCTATGGCCAAGGAGCAAAGTCCTAAGGATGGGACGAGAGAAAAAAGTAGAGTAGCCGAGGAAAACATAGCAACGACGTCAACGATAGGTGAAGGGGCCCGTGAGCCCTCAAAGTTCACCATGTAGCAACGCCACTTGTCTTCATCAAGCTCACCTTGTGATGAGGTCATCTACGTTATGTGGTCGAGTAGGGCTTGCTGGCCTTCCACGCTGGATGTAGTAGTAGATATGGTTGTTGCTTTCTCTCTAGTGGAGATCACATGCATTGTATAAAGTTTATCTTTATTTGTTTTTATGTCTTTTAATTGCAAAATTGTTTATTGGAAGGTTTCATTATTCAATGACTTTTTAGTAAAGACTTTGGATTTGAAAACAAGAGAGTATGGCTTTAAATGATTAGGTTCCATAATATGTTCGTGTTTGATCTTTCTTCACTTGAAATTAAGCTTTTGTTCTTCTTCCCAATCATATTGTTATTCTTGGTGCTAACTTTTATGTTGTTTTAGGTATGTCCAAAATGTGTGAAGTGTGATGAATATCTTCAAAAATTAAACTAGACACACAAAACTTTTTTTTGAGGTATAGCATATAATAATAATGTAAATATGAAATTTAGAAGCAAAAACTTCACAATTATTGTATTATATATGCAACATTGTTCTATGCTAACACTCAGTTATTCAACCAAGACAACAAATATAATCGATGGCTATCTAGCCACTTGATAGCCTCTCCTACATGCGTTGTGTGTGTCATTGACACCTTAAAATCTGGCTCTGGCTTTACATGGATCTTAGTCAAAGGTACTAAAATTCCAATGATTCACATAAACCACCCGTGACTCAAATTTCATTTTTTGAAAGAAAAGAACATCTTGGTATTTTTATTCCTCTATTTATGGGGGTTTTATATAAAACATTTTACCCTAAAATGTTTAGTGGTTACATAACTTGTTCATTTTCAAATTTTAAATCCTAGAGAATAATAGAACATCTTAACATTTATACTTACCCTTGTCAGTTTTTATACTAAAAACACTTCATAGAAATATCGCCTTTAAAGTGTAACTTTTATTTTTTCTTAATATTTCATAAAAATATATTCACAATGAATGTCAAATCGTGCATAAAAATATCATCAATCTAATGGTGAAAATCGGTTCTCAATTTGATGTTGTAGTGAAGAATTGTTGTGAAAAAATAAAAGGATTTTGATTGATTTGCATGCATGCAAGCATGCATGTATCATATTGGATTTGGTTGCATGCAGTTTATGCATAACGATCAATGTATTTACAATTGAACACAATGGTTTCTACACTTATGGATAGGTGGTATTTAGAGCATCTCCAACAACTTGGTATTTCAACTTGCTATCCTTATTTTCTTGCCAAAATCACAAAAAACTCTCTCCAACAACTCCTCAAATCAACTCCTTATTTATCCCAAGTTGCTATTCTTTCTTTTCCGGATATATCCGCCGCTGAGACGGACGCGACTTGCCATCAAGCTTTTTTAGAAGAGGTGGAAGGGTGAAAAAAACAATTTTGTTTCGCTTCGGGGTTCCCGATGTAAGTTTTCAAGAGGTGGAAAGGATATAAACATAATTTTATTTCTATCTTAGGGTTCCTGATGTAAGTTTTATTGGTGTTTGGCAAGTGAATTATGTCAAACTATTGGAGAGAAATTCTTTTTTCACTTGCTATATATTTTAAAGCGTTGTCAAATCACAAGATTTACCAAGTGAATTTTGACACTCTCTTAGAGATACTCTTATGACTGGCCATACTTGTTTCTTTACCATGGTATGTATTTACAACTCGATATAGTGGTTTAAAGTTTCAAAGATTAGAGAGGTGTGGAACACTCTAACTTTTTATATATGCTAGCACTTGTGGGGTTTTATACTTGAAAACATGTCATTGGAATCCCCCCCTCAAATTAAAAGTGTTGTCTTTTATTTTAATTATTTCTGAAAATTCATGCTACACGTCAATTCGTGCACAAAAATTAATAATTTAATAGTGAAAATTGTTTCTCAATTGGATGTTCTAGTGAAGAATTGTCTCAAAAATTAAAGAATTTTGGGTGGGTTTCTATACATACAAGCGTATGTTAATGTGATATGTTTTGTTATATTGGATTGGGTTTCGTGCTCCTTTGTGTGAAGGTTTCCATGGATGGATGAAGTTATTTACAATTGCATATAGTGCTTCTATGCTAAATGATAGCTATTTATGGCCAGACACACTACTTTTTATGTCTTGATGTTTCTAAATTTTAACCCTTCAAGAAGAATATAACCCTACTTATGTTAATGGGCGCATTCAAAACATATTCAGTTGATGGCCTAGCAGGCAACTCACCTGCCAAGCATCAATCGTAACCATCAGGTGACGGAAATCAATGGTTTGGGACTGTTGTTTGTCAACCAAAACTTTTGATTAGGGAGGCCGGGATGGACAATACGATGACACCTTGTCATATTATAAATATATATAACAAAGTTTACGTCTAATAGTTTTTCATATATATTTAGTACTCATAGGAAAAAACAAAATATTATTACAAAAGGAGTGAAATAATATTTTTTTGACTATGTAATTGAAATTTTTACATATTCTAAAAGAAAATTACTGTTGGGGGAGGCACGGTATGATCCCTGCTAGCCCCCTGGTTCTGCCTCTGCAAACAGGTGTGGTACTGATGGAGTATAGATTTTGTTCATTTGGCTGTGAGTAAATTGGTTAAATGGTTTTACGGTTTGCTCTAGATTTATACCGCTGTAAGAATTTTAGATGATTTTTTTTCACTTTACTGGAGGTGGGCGGCGCTCCATTTGGAGCTTATACATTTGATTAATTTAAATTATTCAAAAGAAACTTGCTGTACCGCATTTATAATCACACAAATGCATGGTAGTAGTCCATACCAACTGTCATATACCCGTCTGGAATCGTGTGTGGCCTGCAGCTGCAGGTTGAGTTTGGACCTTGTGGCTGGTATCTTCTTTGGTCTCCTCTCAGCGCATCTTGAATTGAATGAAAAGTACGTATTATATTATATATAAGTATTATTAGCTGTCCTTGAAAGTAATATTCCGGTATGAACATGGGTGCTCCTTTACCAATCCCTGTCCTGCTTTGCGAAAAGGTGTCTTTCGTCATATCCAACCCCCGGAGTGCCGTGTCTTGTTCGTTAAAATCTGCCTACTTGCTTTGTCTTGCATATGCCACTAATTTAAAGTCGGCAGGAAAGTGTCTGTAAAGCTGATAGTAGTGTAACTATGGAAAGGATTAGGATTAGCAAGGGTGAAAAGTAGAGCTAATCCTCTCTTGACTTGAGAGTTCCCTGTCACCTCCAGGTTGGCTTGCCTAAAGCTGATAGATAATTGACCACAAAGTTAAATCTCCTCCTCTAAATTAGATTAGACGTTTATTGGCCTGGAGACATGTTACCGCACATCAGATTTAATTTTAGCAGAAAAACATGACACATTACATTGGATTTTTAGTAGAAAAAAACCCATCTCAGGTACCTCTCAATTTGTGATGTACTTCCTTCATCCTAAATTATAAGATGTTTGACATTTTATCTCAAGTTTGACCATTTTTCTTATTCAAATATATGCAAATATTGCCAAATTTAAATTATTTTTGAAGAACTATCATTAATAAAGCAAGACACGACAAAAAAAGTGATATTTTATAAAAAAAATTGAATAAGATGAATGGTCAAATTTGATGTCAACAAAGTCAAACGTTTTATAATTTAGAATGGAGGGAGTATTAGTTATTATAGTATAGTGCTATGTATCGTTATTTGCTATAAGTTGTTGTAGTGTCGTCCATACATTTTAGATGAGAAATTATATAGGTTTGACAATGAATTAAAATTTATATGCCTATACGAACTGCTCAATTGGTTAGGTTTTCTGTGAAGGGAGAATTAGGTATTTGGCCTCAGAAAAAAGTCGGTTTAGGTGTATGGCCTTTTTTATTTTGAATTTGTCTCTATGGCCTCCAAACAAATTTTGGTTGTGTAGATGGCATTCCGTCCATTCCGTGAGGGTAGTGCGTTAGGTTGTGCAATCGTTGGCCGAGTGAAAAGACAATTTTACCCTTCGTTACATATTTCACACGCTGCCCATCCCGGTGCGCTTTCGAGTTGGATACGACGAAAGAAAACAAAAAAAAGAGTCGGTCGTCCATGGCCGACGGCGCCACCGCCGCCGCCCACGCCGGGCGAAGCTGGGGCCGGGCCGGCGCCCCGCCTGCGGATCCGCCGCGCCTAGCTAAGGATCCGCCGCCCACGCCGGCGTCGGGGCCGCCCCGGCCCGCGCCGCTGCGGATCCGGCACCCCGCTGCGGATCCGCCGCCCCTAGCAGCAGAGATGCGCCGCCTCGCTTCGTGGCGCGCGGCTAGGGAGGCGCTTCACCCCATCCGTCGGGCGGCGTCGGCGAGGCGCTGCGGCCTCCTCCCGTGGCGCGCTGTTGGACGTGGAGGTCGGCTCCTCCGGCGGCCAGCAGCCCTCCGGAGCCTGGTGCCATGGAAGCGGGCGCCGCCGCCGCTCCCGCCGACGAGCAGGAGCCCCTCCGTCGACCTAGAACCGCCGCTCCCCCTCGTGCAGGGCGACCGTGGCAGGCCGGGACGGCCACCTGGTGGCGAGCCTGCGGCCCCCAGCCGCCATCATCAGCAAGGCCAGGCGGGCCGGCTCCCCGGCGGCCAGTAACTTCGCTGGCGCCCCAGCCACGGCAGCGGCCCCGCCAAACCCGCCCTGCAGGGAGACCGCCCCCTAGGCATGAGGACCCCGGCGCCCCCAGCAGGAGCAGCCTGGTGCATCCCCTCAAGCAACAAGCTTCACCGGCGACGAGCCCCTCCAGCGACGATGAAGAAGACTGGCTACAAGGGTGAGTTCATGGCACCATGATTTGTCCCTCTCTTAGGTCTACATGACTGCAAATTTGCCAATGAGAAGTATGTGGTCCCGATGTAGTTTAGTATGAGACAAATGAAACGATCCACTACTATTCTGTATTCAGTTGCATTAGTGCTGAGAAATTATGTAATGTGTCATTTAGACATTTTAGATTTCTTCGGAGTTTTTTCCCCACAATTCCACCAGCGAGATGGTTAGCACTGTGTAGTTTTCCTAATTGCAAAATGAGCCATAGTACTAGGTGTTCCATTGGGTGTACATTGAAACTTAATTTCCAGTCTAATCATGTGATGTAGATCTAGCTCCCTTCATTTTTTTTTCTGTTTCTTCATGAAGTTCCAGATGTATGTCATTGCAAAACTAATTGTATCTTGAATAACAACATGGATCCGAATACTACTTTCAAGTTGAAAATTAAATTGTTGGGCAACCGTAAGAAACGTAGGCAAGATTTCAAGTGTTTTAACTTTAACATGGTTGTTGATTCAGATCAAGCAAATTATATGGACCTTCATGACTCAGTGGTCGATAAGTACCCGCCTGGTTATTTGGAAATAGCTCATTTTCAGTATTATGATGAAGAATTAAAATCTTTTCCTGAATTGAAAACTGACCAAGATTTGGTGGCTATGTTTGAGAGGCATTTGAAGAGAAAGGTTGTCACCATGTTTGTTGTGTACCGAGATCCTTCTGATCCATATGAGCCTGTCACAGAGTGGGAATTTGGTGGTCCTACCAAACCTGCAAGAGAGGATGGTACTGCTAAGGATGATTATGATGATGAGTACCTTAGGAATCCTGAACTGGAAAATGAACATGTAGGTGTTGATGATGAAGGTATGTACTTTGACAATGTAGAACCCAATGCTCTACAGGTGGTGCAGAGGCCAGTTCAAGAGGAGCCATCCTTTGTTGTTGATGATAGTGAGGGTGAAGGTGGAGATGAGGCAGAAGATGAGGAAGAGGAGCAATGCAATGAGGAAAACTATACTCCAAGTGTAGAACATGATGCAAATGATCCACCAATGACAGTAGGCTCCACTTATGCAAATATGTACACGTTCAAAGTGGCACTTTCTCAACATGCAATAAAAAATCAGTTTGAGTTCAATATTGAAAAGAGTGGACCGAAGAGGTACAGAGCATATTGTTCAATGAGGGACAAATTAAAGTGTCCTTGGTGAATTTTTGCTTCTACAACTAAGGACGGCTGCACTATAATGGTAAGTGCTTGTCCATTTGTTAAATCTGATCCTATGTTGTTTATCTTTGGCACTAATTATTTCTCTCCATCTAGGTAAAGAGGAACCCTTCTAAGCATGCTTGCTATAGTAAAAGAAGATCAAAGACGGTGAAGAATGCAACAAAGTTCTGGATATGTGAAAAGGTGAAGGACTTTCTCATAGTGGATGCTACATTGGGTGCAAAGGAATTGGTCAAAAAATTGAAAGAACACCATGGGGTCATTATACTATACCATAGAATGTATGAAGGTAAGGAATTAGCACTGAAACATCTTTATGGTGATTGGGATCATAGCTTTGATAATCTGTTCAAGTTTAAAGCAGAAGTTGAGAAATGTTGCCCTGGTAGCATAGTCATTATTGACCATCACATGGTAGATGACAAGATCAGATTTAGAAGATTTTTTCTTGCATTCAAACCTTGCATAGATGGGTTCCTTGCTGGTTGTAGGCCATACCTTGCAATAGACAGTACATTCTTGACAGGCAAGTACAAGGGCAGCTAGCTAGTGCATGTGCTGTTGATGGACATAAGTGGTTGTATCCTGTTTGCTTTGGAATTTTTGATTCAGAAACTACAGAAAATTGGGTTTGGTTCATGAGTCACCTTAAGGAGGCCGTAGGATCACCTAGGGTCTTAGCCATATGCACTGATGCTGGATAGGCTATGATGGCAGGTGTGGGTGAGGTATTTCCATTTGCTGAGCATAGAAAATGCATGTACCACTTGGTGACCAACTTCAAGAAAAGGTATCATGGTAAGGTGTTTGATGACCACCTATGGGCAGCAGCTTACTCATGGAATAAATATTTGTTTAAAAACATTGGATTATCATGGACCATGCAAAACCAGCGGCAACAGGTTGGCTAAGAAGAACCCACAAAAAATTGTGGTCAAGGAGCCATTTCAAAACCTTTTGCAAGGTAGATTATGTTACCAACAACCTTGCAGAAAGCTTTAACAACTGGATAAAGCCTCACAAGTCCATGAACTTGGATGATTACATGGACAAGCTCAGACAAGTGCTCATGTCGAAGTGGAACAAAAGAAGAAAAGTAGGGAAGAAAGTCCATGGCTTGATTCTACCCCACATCATAAAGGAATTGAATGTGCTGAGTAGAGAGGAGAACTTGGAAGTTGAAGAATGCTCAGAAGAAGTGGCTGAAGTTACTGTAATGGGAGGAAGTGGATTTCGGTCTCTTGTCAACCTTCAAGAGAGGACTTGTACTTGCAGACAGTGGGATGTTTCTGGGATTTCTTGCAAGCATGCACTAGCATTCATTACCTCCCTTGATGCTCCCATATAGAATTATGTTGACTTGTACTACCCAGTTGAGAAATTTAGAGATGCATATAGTCAGCTAATTCCAGCTATGCCAGACAAGTCTCAGTGGCCTGAGTCTAACCATGAATTTTTCATGCACCCACCTTTGTTGACACCAGTAGCTGGTAGGCCTAAAATTGAAAGGCACAAAGGTACAGGTGACAAGAAAAAGAGAAAAAAGGCAGCACCAATGTCCTATTTGTCTAGACTATGGACATCATTGGCAAAGTTGCAAGAGGGGCAGACCGGAGTATATTGAAGCTATGAAAGCAATCAAGTAATAATCTGTCCATTCTTCTCTACCATTTATGTTTTTTTCTTTAGAAGTACATGCCATTAACTCTATTCTTATTTCAGGGCAGCAACAAAGAAGAGGGCAAGGAACACCAAATGTGCTCAAAGTTCCATTGTGCCTTTAGAAGAAGATGCACCGCCGGTGACCATGTCTTATCCTCTCAAGTTTGGTCTTTCTTTCTTTCTCTCATGATTATTTGGCAGTTTTGATTCATTCTAAATACCAATTTTGTGACCATAGTCAAACCTTGGAAACTACAACTAATAAAAAGAAGAGGAAAAGTGATGAATCTACACCTGCAGCCACTAAAAGGTATATCATATATTGCTAGACAGCAAGCTTTTAATAAGAATATCATCACATCTTGCTTCCAAAACTGAATTATTTGATAACTTTGACAGCCAAAGCTTGGAGGCTACAAGTAAGAAAAAGGGAAACCGCACTAACTCCAACTCGGGATACTCAAGATTGTATGTTTACTCATTCTGAAATTGAGTTACAACAATCCAATTTTTTTCATCTTATCTCAAGCATTGTCAATGTATAACATTTGCAGGTCAAGAAGTGGGTCAAATCAGCCTGAAACACTTTTAATTGCTCGTATTGAAGATCGACTTACTCAACTTACAAGGAAGCGGACACCCATCAAGAAAAAGCTAGTCATTCCAAAGAAAAAAGGCGTACAAAATCCGGTGATGCCACAAGACAACCCATCGATGGGTACAAGAAGCAAAAAGTGACTTCCTAGCAGCCCGGCCTGCCATGAGCACGAGAAGCAAAAGAAGGCTCAGTATTTGATTTGTAATATCTATGTGAGACTGAATGAATGTTCGCTTGAGACCAATGTATGTTTGAAACTTTGAATTTGCACTTTCATGTGACATTTGTGTGAGACTGAACTATGGTGATTTCTGAACATTTCATGGGGATCCCCATTTCTTGTGACCTTATTTAAGTGAGATTGAAACTATATTGGATTTGCTAAGACTGAAATTATGCATTTGTGAATATTTATGTGCTTAAATACTGGAAATATACATGTGTAATGTGAGAATATATATATGTGTGGTTATTTACTTCCAATATATACTCTAAATACACAATAAATAAATAAAACTCTATTTTTTTTATTTTTTCGGTAAGGGGTATAATAGACTTTTTACCTTGGAGTTAACACCGTTACAGGCCTCAAACTAACGGAAGGCCATCTACACAACCAGAATTTGTTTGGAGGCCATATAGACAAATTCAAAAGAAAAAAGACCATACACCTAAACTGACTTTTTTCTGAGGCCAAATACCTAATTCTCCCTTCTGTGAATCATCTGGGTTCAAGTCCTCGGCTGGACACGTGCGTTCGTATTTTTCTGGAACTATTCTAGGATTTAACGGCATTATACTTTCAGTAGTATGCGACGTCCCAATCGATAGTGAAACATCTGTGGTGACTTTGTTAATCTCGAAATATGCTGGTGCAGTATTACGGAGTAGTCATAACAGTAGGGTTTACGATGCGGGCGTTCATAGGAGTATGCGTGCACTATGATTAGAATGTCTGTGTTTGTACTGTGTATTTCACAAAAAAAAATGCTTATGATACATACTGTATGTCCCTATTTATTGTTAATGACATTTTCATTTTCTGTCTGTGCATATATAATGTGTTTGACAGACATTATTTCATTCAACAAGCGTCTTCCACTAAAACTGCCCATAAATAGCAATAGTATTCTAGATGATGTGTAATTAATTACTAGGTTGTTATGCAGTCATGTCATTAATGAGCAACAAAAACCAAAAGCATTTGTAAATTACTAAAATACTAGCTAACCTCAACAAATAAAGACTAGTCTAACACTATCGCTGTCAAGGAATCCATATTAGCTGCTCACTTGAACGTGGCTGCATGGTTGCCAATTATCTTTTCTGCCAATCTCCACATTTCTCAAATGATTTATGTAGAAATTATGAAGTAAGAATAAACTTAATTAGAAAGATCGAAACAACAATGAATTAAGGTTATTCTTATTAACCTGTATGTTTTATGCAGTCTTTATGGACTTTTTTTTTCACAAATGTTGTTGACATGGGACCCTACAGGTTAGGTGGTATTATATAGCGATAATTCTAGTTATCGTCTTTTCGGCCAGGGAACATATATATCTATCTAGCAATGTCTTGCCTTGCTCGTGACCTTGGGTGTTCTCTTTTACTTTATTTGTTTAATTAGTTTTTAGACAACGCAGTAGCCTCTGGTACATAAATTTTATTATTACTTTCTTGAAGATATTTCCTATGACAAGTCTTAAATTTGAAAGTTTGACTTACATATATGTAAACGCCATCTATTTAGGAACAGAAAGAGTAAATTCGAATCAAATTCTAGTTCCACTTGTTCAAAATATAATAATATTGATAACGTTAAACCATTGAACTCACAAATTTTAACATTTGTCTATGTTCTTGGCTTCACTTTTACTCAGTCATGAAATATAAGGGATCCAAGTTTGTGAAAGTTAAATTATATTTATGATATCAATTAGTATAATTGGATACATTATGTAATATATTTTCATAATTCATATCTTAAATGTGATAGATGTTAATACCATTCTATATAAATCTAGTCAAACATTGCATAGTTCATATACAAATGGATAAACATTAATGTTAGTGGATGACATGACATGCGTTATGGACAACTAAATGCATATTGGTGGATGATGTGTCTTGCTGACATGTAGATCAGAATTGCAAATACTAGTTGACCATATAATGTATCTTACAGTGGAATGGTGAGGTGGAAAGCTTCCATGTTGAGATTGAACTCTAGTGAGGTTTAAGATTATAAGATATATAGATAAATACATCTTATATTGGACAGGTAAGGTGGATCTTGTATGTTAAGAGTGAACTATAGTTGTTTTATATATATATATATATATATATATATAGTTGGGTTTAATACATATAGATACAAATATAGATATATAGATTCGCTAAATAGTTAGGCCATTAGGTAAGCAATTTTGTTTTGTATGCAGATTATTAGGTTCTTTTAGCTAGTTAATATTTTTTAGCTCTGACTCACTATTAGCCTTAGATGATTTATACATTTATGCGTTCATTTAGTAAACCATCATTTGGTTTATAATCCTTTTGAAGTGCTGTTCGGGAGGACTTATAAGCCGATAGATAAGTCGAAACGGCATGGTTGATTTGGTTTTAAAAGATGTTATAAGGCTGATTTGGTTATAAAAGATGTTATAACGGTCGCTAAGCTGAAGCGAAAGTTTTCAAAGGTAGAGAGTCAAGAAGGAACGAGAGCGTGATGGTTTGATTGATGTACTCCTGCAATTAGTAGGCAGGCGGCGCTGGCAATGTACACGTTATATACGTACGTACGCCCGTCGCCCGGGGTAGCCGCGCGCGGCGATCCTATCGACTGGCATGTCATTGGCCTGGTCCGCCGCGTCGCCGTCGGAGAGGCCAAGCCGCAGAGGTCGGCAGGGCGTCGCCGTCGGGCGCCAAGGCAGCTAGCTGCGGCTGCGGCTGCGCGCGCCACCACGTATTGGTCTGGTACGTCCGTCCCCTTCTCCGACGCGGCGACGCCACCGCCCACGCTTCGATTCTTCTCCGCTTGCTGCTGCCGCCCGCCAAAAACCGCTTTCCATCCATCCCCGTCGTCGTCCCACCCCGGCACACGGTTTCGGTCCAATTCCACACAGCACACGACACAGCGCCAAGGGCTCTCTCTCTCTCTCTCTCTCTCTCCCTCTCCCTCTCCCCTCAGAGTAGACTGCTGGTACTGTAGTCATCGTGTAGTAATGTTCTTTTTCTCTGTTTATCTATTTTTATTGTATATATAAGTTCGAGCTTTTTCTGGAAGCGACGTTTTATTTTATTCATGTTCGGTGTTCCTATCAGCGTACGTGGACGTCCTTTCCTGAGCTTGTTTTCTTCTCCCTCTCTCTGCGTCGATCGATCACTCTCTTGTTGGGAAACGAATTGAATTGAAGCTAATAAGGTCGTCCTCTTACTATTTGTGAGGAAAAGAAAAGAAAAAAAAGAGTGAAATCAAAGACAATGACACACTAGTGTGGCGACATGCATGCTGTGCAGAGGCCTAAAGGTCCCTTGCAGCCAGTAAACTCATACCACGTGGGAAACGAATTTGTGTGTGACAGTGGGGAAAAGGTTTCCAACGATTTCAACCATTGGTGTGCTACATGTTCCGTTGAAATAATGTCGTCTCGGGCCGGCGGATCAGTTTGTCATCCAACTGTCAGCGTGGTGTGGTGTGGACACGATCGATCGACGTACTAGTATGGTATGGTATGGGTCGTTTTACATGGGACGATGGATTTTCTTCTTTACACCACTCGACTTGGATGCTTGCGTTGAGGGAGGAGGCACACATGCATGACAGTGCCCCTTCTCACTCGGATGGCAGCAGCATATGTACATTTCAGTTTAAATAAAGATAGATGGGCTAGCAGCTAGTATGTGGGAAAGGGATTAGCCGTACGTAATCGTAGAAAATCCATTCATCTTTTTGTCTATATATACGTACCGGGAGTCCGGGACAGATACGTATCATTGATGCTCCGGCCGTGCAATTGACCTCAGCCCCTGGATTTCTCTCGAGTAATTTTATCTGTTTAATAATTTGCTTGCGTATGGCTTTAGCACATTCAGTTTGTAAAAAAGAAGAAGATCAAAGTCACATTTTTTAGAACAAGACAAGAATAAAGGTCGTCATCTATATTAAGGATAGGATTGGTAGGGATTCAGATTATCATGAAAACGTTTAGGATCAGGATTATCTCAAAAGTAATGTTTTAGATGACTAGATGGGAATTAGACCTTGTTTAATTTAGATCTCATGGTGCAACAACTTTAGCTTTTGAAATTGCAAATAGAAAGTCTAAGCATCTCCAAGAGTTTGCCAAAATTCACTTGGCAAATCTTGCGATTTGGCAATTCTCTAAAATGTATGACAAGTGAAAAAAGAGTTATTTTCCAATAGTTTGGCATAATTCACTTGCCAAACCCAGATCAAACTTACATCAGAAACCCTGAGACAAACAAAATTATGTTTATGTCCTTCCACCTCTTGAAAACTTACATCAGAAACCCTAAGGCTGAAACAAAATTATGTTTATGCCCTTCCACCTCTTTTAATATAGACGGATGCACCCGACTTTTTCCCAACTTGGGATAAATGACAACCTGGGATGAGTAACTGTTGGAGAAGATTTTTTTTGTTTTTGCCAAAAAAAAATAAAGATGACAACCTGGGATGGGGAACTGTTGGAGTTGCTCGTAGTTAACCTTTAATTAGACCACAGAGTACGCATTTAATAGTGTTCTAAATTTCTCATAAGTCATTGTTCATAATTTATTGCTTTAATAAACTAAAAAAACTCAGTAGTTATACTACACTAATGAGGAATGATGATGTACCTGAATTACTGTACTTACATCATTTGTGTTCTTGGACATACTCCCTCTATACCTAAATGTGTGTCGCTGTTGATGTGCGTGCTACAAGTTTAATTCGATTTGTAGAAAATATGTGCAATATTTATATATTTAAATAAATTCGTTACAATCCTAGATTTAAAAATATTTCTGATGATACTAATTATGATACTAATTGATGATACTTATTTATTATTTATAAAAAAATTAGTAGTTGTTTCTCGAGAAACGAGAAGAGGGAGTATAGGATGACTCGTAAGAAAACATTCGAAAAAAAAGATGAAAAGATAACACAAGACATTGCTGGGTTGAAGATGGGTGACAATGAAACAGACTGGACACCAAATATAATAGTCAATGCTAGATAAAATGTATTGATTTCTTGTTAGATCTTATTCCAAATTGGTTGTGTAAAGCACATGTCATAGGCAATCCGAATTGGCGGGCTATGTGTGAAAGCGATATATGTAAAGGTTGCAGCTAGACACGAAAGATGGTCGGTCGAAAAAGATCGGAGACTTGCGTTTGTACGTATCGTCAAATTCAATAAAGAGGAATTTTCGCCTCGCTCCATCCTTGCAAATTGTGACCTCAGCGCTCAGCTCAATTGCTCGTGTTCGTGTATTCCACAGGTAACTTCAATTTTGTTCATTATGACAAACAAAGATTTAGAAGAAACGTTTTTTCTTATATTTTTTAATGGCGGGTAGAAATTTTACAAACAAATATTTAGAAGAAACGTTTTTTCTTATATTTTTAAAGGCGGGTAGAAATTTACGTGTTTCTTACAATACTTGCAACTCATTTTAGGTAGATGATTGTTATGTTTACACAGACACCCAAGGTATCCGTTTCTCAAAATCAATTTATAGAGACAATTATTTTATATAGTAAAAAAATGCCTAGCACGATGGAGATAAACATAATGTCCACCTCTGGAAATATATTTCGACCATCGTCTCACAAACCTTTAGATGTTATGCAGTGGTTACATAATATTTGAGTCGGGAAATTTTGTTGAGCACGTCTGGTTTGGCATTAAAGCAAATGTACGTCGCGTAGCGTGAACCAGAGCTATATGCACGTACAGTGGTGGGTGCGAAGTGATTTTATCCAATTTTCCACCATATATGTAGCCATGAAATAAAAATCTATGCACCCGCAATACAAAGCACACTTTCTTGAATTTGTTCTAGCTCCGACTAATATGGCTGAAAGGTTGGCAGTCCTGTTTCCCGTCCGGTCGTCGGAGACAATGCAACGCTATGCAAAGCACCAGCCGGTCTGGCTCTTGTGTGTAGTGGTGTAGCAAGCAGTGTAGTGTGTATGGATCGAGATGAGCATGGTGATGGATCACTCATGTCTATACCAGCGGTCGTACAAGTCCGGTGCTGACCTTTCTGCTACTAGCAGCTCGTCTAGCATCATACGCGACAGGGACAGAGGCGGCCCGTCTGGCCGGCAGGCCGGTGCACGGTGACCACCGGCGGCTGCTCTCGGCACCGGCCGGCCGCACGTACGCATGCAAATGGAACCACGCGGTTTTGCTTTGCGGTGGTGAGACTGGTGGCGCCAACGACGTGCGTTGGGCGTCAACGGGATGGACGGCATGCTTGCTGGCTGACTTGCTTGGTTTGGTGCAGGGATGGGATGGGATGGTCGACGATATATATATAAAAGCAGAAAGGCTCGCTTCCGTTTTCCGTGACTAGTCGGCAGCCTGTTGCCGTGTGTGGCGTGGTGTGTCCGTGTGGTACGCCGATAGCCAAATCCTGATCCAAAAAGAGCACAAGGCCGCCGCCGGTTCGTCCGTGCGTGCGGCTGCAATGCAATGCATGCCGCCAGCGCTCTGCCTCCGATCGATCTGATTCTTTGGGCCAGCTAGCCGGGCGGCCGGCGCTTCACCTTTGCGGCATGCCCCTGCCGGCCGGCCGGCTGCCGCGACCAATGCAGGCATGCAGATGCAAAGGGAGCCTGCCTGCCTGCCTCTGTAGGCCCTGCACGCGACTCGCCGCCGCCGCGCATGCGAAAATTGTGCCGTCGTTCGTCGCCTTCGTCGCGACGACGACGTCGCCACACACGGACACACCAAGGGAAGTCCTGTAATTAATCGCCGGCCGCTGGTGTTATGTTGCCCAGCCGACAACATCGATGGAACCACCGAGCACGTGTGGATTGGTAGGTCGGGTCGGTATGCGCTTGTTGCCCGGGCGCCCACGCGCAGCTCTAGCGCGGTCCCTCCGCCGCCCCTTGCCAGTTATGAACTTGGACGCTCGTCGTTTGGTGCTGCTGGGGAGCCGGCCGGCCGGAACGGAAGGGAGCGGCGCACGCGGCCACACCGCCACACCATACCACTCCGGGCATTCATCATCATGTGGCCGTTGCCGTGCGCACGTCCAGAGACTCGAGAACAAAACAAGTTTTTCCATCATCCCATGATGCATATGTATGTATATAATCCCAATCCCAATGCAACCACGACCAACGGAAAGGGGGTAGCGCCGCCGCGCGCGTGTATCATCTCTACGTATGTATCTACTACGTATGTATCTATAAAGCAAGCAAACAAACAAAAGGAAACTGGTGATGGGATGTGTTGCATGCCTACAAATGGCAAATTTTCGTCTGCTCGCAGTATGTAATGGCAAACAAACAAAACAGAAATCTGGTGCCGGGAATTCATACAACCGGCCGGCGCTGACACCCACGCCACGCCACGCCACTTCCTTCTAGTACCTCGATCATATGTACTCCACCTTTTCTGGCCAAAATTAAATATTGTTTGCCGACTGATGCCAACTACTACTCCATACTCATATTAGTTGACGTTTTAGACAAGATTTAGGTTAAACATTAGGAACATAAACTATCAATAACTTTTAAAATATTTAGTTTGAAAATGTGAAACTTATATGTATAGATTCACCTTAAAACCTACTTTTATAAAAGTAATTTTATTTTTTTTTTTTTTATATATTTTAATAAAAAATAATGGATAAAGTTAGGATTTTGGAGACCGTGTCCTTGTCCAAAACGTCAACTAATATGAGTATGGAGGGAGTATATATATTGTTTGCACCATGCATGAGGATATCCGCACCACACACGGTAAAATCCTGCAGGATGGTTTTATTGGATGAAGCCCCGCAGGCTCTACGCTACCCCACGCGCGCATCCGTCGTCTCCGTCCGCCAAAAATGGAGGGGTACCGGGCCTGCGCTAAAGGACGTGCAGGTCCCACCTACTCGCCCGACACTCGCCACCCCGCGCGCGCTCGCCGGCCTCCGCCGTGGTGGGGAGAGAAGGGAGCAGCGGAGGACCGCTGCTCCACCGCTGGGAACTCCGTCGCGGGGGAGCGCCGGGTCCGCCGCCGGGAACTCCGACGCCGTGCCTCGCTCCCGCCTTGCCATGGACGCCGAGGCCCGCCATGCTCATCTTCGCCGACGCGGTCACCTCCCCCCACGCGACGCTGGGCCCGCGCGCCTTCCAAGGGGTCGGTGGCAAGGGACGTGTGGGAGCAGCACCGCCGCTGGGCTACGCGGGAGCTGCGCCGCCGGCGAGAGCGGGATCCCGCAGCCCGCCGCCCACCAGCCCACTCGCCGGAGCCGCGCTGCTGCCCACTCACCCGCCGCCGCCGCCAGAAGCCCGCTCACCCACCCGCCCGCGATGCAGATGGAGGGAGGAGGGGAGCCGGGAGGAGGGAGGAGGGGAGCAAGGAGACGGAGATGGAGCCGTGGATCCATGCAAGGACAGAGAGCGAGAGGAGGTAGGAGAGGAAGCGGTGGAGGGTGTGAGGTGGGAGAGAGAGAAAATGGAGGTGAGAGTATGATATGTGGGGCCCATGAATTGGTAGTTGGGATAGAGGAAGATATAGAGTATAGATGGATACGGGGGAAATGTATATAGAGTAAAGAGTCTTGATGACCAGGACGGAAGAGGATGAATTTAAAGATGACGAATACGGATAGCCTGATAGTACTAAAGCAGTACCTCTAGAGGTGGAACCACTACTGCACAAACGGGCTTTAGTCCCGGTTGGGAACGGGCTTTAGTCCCGGTTTTCCCAACCGGGACTAAGAATCCGGGACTAAAGGTCCCGGCCTTTAGTCCCGGGTTCACAACCGGGACTAAAGGTTCTTCCGGAGAAAAAATAAATTGCGGTGTGTGAGATTCGAACCCAATACCTTTCACCTCGCGCATAAAGACCTTACCAACTCAACTATACACCACATGCGACATAGTCCTATATAGTCTCCTTTTAAATTGTTCCGTGGGGGACCTTTAGTCCTGGTTGGGAGACCTTTAGTGCCGGTTGGTAACACCAACCGGGACTAAAAGGTCGAACTTTAGTCCCGTTTTGTATTATCAACCGGGACTAAAAGTTAAGAACCTTTAGTCCGGGATTGGTAACACCAACCGGGACTAAAGATTATCCTTTAGTTCCGGTTGGTATTACCAACCGAGACTAAAGGACTAAAGCCGAATTTGTCCATCGACCAAAGGTCTGTTCTCTAGTAGTGAACCCGTTTTTAGCAGGGTAGGCTGTCATCCTCCCCTCATAATATTCTTCTTTTTATAGTATTCACCCAAGAACAGGGCTAGAGCAAATCCAAAAGAGATACATACAGCTAGGCACAAATACCAAATCTACGTCACAAGTAGTAGGCTCCTCAATACTACTAGTTGAGAGGCTAGTAGCTAGGCAGCCGGACAAGGCATCATGCGGGGTGAATCTTATGTCCGTTCGCAAACAACTCCAGAAGAGAAGCGAGCGTGTACAGGTGATACGAATGTGCGTGTACAGGTGATACGAATGTGCGTGAGCTAGCACCACAAGCGGCAGCAGCGGAGAAAGGTGTGTGCATGCCGGCCTGCTGCCGCTGCTTCGGCCAGGCCATGCGTCGCTTGTGCGCTAGCTCAGATTGGCCACCCCGCATCGCGTCTGTCTTAAGTCAACCAGGATCACCAAAATCCATCTCGGAAACTGGGCGCAAAATACTTTCCGATTTCGTTTTCTTTATTCAATAAATAAGTAACCGTACGTGTCACAAGCCTAGCCTGATTAATTTACTTAATTATTAATCAGTTAGTTAATTAATTTGCGTGTCAGAGGGGGCTGCTGCCCGACTGAAGGCGCGTGGATGCAACGGGGCCGGAAACACGCGCAAACAAATTTATTTTTGAAAGGATTTGGTTGATGATGGGAAATGATTGGAGAAAAATGCGACACGACCAAAGAATTAATGATAAATGGGTTTCCAAATGCTAGTCAAAGTTAGAGATCATATACCATGTTGCACAATCAGCATCGAGCTTTCAGAACGAGAAGACAGCTTATTATATATGCAGGAGCCGTTCTATATATCACGCATTTGCCTACAGCACCCAAATATAAAAACTAAGTAAATACTACGCACGAAACTAATAACGCTACGTTTAAAAAAAACCTGAATTTCTAGTATTTAAGCAATTTATTTTTGTACTAAAAAATAGTGACTTATATTTCGTGGCGATGTAAGTTGACTCTCATGAAAATGGTCACTCTCATGAAATAGACAATTTCGTGGTGGGATAATCATTTTCATGGGTGGTATTAAAATACTCTCACGAAAACAGCTGATTTCATAACGGTACATGGATCACTCTCATGAAAATGGGTTTTCATGACGGGATTTACAATACTCCCATGAAAAATATTCTTTTCATGAGATTATTTTTAAAACTCTCATGAAAATCTATTCCCGTCACGAAATCGTCATTTTCTGGTAGTGTGTACTCAAGATTTTAAAACCATGCACGTCATGGCTTAAGCTTTTAGAAAAAATACACTTTCCCTTGTCTCGAAACTAACGAATTAATCAACCATCCACAACCTTTCATTACCGCATACTCTGTATCATTTTATCATGTGAAGGGTTTTTATCATTCTCAAGAGCTAGCCCTAGCCAACCCAACATTAAAAAAGGCCATGTCTTCCAAACACAAATGGTTAATGAGTCGAAGGATTCTATTTGATTCCAATTTATAGGTCGTTTTACCTTTTCTAGATACACAACTTTTATTATATGTATCTTGTATATTTAAGTACATAGAAAAAGTTGTGTGTATCTAAAATATAAATGAAAGAACATGCTATAATTTAGGACAAAGGGAGTACCATTTTGGCTATAAGAAAAAGAAAGTAAATAAAAATAAGCTTAAATTCATAAAATCTAGGAATCTAGGTGGAGTAAAAGTGCAAAAATACTGATGGCATACATATAGATGTGCAAGAAAAGAAAGCACACCCATATCTCCAACTTTGCCGCCATACTTCCTGCATCATATGATTCTTTGGTATGAAAACCATCAATTTTCAAATTTCCATTATGCAAGAAGATAAAAATAGTTTGGTTTTTTGACAAGGTAAACATGCTTGCGGTGGCTTTGTTAATCTTGATATCTGCGGTTCGGTCTTAGTCTTTTAATACTTATATGTGTATAGATTGTGTGTATTGTGTGTGTAGTTTGTAGAGGTGAGCTTGTGTATATATATACAAGTGTTTGTGTCTGAACGGTGTGACTATTTAACCAAAGTTTCAATACCCAAATTATGCTTGAGAAGGTACACACACAAACGAGACAGTGCCCAAAAAAGTTGTAGTAGTGCATCTCATAACGCATACGACTCATGATGAAACAATAAAAATATATAACCTTTTTAATTTATTGTTCATCTTCTTTGTAAAAGCATATGTGACAAGCACGAAACTACAAAAATCACAAAAGGCAGGGAAAGGAAAATAAGGATCGGAGGATAAAGCCATGCATGCACTAGTCCTACTTAAGAAGAAGAGAACCAAAATATATATCCACACAATCTTTGCATATAATTCATCCGTATGTCTCTTGCTTTGAATATAGAATATTTTATTTTATAGAAAGCCAGCAAGATCCCACAGTCATCACATCCCCCTTTCCCCTCTTCCAAATCGAGTCGTCCAGTGGCAATATATAGGCAATAGCGTTTATCTTATTATGAGTCCCCAAAAGACCATGCTTGCCGCATCTGTCCGAATTCAAGAACCCATGATGCCGTGAATAGGTCCAAAAAGGCTCGCTCGCTCTCTCTCTCTCTCTCTCTCTCTCTCTCTCTCTCTCTCTCTCTCTCTCATCATGCTCCTATATTGTTCTCTTGTTTAAAAAAAAAAACAAAGCTAAAAGTTCATCACGATGTTGCGGTTCAAGTAACCATATTGGTTATAGTCCAACTATTTCTTGTCGGCAGCTAGCTAGTGAATTATTCTGTGGTTTATTCCACCCGTATCATGAGCATGATGGCGCGAACAATTCAATGGGGGAGCATCTGTACCATACTTGAGTGTGTGTTAGAGGCTTCAAATAAACACTTAGTTTTGAACCACCGAAATTTAAGATCAATGGATCAAATGATTATATCTAACTATGTGCTATAACGAAAAGATCGCGTGTGTTATAAGAGGTTCTAGAACCTATATAGGTTTGATTTTGTTTACATGAATTCAAGAGTTGAGTTCTTTGTTGTTTCAGAAAGTTGCTAATTTTCATACTACAGTCAATCGTCCTAAAACTGAAACTGTGGGCAAAATTAACGAAACTAATAACTTCACCAGAAGCTAATGGATCAGGAGCTAAGCAACAATAATGCATGGTTCAGGACATTATATTATTGCCAACTCCTGAGGCAAATTCAGCAGCCAATTACTGCTTGAGCATATGCATTCCTTTTGCTGTGGATAGTGCTCGTCCCTTTGCATAGTTGTAAGTCATGCCTGAAGCAACAAAAATAAAATAAAATAAAAAAGTCACCTCAGCTTTGATAAAAGATAAAAGAGGTGGCAACAAGAGAAAGAGGCTCCTTTGGCAGGATGCCCAAATAAGTAGAACTCCTTTGGCACCTAAATGGACTCCACTCACACTCACTCTCAGAGTGGAGGAATGGCTGCTTTTGAGGAGAATTTTCCTTGGGGGAATTTTGATGCATCAATAAGGGTAGGGGAGACCAATCATTCCCCTGGAATGTCTCAAAGTGTGATCAAAAGGCCAGGCACAATGGAGTAGAAAGTGCATGTAGTGGGAGGTGTGCTTTCCAAAAGGCTGGGCTGCTGTGCTCTCCCGCTAAAGCTCCTTTTGGATACCTCAAAACAAATGCATGCACAGCACCTAGAAGCAAGGCCCAAAAAGTTGTACTGCTAGCTTGCAGTACTAAGCACTACACACTCTTTGCAGAATGTAGTACCAGTAGTCATCATCTTTTATAACATGAAAAATATGAGCTGATTCAGTTAGGGCAAGTAGGCATGCATGCCTTCCTGCCTGCTTTTCTTGAGTTTGCTCCACTGATGACATGCACTGAGTCCTTATCTGCTAGCGTGTAAAAGGAACGTCAAGTTTTCACAAGTGAAAAGTTGCTGGTGGAAAGCCTGATGCAAAGTGAAGGGTGGAAAGCAGAAAGCACCATCATCTGACAGGTAAATCTCCTGAAGTGCTCACAAGGACACCTAAGGTCGTCCAGATTTGCAAGGTAAAATGATGTCTTCGACTGCTTTCGTCATCGCTTTAAGTAACAACCTTACTTGTGTGACTTGAGTCCAACCAGATACCCATGATAACAAAAAAGAAATATATATATCAGGTATGCAAGCCGCAACTTTATTCATGGATCCTGAAGGAAATCCATTTTAGAAAAAAAAAAAAAAGGATGGCCAATAAGGGATATGCACCTTGTGGTAAGCGTTTTGTTCTTGTCTTAGTTACAGACGCCAATTATACTGTTTAAGAATAAATCAGTATAAGATATATATCGTATTCAGTGACTAATATTGGAACAGTCTATGTGGTCCATATATAACAGTGATATGATAATTAATTGATAGCTATCATTTCCAGTAATTATGTTTCAGCTGTACCAGTGGTCCTCCAAGTCTTCAAATCTGTTCTACCTCATTCAAGCTCGAACTTCAGTTTTTGTTAGTTTAGTACCACAATTTTCATAGTTGTATCAGTTAAGTCCGTCCATGAATTAGGTAATGGAGAAAAAAAAAGGACTGTAGGGATGTGGATCCATGTAGCAAACTTAAAATCTAAGAGCATGAACTAATGAAGTCAACGATTTGTGTTATTGGTCCACAGTCGGCTACATCTTTTTTTTTATGTCACTAAATCTAGAGAGGACGGGCATCAATAAGTAGCATAGGTAAGTATAGGAATTAAGGAGATACTACAAGCAGACAAAACTGAACTTTCAAGGCCAACACAACTGATAACTGAATGTTTTTAGAATTAATATTTTGTTTACTTGTCATTTTCCTGATAACTATTGAGACAAAACTATACATTGCATTGCAAGAAGTACTCTGTCTGTATCTAGAGGAGAAATAAAAGCTAGTTAGTGGTAAACATGATGATCATCCAACCCAAATTAGTGAGGCTTTGGAGTAATCTATAGTCCGTGCATATGTCCATGCGAACAGGTGAGCCTAACCTTTGCACTGCCCAGGGGGGCACCCCTTTGCGTTGTAGTGGTGGATGCTGGACAGACTTTCCAAAGGAATAAATAAGGGGGCATGGAAAGGATTGGTTCTTTTCATGTGCTCACTGCTCCATCCCTGCCTTCTTTTCTCCAATCATCAAGGACAGGGGTGGGTTCATTCACTTAAAAACAACACAGCACAGACTGCCCAGTGGTGGGGCCAAACAAACTATATGCATGGGATGGGAGTGGCAGCATTTGTATATTTGAGGAGGAAGGCATCGATTGGAAGCTAACAAAGCCCTCAAGAAGTTGAGACCAACCCCACAATTTTCTCTTGTGGTCCTTCAATGTACTCTCCCTCTGTATTGTAACTCAATGAGCAAAAGATTAGGAAATAGAGAGCAATTTTGGCCGAATAGTAGTTTGTCTCTCAACTATAACCTGAGGATCAATTTCATCTTTGAACTTTCCAAAAGACCATTTCAGTCTCTCAAGTTTACTTCTAGCTTAGTTTCATGCATTTTGAGCTCAATTATGTCCATGAACTATCAAAATATTGTCTCAGTTCTCAAACTTTTTTTTTCAGCTCAACTTCTCTCATCCTACATGGAACACTGCTTTATCGTGCAAACATCAAAGTGCGTACTGGCGTTCACATCTGGCTCGTTTTGGTCGCTATAGCCTTAAGATAATATGTTTTTGTCCTTAAGATAATATTTAGTTATTGAAATAAACAAAATAAAATTACAATTACTCTGTAAACAGTATGATATTCTAATTATTCATATTCAAGGATATTAGGATCTATACGCCAGGGATTCTCAAGTCACTGTTTTAGCTAGGCAGCCAGGGGTTCTCAAGTCCACTATTCCATTACAAACATCAAAGTGCAAACTGCAAAACGTCACTGAAGGAAGCTAAAAGAGGCTGCGTTGCCAAAGTGCCACTGTCATAATGACATGGATCTATTGAAAAATTGAGACGATTGGCACTTGGAGGCCGGCACCCAGCAATTAAGGAACCTTGTTTATAGGTAATTGATTGTTTGTCTTAAAGTAGTATCACTAATCAATTAGTGCTATGGAAGTATGGATGTGAGAATTATTAAGCTCGCTATTTAAAACCATGAGTATCACTAATCAATTAGTGCTATGGAAGTATGGATGTGAGAATGCTTAAGTACAGTAGTTTTTTCCTGACGTTCACATCTGGTTCGTTTTGGTCGCTATAGCCTTGTACTGGCGTACTGCTAGAACCTACAAGCACGGCATGGGAACCCCTTGAATGTAAAATTGTTGGTGGCCTGCAAAAGTTGCTCTTCTTTTGGGATGCTTCTCATGTTTGGCAGCAGTGGCAGGACCGTCACCTTCAAAGCTAACCACAGGACAGGAGGACGGTGCGTTCCACTAAATGAGTTCCCATAACATGTACTGTGCATGACAAGGATAAGCAAACCGCATAATATATGTGGTGTGGTGTGGTGTCAAGAGATTCCAGTGCCAAGGTTTTTTTTTTCTAAATAAACAAATTAAAATTGCGCGAACAGCATCAGCGAAGCCTGAATTAATAACTTATGGTAATCATCGTCGACTCTAAAGTTAAAATCTAAGCCCTGTTTGGCACAGCTTATTACCGTGGAGTGGAGGAAAAAACATCACATGATTATTTGAGACCGCGAAAACATAGCTTGTCGACAATCTTTTAATCTGGAGATAACCTTGCGAAGCAGAGGAATTGGTACCCATGAAAAGGAACACTGTCGTCTTGCCAACCACAATCTGATTCTGAGGTCTGAGCTGAGCTGCCTCCTAATCAAGCAATCAGTCAGCTTTGTGTGACTGAAAATCGGTGCCCTGGCCTATGGGTACAAGGTTACTTGATGCCGATATTTTTCTCACGCAAGCAGGCAGGCAGGAGGGTGGGCCATATGTGGGCCCAGCAAAATTTATGCCCGGAGGCCGGGGCCGGGTGTCGTCTGCGTATAGGAAAGTGGGGATGGGCCTGAAATGAAATGAAAGTAAATAGGAGAAATGGATGGATGCATTGATGGAGGTGCAGATTTTTGCGGTTGGGAACAGACGAGGAGGAGCTGATTTGGAAAACCGCGGCACATCAGAAAAGCGTCTTCAGTTTCTTCAGTCTTGTGCTCTCATCTCGTTCATCAATTCATCGACTCCGACCGACGGGCACTCAACATCCGCTACTCCGTCAGTTTCTCTCGGCAACTTACAATCATGTATCATTTACTAGTAAAGTAGCAGCTTTTTTCCCCTTTTCTGAAATGAAAGGGGACTGTACAACCGATATATATATATATATTTATGGTATCCTTGATGGGGTGAACCTGTTCATCTCAAATTTTTTATTACAATTACATAAAACCATATATATATATATATATATATATATATATATATATATATATATATATATATATATATATATATATATATATATATATATATATACTATATGAAAAAAAATACTAGGTACTCCTACTTGTACAATGGGGCGTCAGCATCAATTTTTTGGGACAGCTGGGAAGCAGCAGGGATTGAGTGAATGGATAAAGCGACCCATGGAAAAAGTGCCAAGGGCTAGAGGACAAGCGGCCCATCTCCGTCACAGATGGAAGATCGGAGGGCCCTGATTAATGCTTCTATTAATGAGGGGGTCAATAGTGATGATGGCCTATATCTATCCTATTCATCTCACGCTACGCACTATACACACATATTATTTACGTAGGAGTACTATGTTACACAGCCTACACAATTGCTGATAGATGTTCTTGGTGCTGTATCTGTATGTACTTGATGATTAGACTTCACATTAGGCCCTAACTAGGTAATGAGAATATGAGAGGCGCCACCTGCATAATTGTCTGGACTAGTGGTGGAACCTAAAATATTTCCACCACTGAAACCTCGCAAGGGTGACTGCTAAAGTTTGTAGGTGCGCTTAGTTTATACTTGCTTTGCTTTAACTCTGAACGTGGAGAGTATATAAAATATAGAAGCAAAAAGTGCAGATGAATTTGTTGTTTCCGTTCCTGTGGTGCTCATGTATGAGGCCCACATAAATGTGGCCCGTAATCTCACTGATTAGGCACTCTTCGGCCCCATTGAGCCTTGGGTCATTATACCTACATACATGGTCTGGCCCACTTAGACGCCCATTATACCTACATATACATGGTCTGGCCCACTTAGACGAAACCACAAGCCCAATAAAAGGCTAAAACTTTTTTTTTTGTTGGGTTTCTAGACCACAACTGTATGCAAACTTGCCCATTTAACTTCCACTTTTTAATGAAAAAGTCCACATTATCTCTCTTGGCTTTTGTAAAAAGTCTGTTTTTCCTCTCTGAATCCAAATTCGGGTAAACTATCTCCTTAAATTTTTAAAACCGTTCGTTTTATCTCTCTGACCTAGTAATAAGTGGTTTTG
Source organism: Chrysopogon serrulatus (assembly GCA_015844335.1). Lineage (NCBI taxonomy): Eukaryota > Viridiplantae > Streptophyta > Magnoliopsida > Poales > Poaceae > Chrysopogon > Chrysopogon serrulatus. The sequence continues at coordinate 178,494 of JADLZL010004266.1, forward strand.
AAGATGGTTTTGTCTTTTTCCTTTTTATTTATTTTGATCAAATCTTTGAAAAATCATAGTAAATAAAAAATCATAAATAGAAAATTCAGTTTAGGGTTTATGCTTGTAAATCTATATGAATCTATAACTAAGTAATACATCATCCAATGAGTATGAAATGTTTAGTACAGTTCACGAATATAGTAATTATGTCTTCATAAAAATTTCACCATAATTGGACCATAAAAACTACAGTTATGAATTATTTAAATTAATTATAGAAAATCATACATCTAAATCTACTGCAAAAACTTTAAACTAAAATATTCCATATTATATGTTCACTGTGTAGCATGTGAGTCCAACAAAATTGGATTTTCTATTTTATGATTTTTCAGTGATTTACTATGATTTTTTAAAAATTCAGCTAAAATAAAAAAGGATAAAAATGCCTTCAAAACTACTCTAGGAAGGTAAAACACACAGGTTTGGAAAGTTGAGAGGTAGTTTTCCTAGTTTTGGACTTCAAGAAGGAAACACAGACTTTTACAAAAGTTGAGAGAGAAAAAGTGGACTTTTTTCTTTAATTTCCATTTTTTTAGTTCTTTGTAGATCTAGGTTCGTCTACCTTAGCCCAGAAGTACGTGGTGTGCAAGATTTTTGAGCTCGTCGTACCTCTTCTCAATTGTTTTGGCCCATGAGCATGTTTTTAGTTCCATAGGGCCTTGAACCGGCTGACAAAAACTAAATATTGTGTTTCTCCATTGCTATTTAAGTTTTTTTAAAGAAAAAGAGAGGCTTATTTATTACTCCATGAGCTCGTCGTACTCTATGAATTCATTTAAAGTTCTGGATCATGGTTTAACATAGCGTTAAACATAGGGTGATGACCATTAACTTCCTTGTAGGGGCCACTTAGTCTTTAATGAAACTCTTAAGATAACTTCCTTCTCTGTCTCATATTCGATGTTGATTGGCCTTACTTCACTTTGGACTGACCACCACTCGGGTCTTGTTTATGAGGCCTAAGAGTGGGAGTTAATGGATTGCTTGAGATTGGACATCGTTCTACAGCCAGAGTTTCATCAAGGGGTTTATAAATTGATCATGACACTAGGGTGTCTCCTTCCTTCATATATAGGGTGCATTGACAAAGGATGTGAATCTAGATAGTAGGCAAGTCCAGAGATAAGGATATTTTTTTGGACTTCATTTAGGTTTAGAGCCCAAGGTATGGGGTGATGGTTGGGGTTTCTGACTGCACAATGGGGGCTTCAAAATTTTGTTTGGAACAACTCTTGAGTCATGACAGTTTGTAATATGAAACCATCGATAAAACAACTAGCTCAATATAAAGCTTAAACCCTAACCCACACCCACACTATGATAACGACCTCTTCCCCTCACCCCCTTCTCTCTCTTCCACCACATTGGCCCCTACGCTCTCTACTCGTCCACACTCTCTCTCTCTGGCGCACTGCCTCGATGCCTTACGCCAGTCACCTTGCTCTTTCCGCAAACTCCTTCACAACGGCGGTGCGAGGTGCAATGGCTAAACGACCGTGATTCAGAAGTTCAAATTTAATTCCAACATGGATTGAGATTTCAATCTAAGATGAGTCTTTTGAGTTGGTAATATATATCTATTGTCATAGTATGTAACAATCTTTCAAAAAAAAAACTTAGGAGGCATTCCTACAGTGTGACAGCAGCCTATGCAGGTGTCTCTGTTTCATTTAACCCACCATGATCCCATATCCCATCCCACATGTTGTAATCAGCGCCATGCATGTCTCCTTTACTGTTTTTTGTGCAGCACAGTACTCCCTCCGTATCCTAATTAGATGATGTTTAGGACATGAGTACGATTACCAAGGAGTGATTAATTAGGGGTTAGTGTTCCTGTCTTGCCCTTATTAAATAAAGCGCGCGGTGCTACCTATACAACAATCAATTATAGCTCAGCTGGCCAACACTCCATAGCGAGTCCAGAGGTGGACGGTTCGATACCTGGCGTCCGCAGTATTTTTTACGTAGTGGCCTCAATTTTTGCATGGCTATGTGCGGGCTCGCTTTGGCCGTAGTGGCCTCAATTTTTGCATGGCCATGCATGGCTCTGTTCGAGCAGCGGATCGGAGTCCGGCCAGATGACCGGGGCGGTGACCTCCTCCAACTCCGGCCAGATGACCGCGGCGGTGACCTCCTCCGACTCCAGCCCGATGTCCTGTGAATCCTGCGCGACGGAGAGCAGCGGGTCGGAGTCCGCGGATAGCAGCGTGGTGGAGTCCATCACGACGACGTCCATGGAGAGCAGCACGACGGAGTCCAGCGGGTCGACCACGACCTCCGCGGCGACCTCCTCCGACTCCGTCCCGATGTCGAACGCGGCGAAATCCTCCATCTCCGGAACGACGCCGTCCACGACGGCCAGAAACCGCGCGCCGCTAGTCTCCATAGTGATGAAACGAGGGGTCTGCGAGTGTCAGCGTGGGGAAGATGAAGTACGCTTGCGGGCGCGATCTCTTCAGTCGAGAACTCAGCGATTAATGTCGAGCCATGCGAACGGGCGGCGCGTTTCATCTAGCTAGCAGGGGCAATCGCGTCCAAATCATCGGTCTGGTGCGTCGGCGTCTTCTTTTGCCGCAAACCGCTCGGCCGTTAGGACGTCTTCCTTACACGATACGGAGGGAGTACCATTGTGTAACGTCCCGCCTCCTCGAGGCCGGACCCGCTTACATTTGACAGCTTTAATAGGATTAATACTATCCTCACAGACCAACACCAGTCTTTTCTGCGCACTTTGTTCTCACTCATGCGCAACCGGGAACGAATTCGGTCGGGAAATTGCTCCAGGCCAAGCACGCTTAACCCTGGAGTTCTTTCGAGATGAGCTTCCGCAAAAGAAGTTGCAACTTATTGGTATGAGTATCATATTAATCCTATTAAACCATGGGCCGGAGTGTTACATCCTCACCCCCTTAAGAGATCGACGTCCTCGTCGATCAACCCCAGGCCAGGAACCTCCTCTCTTGGCCACGTCCATGTGTTCGCATGTGCCATCTTTGTGTGACCACGACGGATCCACACTCAGCCATGCGCACCATGGCTGCAAGAATCGCGACACACGCGCCCGTGAAACCGCGAGAGTCGACTCTGATACCATTTGTAACGTCCCACCTCCTCGAGGCCGGGCCCGCTTACATTTGACAGCTTTAACAGGACCAATACTATCCTCACAGACCAACACCAGTCTTTTCTGCGCACTTTGTCCTCACTCATGCGCAACCAGGAACGAATTCCCGGTCGGTCACCCATCCTAAAATTGCTCCAGGCCAAGCACGCTTAACCCTGGAGTTCTTTTGAGATGAGCTTCTGAAAAAGAAGTTGCAACTTATTGGTATAAATATCATATTAATCTTATTAAACCATGGGCCGGGGTGTTACACATTGCTCATCTCTGGCCTGAATCAAGATCCATCATATATTCACATGAACCTCACGCTCTCCCTTATCGACCAATCATTAGTTGAGTGGTTTAGAATCTAGTGGCGGTCAAAAGCTGCATTTAGAGCTTAATTTGCGTTTATATGCCTGGTGGGACCTAGGGTTGACCTGCAGGCTGAACAATATGCTCAGCTTCTGGGACGGTGGTGTGTGTGGGACAGTGTAAACAATGCAACCATAGCATGTGACAAGAAAATTCCAAATTAATTAAAATTCCAGACACGGTATACATGTATGCACCTGTCGGTGGCTAAAGTCTTAACTTCATTTGTATGTCTTGTCTAAAAAAGTTGTGAAATAATGTGGACCTCTTCACTTCAGTTTTATTCTCACTTGATCTGCTATTTGTTGCCGATCATATATATACTTCGTGCGATTTGTAGGATGTTCTCTCGTTTGATCGATAGAAGAAGGGATCGATCAAATAATTAAGTAGTTAAAAACTTAAGGTGAGCATAGTTCTGAACTATTTGGGACACATGTTTTTATTTTCTACTAGAAAATATGTCCGTGCGTTGCAACGGAGTTAAAAAACTTATTTGTTCAATGTTTACTCCAGTAGAAATCTAGGTAATTATCTGTTTATGGTCATAATTATGTTGGTACTTGGTATACTCTCGCTATAGCCCACACCGCCAGAGATTGCTTTTGCATCTTCGCAGAATAACATACGATCTTTTGAAACTCTTGCATGCGTCCATCTTAGAATGTATTTTTATATAATAATCATTTGAAATCTATAAGAAAAAACAATGGAGTATATGCTTGTGCTTGCAATGGAAAAATAAAGTTATCGAAATAATTATTGTGCTTTATTCAAAGCACACAGTATAGATAGACATTGACTTGAATAGAGTGGCTAGCTAGGTTTAACTTGTCAAATTTAAGTGAAGATAGATGAACAAACCACGGGAAGATATATATAGATAAACAATGAAAGATAGGCTGAGACGTTGAAGGAGCCAACACGGGCTGAGACGTTGAAGGAGCAAATGTGCCAAAGCAGCACAGCCAGCCACCAAAATTCTTCGTGTTGGCCACAGAAGCGAGCACGGAGCACCGCAGGACCCAAAATAGCGAGCGTCGCCGATCCTCCGCTCTTGGAGTGCTCCTGGTAGCTATCGTCCTGTGTGACTGTGTCTCATTGTTTGCCGGCTTCGTGCCGCGTTCGTTGGCTGGAGCAGCAAGCCCTCCTGCGGAGCGCGCCGGTGCTGCGCCTCCTTGTCGTGATTAACTGGCCAGCGCGATTAGGCTCTTGATGTTGGTACAGCAGCGTGGATGTGTGATTGCTTCTTATGCCGTGGAGAACTGAAGATATGAATGATTTCTTTAAGCTTTTGCACCTTGGCTATGATGTTGAGGTGGTCTAGAAACCACGGGCTGATGGGTTAGATGCTCCCGCAATTACGAGACATCTGAATCACGCTCCTGTGACCCTTTCGTGTCCTTGCGGATGGCCAACGACGATGACATAACGGCAGCAAGCCGGGAGGACCTATTGTCGACGAGGTCGGCAGTTGGCAGTTTGACACCCGCTTCATTCCCAACTTCTCCTCGACTTCCCCGGCTGATCCAGCGGCTACGGCGGCCAGTGCATGGCAGGTCGGGCAGGAGGAGCGGCACCCCCCTCGAGCCAGCACTCGACCGCAGGTTGGCATGACGCTCACGGCGTCCCCGTCTGCGACTGTGCAACGCCGGGGCAACAGCCAATGCAGCTGCGTCCTCGGTGGTCACTGATCCCGCCGGCTAGCTAGGCAGCTCACCTCCTTAGGTACCTTGACCACTAATTTGGCACTTGGCAGGCAACAGTCCTTGGCCCCTTCGATTCAAGCCTAGCAGGAGAGCACGAGCCGACTCGAGGTTGGAGTGTCCTGATCTGATTTTCGGCATAGTTGCCTGCCGGTTCCGAAGCGTTCCAAAGCAGGACTCTAGCTAGCTACTCAATTAGGAAACAGACACAAGGAGACCAGACCAAACCAAAAAATTATTAATTTTTCCTAGGGATAAATAAATAGAGATCAGTCTTTTGCACCGTGCCTGGAAGCCGGACCATGAGTCTAGTGACTGACTCTTATCTACAGTATAATATAAAAAATCTAGGTACAAAACATGTATTGGTCGATTGGAATCAGGTTTAAACTCCTTCTCGATCATCGCTAGATGCAAATCCACTCTAACTTGTACGAGCATGGATCATATATAAATCTGGGCAGCTAGAGGGGGTGAACCAAAAAATAAATGGACAAAAAAATGGATGGACAAAAAAAATGGACTGAAATTTTGTCTCTTTATTATTAGCAGTGGCGGAGCCACAGGGTATGCCGGGTGTTTGTCCGGCAAGTGTGCAGTATAATATAAGTATTATACATGTACTATGTATTTATAGAAAAGAAAAATAAAAATGCTCACCTGATACCCTGTTGGCCGGCCATGCACGGAAGGGCAAGTTAATTAGAAGGCCCAGGAAGCGGCCCAAGAAGCAAGCACGTACACGTAAGGATACACGTGTTTCACTTTTGTTTTTTGGTATTTCTAATCTGGATCCGTTCAACGGGGGAGAAGAGTCACGAACCACGCCGCTGATGCATCTACAGTTAGCAGTTTGCACTACTTCTCTTAGTTAAATTCTAATCTTCTGCTCTTTATCTTTTTTTAAAAAATTATTATCTCATTTCATAACTATTTGCTGACATCACAAAAACAAATTGTTTAGTATTTATGCAGTTATGAATATGAAGAGAAACTCGGATATTGTATCTTTTTTGAATGATTGTCTAGTCACCTTTATTCAGCGGGATATTTTCTTTGAAGTTGATGAAGATGATATAATCAACACATTTATGTCCCTTTAAAAACGTCATATAAAATAGTTAGAAAAATAGCACTGTAAGTCTCTAGTACTCTTTTATGCCTATATTTCAATATTGGTATGGTTTTTGAACTATTTATATTGTATTTAGTGATGATTTCAACTTAATCCATGAACTTAAACCTTATCGTGTTACTTAGTGTGCATATATACCGAATCATATTGTCAATTTTGTAATTATTATTAAATTTTAAATTGGATTTACCAAATTATATATGAAAATTTTTAGACGGGCATACCCTAAGCTAAAATCCTAGATTCGCCACTGATTATTAGGTATAGATTTGATACAATTACACTATAACAAACACAGATACACAGACCTATATCTGAATCACCTCCATACATGCACACACAACTCTACATCTATGATCATCTCCGAGAGATTGAACTGATGTATCCTATAAGATTGTAAGAGTCGTCATAGGTGTCTCGTATTTGTCGATGAGCATGTCCCTTATTACTGCAATTTCAACTGTGTTAAGTAGTTGAGAACTTAGGTTGAATGGAAAGATTTTACCACAAAGAACCACTGACTGAATTAGGCTGAGCTATTAGCATATTGTTTTCATCATTTTTACTGATATTGAAATATTGATCATGCATAAAATTCTGGCAAGTTCATGCGCAAAATATCCTTGGGATAAAACCATGTGGTAGAAGGGCCTATATATATATATCCGTGATTACGAGTGAAATTGACATGATGTCCTACCGCGTTTGATGGACGTGTGTACTAGTATATGCTTTGGAGGCAACGTTTGACCTTCATAGATTAATTAACAAATGCTGTTACGCAAGCAGTGAGCCGGTGATTGACAGGTATGCATGCATGAGCTGGTGAATCATTAATTAAGATATAATTACTGACCGAATTCATTTGCGTTCGAGGCATATATTTGTTTGTGCAACAGTTTGGAGTCGGTGTTGTGTGTTGTGTGTCTTCATGAACGACTAGTGTTATAGGCGCGCCCTTGCGCGCAGCTTGTGCAAAATTGTGGCAGCGGGTAGATGGCATGCTCAGAATCTTTTTGTAACGAAGGTTATAACAGGATGGGGAACATGTAGAGGGTAGTTTTATACATTGCATAGCGATTAAAGTTTGTTGTCCAAGTCCAGGTAGGGCAAATATATTACAAAGAGGATCTGGCTGCATCATACATTACATTGAGTTGGTAGTTAAGTTCAGGTACGCCAATATATTACAGGGAGGTTGTGGCTGCATCATATACTGTTTTTACAGTAGGTTTTCTACATGGGTGTCATACACAGGAAAGACGCAGGCTGTAGAGGCGATTAGCATCACTGCTGGTGCATTGGCATTGATGAGATTCATGGTTCATCAGGCTGCATATGGGTCTTACTCTGTTAAATAATGCATCTGTTAGTTCAAATTAGGAGTACTTGTGTGTGTATGGAGTGGGGGGGGGGTTTACCTGAGCTATCAGAACTGTCAGGTGCATAGTCTGTATTTTCAAAGTAAGTTGAAATGATTTATAAGTGATTCTAGCAGTGCAAAACTGAAAAGTAGAAAGGTTTTCCAATAGCATGAGTGTAACTGAAAAGTAGGTAGATGTTGTTTCAGAGTAGGTTTGCATGGTGTTACCTGCATATGCATAGAAGTTTTGACGGCGCCCATTTGACCGGCCATTTGGACCCTTGTCTTCTTTTTTCCCCCTACCCGATTGGCATCGTCTTCTTATCCTGTAGCTCGTGATGTGTTTGAGGACTGCTGGGAAAATGAAGAAGCTAGATTACGCATAAAATTTAAGTTTGGCTTAACATTCAAGAGAGTACAATTTGTTTAGACTGCTTCTAGGATAGGAGTTGTCCCATAAATCTGCAAGTTGCAAGATTGGTGTGTTAAAGGAACAACCTGAAAACTGGAAGCACAAAGGAGCCTCTCAAGGCAAAAAGGACATTTAGAGATAAGAAGAAGGTGACAAAACTGATCATGTCGCCATGTAATCATTGTTTCCATCTAGGTAGCTTAGAATAAATTCCAATATGTTGTCGACATGCATTCGGAGGTTAGAAAATAGCTTAGGATCCACTAAAACAGAATGGATGACTAACCTTCTGAAGAATGGTACATGTAAATACATAAAAACGCTAACGATGATGTGTGTACCAAAAAGATTAGAATAGCTCAGGATCCTATAAAATAGAATGGATCACTATCCTTGTGAAGGAAGATGATACATTTAAATATGTAAAACTTTAATGATGATGTGTGTGCGAAAGAATTAGAAGGAAGCATAATGGTAACAGGTTAAGTATATATGAAAATGTTAAGTATTACTCTACTAATTATCACTATATAATGCATAAATAACATTTCCTCTCACTAAACTAATAAATCCATATTGATATCACTAAAATCCTCACCGAATGGATTAGAAATTGTGAAGATAAGGCCTAGGGCCAGGCTTACCTCGTGATTATAAGAGGGCGAAGGCAATCAGCGATGCAGCACTTGAGCACATGCAGAGCGTTGAAAATGGGTTAGGCATAAAAGGGAGAACGTGCAATATGCAGAAAAGGAATCTTAATAATCTCCTGGACAAAGGAAGTGAAGATTGCACCTGCTATCTAAAGTATGAGCATACCCATTTTTTTGTGTTTGCTGCGTAAATGAATCTACCAAGGATCTATGACTTTTAGCTCTCACCATAGCACTTAAAATTAATTCCATGCATACTGAACATAGATATGGCAATAGGCTGCTCCAAATGACATACTAAATAAATGCATAGCTTATAGCTTAGTGGTTTAAAAAAAGAACACTGCAATTATTAGTGCAGCTGTAAGATTAGATTGGAAAAGCGTCAATGCAGCTGTAAGATTAGATGGAAAAGCGTCAATGAACATTTTTCTTACTAAGCACCACGTGAGCTGCATCAACGGTGCTGAAAATGTCAACGGAAATGCTAATTGGACCAAGATAAAAGCAAGTAGGGCAAAAGAGAGCATAATAATTGTTTTGAAAACTCAAAGAAACAGGAGAACCAAATGTGGTCAAACACAACCAAAGTGTTTGACAATGTAATCCTTGGGAATAGGGCATGCGCTCAGAAGCGATAGTATATAATTTGACGTCGCAGGCAATGATCACAGACAATGACCAGAAGGGTAGAATGAACAACAATATATCTAGGACTTGATAGGCAATAAACACAAGGTCAAATGGTACAGTTACGTGTTAATGACATGATAAACAACGATGTTATGCAAGTCTGAGTGGAAAACCAGAGGCAAGGGTCAGATTAGACAAAGGAAGTAAATAATCAGAAGCAATGCCATTATAAGCTCAGATCCTCATAAATAAGAGCTAATTTCAACCACATAGCATGTGACTGAATAGGCAATAAACAGTAGCTCTCAATGTTTGTCTCAAAACTACACAAAACAGAGCAGCCAGGAAGAAATGCAAGAAAGCAGAAGCAATCACTTGACCATTGCGTCAGCTATCATAGAAGATATAGAAAGAGATGCCAAAAACGATATCAACATTGGGCATGATGATTGCCTCAATTATGAACATAATGAAGACATACAAGATGAAGAATCATCAAGTCTGAACATTGCATCAGTTATCTAAGAAAAGAAAGAGATATAATGTATGAAAAGATAGGCCATGATCATTAACTTACAATGCAAAATCTAGAATAGTGTCTTCAAACCTCAAGCCCACACAAAGCGCTGTAAACTAACACTGTAGTGATTAAGAATACCATGGTACTAAAAAGTTGACAGCCGCAACATACCTGAAATCACTTCAATGTAACGAATAGAAAGTGTGTTAACCACACAACAATGCTCATGTAAGAGATTCATAGAAGCACTCACCTTCCAAAGAAACCATGCAGAAGCAACCCTTTTCTGAACAAGGCAGTACAGGCTACAGGAATGGAACAATTCAGAGTTGTCTGGAAATCTAGGCTTTGAAGATGGCCTAGCAATCTGAACTATCATTTACTCTGATAAATAGTTTTGTCATGATCAAAACTCATCGTGTGTTTTTTTTCTTTGTCCTACACGTGCATAACAATGAAGAGCGAAGCGAGGACAGTATACTACTAATTAGAAGCTAGAAACATGATAAAATTTTGTAATAACAAAAATAGGAGTGCCACAAAATGCAAGGAACCTATGAACATACTAACAATCATAGCGCACATACATGATCTTCACCCAGTAAAAAGCTGGCATACCTAAAATCTGTGGATAATGCCTTTGTCATGCAAGTAGGGCATTCAGAGGCAGATCATGATACCTTGTTAGTTTGACAGAGGCAGAAACATGTCCTTAGCTTCAGAATATTAAATCGCAGGATCGATACATATTTGATATATGCAGTCAGAACTGAACAGATATGAATTCATAGATGGAACCAAAAACTGACAAAATCACGGAATCAATATATATTGAATATATCGGTCAGAACTAAACAGGTATTAAATGGACTCAAACCCACTAAAACAAATACAGTAAATCCCATATTTATGTAAGGAGTACCTAGCTGCAGCAGCCTAACTTTATATATAGTTCAAAAATGATGAGATATTCCCAAGTCACAGCCATAAACCCCCGTGCTTAGGATTGAACTCCAGGCTGCAATGAACCAAGAATTAAATTCTTAGCAGGCACATAGAGCACATACCTGGCTGCAAAGAAGAAAAGAATGGTTAAAGAAAGAGTAGGGATCATAGCACCTTAATATTGAGGTGGCTTTGGCAGGAGAAGCATTAGGAGGCGCTCCAAGCAAAATCAGGTCAAAAGCAACTGGACCATACAATGGAAGATCGAAAGGAGGTGACAAATTGAGCGGTGTGGACACGGCTCCTGCGCTGGAAGTCCCGCCAATTGATGAGAGGATTTTTCTTTTGGAAGGAGAAGGAGAAGCCTGTGTATATATATTGGTTTGGCACAAGGCAACCAATCGCAGGGAGGCACGCGCGTACGGTAAAACAGCGATGCCGAGGACACGCGGTAACAACGGATGAAGGGAAAACAAAATCAAACAAACTAAAGTAAAAACGCTATCGTGCACCTTCTAGAAAGTAGCCGAAAGGCGCCGAAATTAAGAGAAGAAATATGGTGTAAAAATGCAAAATAGCAATAGCATGGAAATACGGCTAGGCCTAACACATGGCAATGTTATATCTGAGGTAAAGATCTCTATTTGTAACATCATTGGCACTGGCATATGGTCAACAAAAAAAATAGCAATGCCATGAAAGTATGGTCAGGTCTATCGGAAGCACCCCGAGGAGGTATCGTCGAATGAATCTATGATCAAATTGGAATAAGTACATCATCAACAATGGCATATGCTTAGACTAAGAAATAAAGCAGCACCATGGGCAGATAGCCATGTATATTTTGTGGCCAAACTTCATATGCTTGTAGACCTTTTTGAACAACCCATCAACCAGAATTTCAGTGATTACTACTTGCTACCATTGTTTCAGGGAAAATAAAAAAGAGCAGCAATCAATCAATTAGGCTTGATTAACTAAACCAAACCACCGGCATGGGATCATTGAAAGACAAGGCACCCAACGCTGCTGTACAGATCGAGTACAAAATCTAAACAGGTAACCCAAAAATGCAGATATATGTTTCCTAAAAAATGCAGATATATGTTGTACCCAAAAATTAAATACGCTGAAGGCAACCAGCAGCTCGGATAAAGCAAAAAGCTAGGTGAGAGGTAGGACCTGATGTATATCCAAGCATTAACTAACTACACCTAGCATAAATAATATGTGTGGATTAAACGGTATGCACATAAGGAAAAGTCATAGCTAAAAGATGAGGACAACCTGCTAGGGTCTAGGGTTTCCTCGAACACAGGCGTGCAGATCACAGGGCCACAGCAAAGGAGAGGAAGCCTCTACGAGCATTGGAAGAGGGAGATCCGGCAGGAACAGGTAAAGAGAGAGAGAGGGTGGACCAAACCGACGACGGGACGGCGAGACGATCGGCGGGAGCAGGGTGTGGCATGGGTGTAGCCGCGGCTGCAGCCAGCGCCGGGGCTCTCTCCAGCGCCGCGTCGTGGCAGGAAGCAGCCACCGCGGGGGCCGGCCCGGGCGGCCGTGCCGCACATCGGAGGCGCCGCCGCCCGGGCACGCTGGAGCGTGGAGGTTCCTGAGTTGGGGCCCAGCCGGCGCGACGCCATGTCGGAAGAGAGGGAGAGGAAGGGGAGAGGCAGGCGGGGGCGGGGACAGGGGCGCGAGCGGCGGTAGCGGAGGCGGAGACGGAGGCGGCGTGGTACGGAGCACTGGGAAGCTCCGCCGTCGAGCGTGGGATGGAAGACCGGGAAGAGATAAGGTCGTTTTCCTTTTTTTTGGAAGGAGAAGGAGAAGCCTGCGTTATATATTGGACAGACAACCAATCGTAAGGAGGCACGCACGTACAGTCAAATGGCAATCACGGAGACACACGGTACTGTGACGCCACGTGGATCCCCTGGTTGCTGGCCGTGGCGCCCCAAATTGAAGAAGGTAAATTCTTGCTGTTCCTGATTTATGGCAGACTAATTGGTTAATGCATTGGGTCTTGTGTTAGTTCAGGTCCTTCAGGATGTACTGGACGTACTCTTCCCTAATAAAAAGAGTAGTCATATTGCATGGCAGTACTAGTACTAGATGTTGTGCCTATAAAAGCAGGAGTATGATGTACAGTTGCACATCATACCTTCAGATTAGTAAAACAAGTGGTGAGTTCGTAATGCATTCATGGAGAGTTGTCTTATCGTTATAGACCAAAGTACGCTACACCAATTCAACAAAAGACTGACAAAAATTCTCTATCAGAGGGGCAGCTGATGCATGCAGCATGCTCAGCAGCCTTCTGCGATGCAATATATACTGCTCATGGGTTCATTCTTCACTGTAATTCCTTGCCGGCTGACCAGCTCTAGTGCTAGATCTATCCACCATTGCCTGTAAGTTGTACTACCCCATGCATATGCATGCAAATTTGTGGCCCCAATAGAGATTTGCTTTTAATTTATTTCCATGCGACGTTGATTTGAACTGCAAAACAATCCTTCTGCACATGACTCAATCCTTGGCAGCGGTGGCACTAGATGCCAGGAGTACGCCCCGTCGAGGCAACAGAGGATGCACTCTTTGAAGGCCCATGCACAGAATTTTTACCTGAATCGAACGGCCACAAAGTAGGTGTCTGCTTGTTCGCTGGTAGAGACGCCCAAAAGGAGGATGCCTTGGGAAGCCCCGAGGAATACGCCATGCGCGGAGTGTATGAGGTGCCAACCTTGCTCTTGCCCTGCTTATCACATCCCTGCAACTCCTTCTCTGCAAGCATAGCAAACTGAAACAACTGATTGACAGCGTTAAAATCCTTATAATCAACTATGTTATGAATGTCCCCCCTCAAACCTGAATAAAAACGAACAATGGAATCCTCGGTTCCCTCTACTATGCTACAATGCATCAATCCTTTCTAAAGCTCACCATAGTAATCCTACACAGATTTATCTCCCTGTTCTAAGCGCATCAATTTCTTACATAGGTCTCTATGATATGATGGTGGCACAAATCTATCACGCATAGCAAAAGCTCTTCCCAAGTGCTAGGTTGACAATTATCGGCAACTAAACTAGTCCACCAAATGATAGCAAAATCTTTAAATTCACTAGTGGCTTGTCTAATTCTATGTCGCTCAAGCACAAGGTGGGCACTAAATTTTTGCTCTACTGTCATCTCCCAATCAAGGTATCCCTCAGCATCATAATGTCCTGAAAAAGAAGGTATGGTAAATTTAACCTTAGCATAAGGATCATCAAGAGCATGAGTACAATTACCTCGATGGTGGTTGCCACCCATACCTGTGGTGTTGCTGCGAAGACGTCAACTAATCTATTTTCCCTTGTCGCTGCTCGATCAACATTACCATTGGCGTCATAGACCTCATCACCAGCGTTGTTGCCTTCATTATCTTCTTCAGGTGGCGGTTGGTCTTCTAAGGCAGCTACCCTGTTAGTTAGCATAGACAATCGTTTCTCCAATCTCTCAAGTGTGTTGCTGAGCTTGAGATCAATGAGTGCAGCAGTTACAGCCTTTGTGACTGCCTCATTCATCTCTTTCTGAGCATTACTTACAACAGCTTGTAGTTGCTCTTGACTGACACGCTCTAAAAACTCTTTGAGCGAACTATCTCCCTCGTCACTTGCCATTGTAGACACAAAACAAGCAACAAACGGTGAAGGTTATCCCTAATATCTTACTACAAGTGGTGGAGTGGTGCCTCTCAAGATCAACAAAGTAATTACTCCTTACCAAACTCTCACCAATGTTCTTACCAGAAAGACAAAGGACATCAGGAAATCGTAGACCACGATTGTAGGGATGTCAAATCTGTTCTGTCTAGAAGAATATGGAGCTTAGAAGGCACACAAAGAAACAAGTATGTATATCTAGAACACATAGAAACAGATAGAAATGCTGAATTATAGTCATAGTATTTGCTCTTGTTGCCGCCTAAAATGCTCCAAGTACCAGATGTGTGACCAAACAAGATGGAGGAAACAAGTATGGTGGATAGCAAGAACAATAGAAACAAGGCACAAAACAGCACACACTAACACACCTCCCTTTGCTCCTCTAGATATTGTTCCTCTTTTGCTCCTCTCTTTTTTTCCTATTTTTTGGGCATCATTATTTTTTTGGAAACTTTGATTTTTTTCTTTTATTTTTTGATATTGTTCCTTTACTTGGTAGCACACGGAAAGTTGACATAAAAAATTTGAACCTAAACAAGCAAAAGGTGTGGCTTGTAGAAATTTCAGAAGATATGCGCAAAGTGGATGTAAATCTTGTGACCACGAAATGAGGACATTGTGACCACTTTCTAGGCAAAATAAATTTTTTGGATGACGACAGAGCGGGGACAGATGAATCCAAAAAAATTTTCTAAATAATTTTGATACATAACTTTTTTCAATCCGAGTTCATATGTAAAAGTTATGACCAGTTTAAGTTCGAAGTCCAAAAAGGAGGGCAAAACGGGGACAACACACGCAACAGTGGTCACGGAGGCTAGGGTTGGATGGATACCATAGGGATAAACAAAGAAACTGGACTCTTACTACGGCGTGGAAGGTTGTACGATGGGAAAACGATATGGCAGTGGACTATGGGACGAAGGCGAAACACTCGAAACTAAGGGTCGATACAATCCTGATGATATACCTGAAGCTTTGATTACCACTTGATGTGAACAAGGGTTCCCAATCTTCGAAAGTTTTTGATAACTCTCGATTTGGCAGAAACGAGACACAAGTCGATCCGGCTTCCGAACAGCACGATCCAAAACTCCGCAATTGTAGCACCACATCTCCTCTGGTTATCAACCGGCGTTGCACGGTTGATCTCACCAAAAAGGCTATTCTTTGTCTGCGAATCAATGAACACAAGCAAAAACAAGGAAGAAAGCAACCAATTGCA
This sequence comes from Chrysopogon serrulatus, assembly GCA_015844335.1. Taxonomy (NCBI): domain Eukaryota; kingdom Viridiplantae; phylum Streptophyta; class Magnoliopsida; order Poales; family Poaceae; genus Chrysopogon; species Chrysopogon serrulatus. The sequence goes on from JADLZL010004266.1 coordinate 194,322, forward strand.
GATGAATGATTAACCTCATGAGTTGGGGGTGACAAACCGATGAAACGGCGAAACTGTTCTTAACAGATTAATCTAAGCAAAACCCAAACCCTAACTTGGGCGGCGGCTACTGATTATAAGGTGTTTAGGGTCGTGCAAGACTCCCAGGACGGACCTCTAACGGGTTCCAACTCGATACAAGGCCCAAAGACCAAAATACGATGTCGCGGCGTCGGGATAGATTCCAAACAACAACTTGCTCGGGCGATTCCCCATGCTCCGGATGAATTTGGGCCTCCAACATGACTCATTGGAAATGTCTTCTCGTTATCTTTCTTTAGAGTACAAGAATGTCCAATTCTAAGTCCGGATGCATCCTAGGCATCCGATTTAGTGCAGACTGCTCCTAGACTCCGAGACGGACTCGAAATCGAGTTGGTTTGGGCCTCCACCTTGATTTGAGCGCCCTTGCTGGTCCTCCACGCCGCCAAGCCTTCCTCTATGTATCTTCCGGTCCTCTCCATGGTTTCTAATCATAATATAATCATTAGGTAGCAATCTATTCTCAAAATCATATAAATAGTTGCTTAGGAACGACTTCACCTATAAATTTAATTGTCGTGCGTGAGCTCTTGTGATTGGACATTGAATGTTCAGTGGAGGATCGTTGTGTGTATCCGAAGGAGTGATGTCCTCATCATATGCTATCGACTACTACTCTAGTGTTCTGGTAGGATAATTCATCTTTATTAGGGCCCTACTAGAGTATCCACTACGAGAGTAGACAACGAACCCGTAGGCAAGAAAGAGCAAAGATCAAATAACCAAAGGACTTTATACCAAAAGAACCATAGACGCTTACTTGGTGAAATATTCACAAAGCAAGTGTCCATTGAGAACAAGCAGGGGAAGGTTACTGGCTAGTCCGGTTCTTCCTCAACTCTCCCTCACATCTCTTCCTTCTCAGCTCTAACTAGCTAAATAGGAGGCCATGAGCCCTTGGAATGAAGCTCTTATCCCTAAGGGTAGCTGTTGACATTTCTTAACGTCGCTACTAAATATAGAGATAAATCCCCACCTCTAGCAATAACGCCAAAAATACTTAATTGTACTTTAACATTATATAGCACTAGATTATCATCCCTAGCATAATGTAATAAATATTGGTCTATTAGCATGTAACTTGAACTTATGATTAAATATAAAGGACGTCTGCAGGTGCATAGATAATATACCATTATAGCATTTTACGAGGAGTAAACTAGGATAGCTATTTATATTTTACTATTGGGAACCAGAGTTAGGAATATGATATTAACTTTGATTATGATGGATGAGCGTAACCAAGCCTTGTCTACTTATTATATGGGTAAGTCATAAGATAAATAATAAATATAAGTATGGATCAACAACATAAATAGTTAGTCTGCTTGCTATATCATTAATATTACTAGTAGAACATCAAGAGATATCCCTATACATATTTGATGTCATAATTATATGTAATTTTATTTATAATTGGTTAAACTTTAGATGCTTTGATTCTATAAAAAAATAAAATAACTTATAATTTGAAACTAAGTGTCAGGGGCCTAACAACCAGCCTTGTTAAGCCCCCGGCTAAACAACCAAACATGCCATCTTGGGCACATGGGCCCCGGCCCATCGAAGGGCCTGGCCGCACTGAACGACGCCCTGCCGCACAACGAAAGGCCCACGAATGGGCCGCGCTGCGAAGACCAGGCGGAAGGGTCGAGCGACGACCCCTGGGCGCGTGGCTCGCACGACCCCTAAAAGGTCCTTGTTTGGTTTTGGTAATTGAGTGACAACCTAGGTGGACTAATTGTGTTTATGTGAGATATGCAGAGAATTAGTCCACAGGTGATAAAGGAGCTTAATGCATGATACATGACATGGGGTCATGTGGCTAGAGGTGAAGATCGAGACAAGACTTGGCTTGATGGACGGATCGTGAGGGTGAAGGGCCAGTTGAAGGCTTTGAAGCCGTTGGTACCGAGTGTCGGGAGGCTTGAGCAAAGACATGGCGCTGAAGGACCGAAGCGATGGTAAAGAGCAAGTGAGGTCAAGATTGATGGACCAAAGGCCATGTGATGATATGAAGTGGATCATATCATTCATGTGGAGTGGTCGGCGGGATTCGGCGTTTTCGTGGAAGTGAAGTGCTCATTTTTCATTGCGCCGGAGGCCGGAAATGGAGGCGAAGTCGTCGGAGTGTTTCTCACTGATAAACACTCGACCGGACGCTGGTCCAAGGTGGACCGGACGTGTCCGGTCAAGTGTGCGCGTCCGGGGCGTTTTCGGTGGTGACCGGACGCCGACGACCGGACACTCCGGTGCCACGTCCGGTCGATGTGCCGTGGTGAGACGCTAGCGAGCAGAGGAGGACCGGACGCTGGCAGAGTCCGGTCAGTGCTGATCGGACGCGTTCGGTCAGGATTTTGGCTCTCGGGAGCTCTCTGGTGCGTGACCGGACGCTGGGCGTCGCGCGTCCGGTTGGTGGACAGGACGCGTCCGGTCAAGGTGGCGTGGCACGCGCGCGCGGGTAGACCGTTGCGCGCCAACAGCTAGTTTGAAAGGCGAGGACACGTGGCGTCGTGGGAGCGACCGGACACTGCGACCGGACGCGTCCGGTCGTCACTTGGCGAGCGTCCGGTCAGCTCTGCTGAGTGGTTTCGTGGCAACGGCTCTTTAGCCCTTGGGGCTATAAGAAGTTGCCTTGGCCGGCCTTGGCTGGTGGCTGAACACCCTTGGGCCTATGTGGCTTTGTGTGGGAGTGCTTGGAGAGCCTCTAACTCGCTTATGCTTGTAGTGATTATATCCGATTGCGAGTGAGCGATTCTAGTGCGTTGCATTGAGAGATTGCAAGGTGTGGCACTAGGTGATCGAGTTGCAAGCCGGTGGTGCTTATTACTCTTGGAGGTTGCCACCTCCTAGACGGCTTGGAGGCTTGTGGGCATCGTTGTAGCACGCTCGGAGATTGAGTGGTGCTCCGATTGCTAGTCACGTGGAGTGACATTGTGAGGGGGATTGTGCTCACCCCGCGGGAGATCACGAAGAGCAACTCTAGTAAAAAGGGAGACACGAAGAGCGACAAGTGGTTCGACGCGGTCAAGTGCTGGAGCTCGTGGAGAGCACTTCGGTGGGAGAGCGTGACTTGAGGGTCACCGCTAGCAAGAGGACCGGCGACAACCTTGGAGCTTGTCTCAACGAGGACTAGTTTGGTGGCAACCAAGTGAACCTCGGTAAAAAATCGACGTGTCAACTTGTCTACTCTTCTCATCGGTTTGCAAAGTCTCCGATCACTAGTTTGTCTTTACTTGATTCATTACTTGTGCTAGTGAGTAGTGTTGCTCTTTTGTGTAGCTAGTTTGCTTGTGTAGCTTCCTAGTTACCTTCTTAGCTTGTGTAGCTTAGAAGTGGCGATTGCGTGGCTAGTTGGCTTGTGTAGCCTTGCTAGTCACTTTGCTTAGTTTGTGTAGCTAAGCAAGTGAGTTCACTAGTTAGGCTTGTGTAGCCGTGCTAGTGAGAACTACTAGTGTGCTGAGGCTTTGTGCGCTTTGCTCACTAGTATGTGTAGGTGCTCTCCGGTTTGATTGAGTACTAGTTGCTTAGGTTTGTGTGACCTTGCAACCTAGTATTGGATAGGCGAGCACTACCTAGCCTTGCACCTTAGTGGCTCAACCTAGGATTCTTTTGTAAGGTGCTTGAACTTAGTTAGAGGGGTGAAGTCTTGGTTAGACCGATAGTTTCAATTCCGTATTTAATTCGGTCATCGGCTGCGATTAGATTTTAGAAAGGACTATTCACCCCCCTCTAGTCCGCCATCTCGACCCTTCAACCCTCGGTCGGACGGGAGGGCCTACGCAGCCACACCTCGGGACGTCGCGATCCGCACGACCCACCCCGCATGCCTTCGCCTGGAAGGAACCCGGGCTTGCACTGCAAGCCTGAGGGGCAACACTACAGCCGGATGCCTGCGCAGCAAGGCGGTCAACACCGCTCCAACTGTGCCCCGTGTAGGACATGGGCGGAGGTATCTTGACCGCACTGTGAATCAATGCAGGGCATGGACGCCGGTCCTTGGCAGCACTGTTAGCCAGAGCAGGGCGTGGCCCGGCATTTGACCGCACTGTTAGCCAGGAGCAGGGCATGACTCGCCGTCTAATCGCCCTAATGACCTGACAGTCCGGATAACTCGTCTGTCACGACCCACTCCCATGTTGTACGACGCCATTAAATCTAAGCCAATACAATAAGGGCTCTAATCAACTGTTCAGCCTCTCCGTCCACTGTGAGGGCGTGGGCAAACACTTCGGTGACACAACGACACCAGCGATCACCTCGAATCGACATAAACAACGCAAGGAGAAGGACATCTCGACCCCAGGGAGGCAGACGAGCCACTCCACCATTGTTCTTTTTTCTTCTTTTCTTCCTTTGCACGGCACGCCCATTCCTCTCTCAAAGAGCGCTTGTAAGGCAGCCCCTCCCCTCATCTATAAAAGGGAGGGCAAGCCACGAACTTAGACAACCGGCAGCAACATAGCACAGCTCGCTCGAACGCACACGCCATCCACGCCACGATATTGGCACCACGCTCAATCAGAGACTTGGAGGCCCCTCCCTCTCTCGAACCGTTTGTAACCCCTACTACGAACTGCCGCTAAGTAACACAGCCTATTCAAACTGGACGTAGGGCCTCTCGCCCGAACCAGTATACTTCCTTGTGTCCTCTTAGCGAACCATCCGGGTATAAACGCGCATATATAAATTTACTAGTTGGTGTTTTTACGAAACACCGACACTAAGGGAGTATTAACACAAATCAAACAGAGGCATAGTTTGAAGAGGGGATATGATGCAAATTGGGGCGGTTGTATCACCAAATTAATATACATAATCCCTATATTTTAAAAAGAATACAATTATGGAATTAGTTTCAGTCAAACAAGCTAAAGTTTGACTAAATTTATACTGATAATATTAACATTTATGTTCCAAATGCGAAACAACCTATAGTGTGTTGGTTACAAGAGTCTTGTATCTCAGATCCTGAGTTTGACTACCCTGGGAGCAAATGTTTCTAGATTTAATGGTGTTGCACTTTTAGTGGTAGGTGATGTCTCTGTCTACAGTATGGTGACTTTATCAATCTCTAGGATGCTAGTAGAGGTACGGTTCACATATGCTGTTTATACTGATGAGTGTGCATGCGTTAGGGTTTGTTGTACTATGCAATTCAAAAAACATTATGTCCCATATAAGTTTGTTATGAAAATTCATTTTGTAATTAATCTAATAATATTTAATTTGTGTTTTAAATGTTAGTACAGTTTTTATAACTTTGATCAAAGTCAATAATTTGCCTCGCCCAAAATGAGTTGTAATCTTTTTGGGATGGATAGGAGTGAGTAAGATCAATATGAAAGCCTTAGTATTTTTTGGCTATCACCAGGGGGTGGGGTTGGGATCTCCCCACCTGAATTTTATTTCATTGATCTAGGTCCGATGGACCCATCTATGTACAAAGATTTCATCAACAGTGTTACGTCATCTTTTATTGATAAATATCATTGATTACATAGGGGAAGCAACATTTGGCACCAAGCATTGGCTACTGATCTCTATATCTTCTTTGGCAGCCTGATCTTCCATAACCTTGCATCATCGTGCATTATTAGCTAGTATGAATACCTGTCGGTGTGGGTGTGATTCCCTTCTGAATATTATCCCATTCCTTCTTTTCCAAAGATGCCAGTAGCATAGAGCGAGGAAGGTGGTGTAGTGATTGTTTGGACCGGAATTGGTTAATTTGGGCAAGGAACGTTGATCGAAAGCCTTAGTAATTTGAACACCCCAGAGATGAGTCAAAAGTCTGTTATTGTTACCTCAAGGAACGTTGATCGAAAGCCTTAGTAATTTGAACACCCCAGAGATGAGTCAAAAGTCTGTTATTATTACCTCGTTATTCTTTCCACCGACGGTGCAAAAGTTGTGAGATCCAATATGCATCGAAATTGTAGTGACGGCCAGACACATATGGTTCACATGATGCGTAGGTGCCACTACATACTAGTCTAAGCTACTACTATATGCACATGTACACAACCCCGTTTGGGCTACACTACAATAATGTCGGTATGCATAGAATGCATGGCTAACGCGCTGTCGGCAGAATGAGAAACCAAAGTACATATTCCTGAACAAGCTAGTACGCGTGAGAATTAACATTTGAGTACCAGCGTTTGAGTATGACACCCTTTGATATACATATATACTACTAAGTCCGTTTCAAATTATAATTTATTTGACTTTTTTAACCTTAAATTTGATCACTCATCGTATTGAACAAATGTGTCAAATACCACATTTTTTATTGTAGCTTGATTTACTAATAAAAGTTTTTCAAGAATGTTTTAAATTTGATTATATTTATATAAATTTTTTAAATAAAATGAGTTATAATTTCGAACGAAGAGAGTACATACTATATATATTATTCTCGTCAAGTAGAAACACGTATTGCCTCAAGATCGTCGCCTGTTAACAAGGCCCTGCTACAGAGGAATTCGTAGACCTCAACTTTATTATCAATTGATTTGATCTCAAAAGATTCATGCCAGGAACCTTCTCTTCTCTAACGGTCTGCGACCCGCCTAGTACTACGGTGCTTCGCTGGGCTCTAACGAAGCCGCGTTAGAGAATCAGACACGTGAGGCGCACCTCTCCGGACCCCCCATTACCGGAGCCATATGGGTGTGTCGGCCGGCAATCTAGCACTTCCCCTCACACATGAGCGTATCCTTCTGTTGTTTCACAAATAACATAACACTGACAGTGACAGTGACATGTACGTTCGTCCATGCATGCCTGATGCAACTTTATCCTTTTTTTCTACCGATGTAAAGCACATTAAACTGAATGGAATTCCTTATTAGTGCTAAACGAACATGATGCGTGGATGTAACCCGAGGCAGTAGTAGAAGAATCACATATATAAAAACTTTTGAACATATATACTAGATCGAGCTTAAACTAAGCAGACGAGAGCATTAAGGTTTAAAAATTAGTGATCTACTTACCGACAAACTGATGAGAAGTGTTGCAACCTGTAGCCAAGCCTTATGAGTATGCGGCTGAGTATGCTATGTTGTTTTCATCACTGCCGTATCAAACACTGCACTGGCAGTGATGTCCTCTTCATCACAATCGGGTCATATGACAGCACCAACAGTGATGAGTACGCTAGACTGATGGTGATGAGCTCTTCAGCACTGACAGATCATACACCAAACAAGCAGTGATATGAAAAGATCATCACCACTTGATGGTATGCCAGACCAAAGGTGACGAAGAAGACATCACCGCCGGATCATATATGCTGGACTGCCAGTGACGAGAACCAACGGTGAATAGGCGTTTTGAACCGGCAGTGATAAAGTTTGCGGATTAGTGTATATCTAATTATACTGTTTTGGTGTTACAAATATCAATGTTCTTTTCTGTGAGTATAATTTATTTTAACTTAAAATATTAAACTTAAAACAAAGAACTTGATTTATTTATATAGGGATAGAGGGACTATCTTATTGTGGCCTTGACTTTGTGGGTATTGAGGTTGACATCTCACAGTGCCTGTGTCGCATAATTCATTGAGTCAAAAACGACAGTGCAACAATCTCAATGGCAACTAGGAGACAAAAGGCGAAAAATCGATCTTTTCATTTAAATCAGGCTCCTCTCAGAAAACGACGCACAAATCAACCCGCGGTCCATCCATCACTGGCCTTTCCATGGGCCGGATTCCGACCCTTGGTCCTTTGTTGGCCGAAAATGGGGTTCGGTGGGCTGAATGGTATTTTTCAAATTATTTTATAAACTTAAAATCATAACAAATCAAATAAAAATCAGAAAAATACCAAACCAAGTTTGTTGAACTCCAACAACGAGCAACGATCTAAACACATAATATTGCATGCATGTTCTATTCTAATTTTTTGCATATAGATTTATCTAATTTTGCTGAATTTATTATTTATATCAGTGGAAATTTTGTAAAAATCATAACAAATCAAATAAAAATTAGAAAAATACCAAACCAAGTTTGTTGAACTCCACCAACGAGCACTACGATCTAAACATATAGTATTGCATGCATGTTCTATTCTAATTTTATTGCATATAGATTTATCTATAGTTTTTCCGAAAATATTTAATAATCAGTTTCTTTATTCAAATTGCTACAAAATTTTAAGTGGTACCATACCTATAGCGTATAAAATAGGATCCATAATACAACATGTTTTAGTACAAAGCTTAGGCCATACATTTTTTCCCATGTTTTAAAAGGGCTAATATGAAAATCAAATTGAATTCTCCCCATTCCACAATTACATTAACTTTGAAACTTCTTATACTCCTCCCTCTTTAATAAATACTTTTACTCTTTCTTTCTACAACCATGCGTAAATAATAATTTCTAATTAAAATAAAAAGACCAATTAAAAAATGGTGTGTTGGCCATAAGGGCAACGCCCGCGACCATTTCTAGTGGCTACTAGGAGACAAAAGGCGAAGAATACTTTTAAATCAGGTCAACGACGAAGATCACTGGTCCGACTTATAAAGGTCACTGGTATTTTCAAACTATTTGCTTAAAATACATGTAGGGCAGCTCGTTTGTAACCGCGCAAGGCAATGTTATGTTTGATGATGGTGTTGTCAGTGGCCGCCAGAATTCAATTATTTCCTTTTTTTTCTCCATCTTTTCTAAATTAAATAGTTCACGGTTTTATCCTAAATCAAACTTCTCTAATCATTAATACCAAATGTGTTTTTAGAAAATATATATGTTAACATTTTCACAATCTCATGAATTCAATAAAACTTTTGCAAGTTTTTCTATAAAATTGGTCAAATAAAGCTCTAGTTAAAGAAAGAAGTTCAACTTATTACAAAGTCGAAGTAAATTATAATTTAGAGCAGAGGATGTATATAACTATCATAGACAGTAAGTTTCACTGGATTTATATCCTTGATAAATGATATTTTATATTTGGTGTACGGCTGTGAAGCAAAGCTCATTCTCAAAAAGTTTCCTGTGCTTCGAATCATCACTCCTTTTGGCCCGGGCTTCAACAAGAGAGCTTGTAGCGAAGAGTCAATCTTTGGGCTGAACTCCAGTGAACCAAGATCACATATTTGACTGCCTTTTTACGTGAGTTTGGGTCGCTGAGCCTATTTGACCAAGCTTATGACATTCATCCTAATGATGCCAAAGCTAAATCATCTCTTGTACTGCTACAAAAAAACTAGTGCTTTCTCTATTCTAAAAGAATGTGTCACACCCCAAAATTTACAATTTTGCGTTGTGCTTAGAAACACTAAATAAAAAGAATGTTTTTAATATTTGGATAAAATTTTCCAATTTTAATTTAAATCAATGTAAATTAAATTGGTGAAAATAGTGAATTTTAAAATTTTCTAAACTAACTTAACGGACTTGTTTGTTGATGTGATGTATGCTTGTTGCATGACTTTGTATTGTGGGTATGTGAAGTTTTCAAAACGCGTTAGGAGTTAGCCATTTAACTTTTCGATACGTCTCCTTCTTTTTCTATCATCAAATTCTTTGCCTCAGCTTGAGCCTTCGTATGGAGTTTTTCCATTCTGAATCAATCATTTGAGTTCATCATTCAACGACCTATTCCTAAAATCTTACCGAGAATTATTCTGGCTTTTCTGGACATTTTTCTCACTTCTCTGGAAGCATATTCTAATTGTTAAATTCTTCTAAATACCTTTTCATGAGCTTCAAATATTTTATTTGGGTTCCTCATGTCCCAAAATGTCTCCAAGAATTTTCTCATAATTTTTGGAACTTTTGGATTATTTTTCGCGAATCAAATAACAATTCTAGGCTTTTCTGGAATTCTTTTATCCTCTATATTAAATAATTCCAAAAATAATAAAATCTAATTCGATTCTAATCTTGTATGTACAGCCCCGTGTTCGTTTGCAGTTGTTTTTCTCCAGCCTTACGTTGCTCCTGCCCTAGCTGTCGTCAAAGTGCCGCCGCCGCTAATCACCCCGGCCCTGATCTGCTATCGCTAGCATCCAAGTTTTCAATAGCACCAGTCGTCGTCTTCAAAATCCAAAGAGCCATCTACGCTGCCAATCTTCCTCTGTTCATTGTTCGTAACTTCCGATCTCTGGTACGTATATATGTATCATCTTGATGGCAAAGTCTGGAATCGGCCATGAAGGAAAGCACACCCCCACGTACATACACCTGCCCGGTATACTATCGATCCATCCTGTCTACGCGTATCTAGCTCTCCAGATCTCATCAGCATTGTTCCATGGCCTGATCATGTACACTGCAGGAACGAAACGCCGTAGGCCGTTATCCATCTGCATCCAGCCACCGTCCATCCGTTCTGTGCTCCGCCGCCATCATCCCTTGCAGAGCTCCGGCCACTGATCGTTGCTTGCCATCGCCGGAGCCTCCATGCGTGACGGCAATTTGCTATCTCCTTTTGGTGCAAGTTTATCAGCACACCGAGATATATGTTCAGTAGATGCAAAGTCATGGTCACCCAGTTCCTGCCCAATAGCACAAACAGATGCTATTTCTTCCGTGGCCTTGATACTACATGCTCTTGATTAAAGGTGAGATGCACATCGCTTGAACATTATTTTATTGATTAAAGTTTATGCTGATGTCATGCCTACGTCATTCATGCATAATAAATCGTCATTCCCAGTCCAGTCCTTGATTTAAGAAAATTCATCTTTTCTATATCCTTGAGATAGATCTCTAACTACAGATTGTCCATTGAATCTGTGTACCAGTGTTCTCTGACTCTAATTTCATTATATAATTCCCTAGCAGCCCCACCCTATCCTGCGCAACTTCCAGTTAAGACATGGCCGTGGTCTTCACGTGAGCAAGAAGCCGAGATGTAAGATGAAGGTAACTAGGGCCTTGCCATCGAACAGGATTAGCAATAGTTTATTCATTTTAACTCAGTTTAATTTTGCTCCATTGACAAGTTGCGTTAGTTTCATAATAAGGTGATTCACGTGTTTAGTGTTTACGATCAACAGGACACATGTCTAAGGTTTTTATGATTTAAATATTAATTTATATTAATGTTCATGCAACCAGTTTTCCAAAATAAAAGGAACATAGGTTTTCTCATGTGTTGTTTAATATATAAATAATACGATTTTAAATTATTAATTTTGCATAGCCTGTTTAGATGTTGTTCACATGTTTATTTTCTTTCTCAAGAGGAATCTTAACTTGTTTGACAAATTATATGAGAACATTTATAAAATAAAACAATGGTTAGTTTTCGACTCAGTTTTGTGTATAAGTATGACTTGTCCAATTTGAACTAATGACTATTTAATATCTCTGTTAACTAAAATTAATCAAGCTTAATTACAGTTTTTTCTCTTTATCGACCATAGCAACGAGCGCTCTCTTTTTAGCATGCTTTTTACTATGGCTGGTGTACTATTCTTAGTTTTTCTTTGTTTGTTGCTGGTATGTTTGTTTATGTGTGGTGATTCCTACGAGTAGAACGAGGACCGTGTGTGAGCGCTAAAAAGCAGAAGATGATGACCGAAAAGCGAAGTATGACAAAGTTTGAGCAATCATAAGGCAAGTATAGCTTGGGACCTCTTTGATTCCTATTCACCATATACACCATATTACATATGCATGTGTCTTTGATTACCTATTAAGGATGACTTAGTGTTGATTATTATCTACCTTGATGACCTTGGGATTGTGCATATGGGTAGTACTTGCTAGTGCTGATTATATAAACATGATCTTGTAACATGAATGATGAATTATACAATAAACATTAAAAGATGATTTTGGTGACTTGGACAAAAAGGGTAAGAAGATCTCTGGTCCTTCTTGGATGTTCTTGACCCTCCATAAGGACTTATCCTTTGGCAAAAGCTGGGACAAATCGTACAGCTGTGAGGGCTATATGGCTCTGGCTCTAGTTGCTTTAGGGACCTTTTCTAGCTTGTTAGAGGTTACCTTAATTGGCGTAAGAATGGCTTTGCGAGCTGAGTATAGTGCGGCTTCTGTCCACATGTGTGTAGGCTGCGGGTCATTGCGCCATCTGAAAGGAGGATTCTATAATCCCTTGTCGAGTGAATCTAATGGCCCTAACTTGTTAGACGAACCCTAGAGTGGCTTTATATGGTTTCCGGTGTATCGGGTCTGGCTAACCCCTTGCATTTAGAAATCATGACTCACAGTGAAAGTGTACACCTCTGCGCAGAGTTTAATAATCTGGTATACTAGCCGTGCCCACGGATATGGGTGGCCCGGAAAACTGAGGGAATAGATGTTCACTGATGGATGGTGATAATGAATGATGAGAATGAATGATGATTCTATAATATGTGTGTATTATTCTTTATTCTTGTTCACTTGATCATGTGGTTATGGAAATTGCTACTACCTTGTTGCTAATAATGCAGTAAATGTTAATCTTTTAAAAGCTAAATGCAATAAACCAGTGTCAGCCTTTTGAGCCTCATGAACCCCATGTCATATTTGCTGAGTACGACATGTACTTACGCGCTTGCCTTTACTTTTTTTATTACTTTGAAAAATCCCGGATGGGTACCAGATGGTGGAGCTAGTCTGTTTTGTGAGAAGTGTTAGGCGTATGTACCCCCACCAACCGTCCCCCTGTGTGAAGATGGAGCTTGAAGAAAAGATTAGCTACCGTTCCGCGTTACTCTGCTGTAAGTGTTAAATATAATTAAGTTTTCCGCTATATAACACTGTTTTTGATACACTCTACTTACTGTTTCTGTATGTGTGGACTTTACGGGCACACATATAGTAAGCCTAGTTTTGTTTGTTAAAACTGGGTGTTACAGAATGTAATTCTCACTTTCAAGAAGTCGAATGATTTCAAGTTTAACAAACTCTGTGCAAAAATGCAATTTAAGATACTACTAAATATCATTAGATTAATTATAAAATATATTTTTGTTATAAATATAGTTAGAGACAAAAATGTCAATACTATGTCAATACTATTTTCTATAATTTTGGTCAAATATTAAAATGTTTGACTTGTGCCAAACCTATTATTGCATTCTTTTTTGGGACAGAGTGGGTATATATATATATCAATGCCGATTGCCTTGGAATCAACAGTGATAATGTACCACTATTGGTTTATGGCTACAATAGGTAGTGATAGCCTAACCAGTGATATGTTTTTACTATCGCTTATTGCCCAGCAAGGATATATTATTGCCGGTTCATGGCTATGACCAGAAGTGCAAATCTGTTGGCTCTCATGAAAAAATCTAGGTAAGATAAATATAAACTTTGAGACCTAAAACTTTGTAGTAGACAACAATTTTATTTGAGATGGCTTATGCAACCAAATATTTCAGACATATTAAACAACCTCAGATGAGGACAAAATCAAATCAAAGCTGTATACATGCAACTTGACAAAATCTATAACTTTTATTTTTTTTTAGATTGATTAGAGTGTCAAATATGTAATACAAGATTAGTAAATGTGAAGCTAAAATAATAGTGTTGTGTAATTGATAATGTAGCAAGGCTATGTGCGAGACTTGATATCATTGGTACAAATCTTGAGAAACACACACATTTTTTACGTGACTACTACTGTCGGTTGTTTATGGCTAGCTAGAACCGACAATGATAACCTATGTGTAACCTATGTGTGATTTTGGACTGTCAACTGTTGGTTAAAAACCTATAGTGTCAGCATGTCCATTCCAGTTCTTAAAACCGACAGCAACTGTCCATTGCTGGTTCAAAAACTGATAATGAGTACTAATATGGAACCAGCATTGGTAGGTATTTTTGTAGTAGTGTAATATATGTTGTCAAATGTACGATCTTTAACAATGGGTAAGAACGTGATATAAGCTAGGTATCAAGCTTTGGTATGTTGAGCGAGTTTGAGCTCAATTCAAAGCTTTGAGTGGCCAAGATAACTTGGACTAAACAGGCTGGAGGGAAGTAGAAAAAAAGAATAGCATAATGAAAGTTGATAAAGAAGTTGGTGCACCATGCAGTTAAGCCAAACAGAAGTTGTTGTCAAATATAGGATGTGTCCAATAACAGGATGACAATACAGAGCTGACTCAAGCTTTGATTGAGGCATCCTTGAGCTTTGTTCAAAGCATGACAACAATCAATCTAGGATCCCTCTCATGGGCTTATTATTGACAACAAAACCCTACTTTGGTGCATGCAACTTATTGATAGAGGAGCTGTCTCTCGATTGAAGGTTTCTCAGGAGTTTTACATTATGGAGACCTAATATGTAGCTTCAAGCAGCATCAGTTTCTGTAGGCATGCTTCGTCCAAATTCATGTGTGCTTTCAATTCTTGCCTTTTTTTGCATTGGACTGATTTTTATTTTCGTACACGTTCAATGTATAAAAAACCTCGATCTGCAATAGCTAGATAGCCGTATTCCGGTTTTAAAAATGGAACTTCCCACGTCACAAAACATGGCGTGAAGGCTTCTGCATGCTATATATATCGCCCTAAATATTTTGTTGTAAACGGCAGGTACATTTTGTTCCCAGACATGCCAATGTCATTGTGCAATACTGAAATGAAAATATATTGTCCATGCTTATAGGTCCTTCTCTTCAGTCATCCGTTTATGTTTCCAAGTTTGTTTACTGGTAAAATATTATATTCTAGAGTCTAGACTAATGCACTCTATATTGCCCACTCAGTGTTTTGCATGCACTAAACCTTGGTTACTGTAAAAAAATCCACTGAAACATAATACATTAAATGGTATTACTACATGGTGTCTTTCAGGTCTCTCCAATTAGCTACCTAGGGTTATAGAGTATCATTTGATAAGTGGAACTCAAACTCCGCGCCATCTTCATTCTTGATACTACTGTCCTCGATGCAAATTAAACTGATGTTGTAGCTCATGGCGCTGGGCGCTCATTCACATGGTAGGCAGATGGGCATCAAGCATTACTGAAACAATGCACGAACGCACAGTAATTGATGGAGAAACCTTTGATGGTGTTGTTAGTATTTGTTGATCTTTCGTTAGCTTTACAGAAGGGGCAAATTAACTCACATGCATCGAGAGTGTGAACAGAGACAAAATGAAAAATAGAACCAAGGATGGTTTTGGCCTTCCATTCTCGGAATTGGTGAGCTTGATACCGCGTCCATCTCGTCAGTTGATTATAAGATCTGGTCAGGCTTATTACCCTAAAGTATGGCAAGAGGCCTTGACCTGACTTTAATTAATCAGGGCCATTTTGCAGTACGCAAAATGATATAGATTTTTGTTTGACGATAGCTGGAATGAGCATTTCGAGGGCAATTATATTTACCTTGCCTGTTCATCTGAACTGAAGTACTCGTGTGTGAGTAGGAAAATTTTGTACCAAGCTCAGTATTTTACACAGTAATGTTGATCTTATGTATGATTGTGCGCTGTTGGTCAAACTTCTTCCACTTTGACCGTCAGTATCAATTGGTGCGAGTGGGTTAAATCATCTGTTCAATGAACTAATGTAGAAATAAAGGTATGTAAATCATCAATTGGGGTCATATTTTCAGAGACAAGGTGATTCAGTACTACCCCTTATACTCCCTCTGGTCCATTTTATCTGGCGCAATTAAGATTGACACAATCTTCTAGATTACACTTTGACCATTCATTTTTTTTATATTATATTATTTATGATTATAAATTTTAATCATTAGATTATACAAAAATCATATAAAGTTTTATAATCATTAGATCCGTGTCGGTCAAACTTTTTAACTTTGACCAACTTTATACATAAAATCTAATCAATATAAAGTTTATAAATCTAATGGTACTAATTTATATCTAGTTAGAAATTTGGTCAAAAAATATTAGTTTAATTAGTGGTAAAAAATTTTTAAAGTTTAAAGTTTTTAAAGTTTAAATCTTGATATGCGTGTGCATGAGATAAAATGAACTAGAGGGAGTACTGTTCAATATAATAGTTACTATGTCCCAACGGATAATCACTGCTGGGTCAAAACCATATATGCCGGCAGAAGTTAATCAGAAGTAATGGGGTTGCCTATCACTGCAAGTTTGGTGACCCAAGAGCTATAATATGCACACCACTGGCGGGTTGGCTCATCAACTGGTAGTGACATAGTGAGTTTTACTACCAGTTTGGGCCGTGATCTAGCAGTGGCACTCATGACACTAGACACTGCTGCTGGATCAGTGCATAGCCGGCAGCGAATTATTTAGTGCCTGGCAGCTATTATTATAATACACTAGAGAATTTTCATGGCCATCACATTTGACACACAATAGAATACATCATATATAACTAGAAAGCTCAAACTTAATAGGTAGAGAAAATGAAGTCATTGCAAACCAAAGTTCCAATACTCTTAGTCTCTTATATTTAAATTATTAAAAATTATGTGGAGCACACCCACTACTCTTAGTCTCTTCCATCACGTGCAATGACATAGTCCATATAGTGAACCTCTCCTGTTGTGTATACGAGCTCGTCATTTAAGTATATCAACGCATGAATTAGTACGAGCTTGTCATTTAAGTATATCAACGAATGAATTAGTACGAGCTCATCATTTAAGTATATCAACACATGAATTAGTACAGTCTTTCTTGTGTTATGAGATGGAGCACGCATGTTCTATCATAGAATGAACAAGCTAGAGGCACTAAAAATGATCTAGGACCTAAAGCAAAATTCAAGTAACCCTGTAATCCTTTCCATCGTGGTCCTTGAACCTGCATAGTACCAGCGTACATTTCTCCACTATTTGAGTTAGAATGGCTTGGAAGCTATACACAACATATGTCATATCCTAAAATGGAACCTGCAGTGGTGTTAACAAATAGAATGTGAGCAATGTTGAATGGAAAAATAGTACATATACAAACATCGAACGGTTGAAGGAGTTAGGAAGAATTACGAATCCATTAATGGCAAGCTCCTGCATATACATTTTCACAGCATTTCTCTCATCAGTTATTTCATTCAGTGCCATCATTCCTGCAACACTAATTTTTATGAAACCTCCAGGCCCATCCCATCTTGCCACGATGCTGAAATGATAATGCAACTAAATCCCTATCACCATGGTTCATGATTGTGTGATGCTTAATTTCAGTAACTCCAAGAAACCATAGTATATCGTCTCCAAACATTTAATTGGCTCAATCAGCAAAGGTAAATTACAAAACTGCGTTAGGATCACTACTACACAAAACATTAACCGCGACGGGCAAAACCCATTAATCGAGGCGGTTTTCGCAACCGCCTCGGACATAAGGTTACAGTAAATACGACCTTTTCCGAGGCGGTTTGTTTGCCCGCCTCGGTTAATCGCAGCGAAAAAAAAGAAAAACCCGTGGATAAGCCCGCCAAGCCCATCCACAAGCCCACCGAGCCCATCCACAAGCTGTTGTTGCCATGCCTGCTGGATCTGATGCGCCGCCATGCTAGGGTTGGGAGGAGCCACGCCGGAGGAGATCCACGCCGCCCCGCACTAGATCTGCGACGCCTGCGCCGGAGAGGGCCACGCGAGGAAGGGAGAGGGCTGCGCCGCCACCATGGATCTAGGGAGGCCGCGAGCCACCGGTGGAGGTGCTCGGGGGACGAGGGTCACGCCTTGCCGCTCTTCCGCCGGCACGAGACTCCGCTGCGCCATGTCGCCGCCCGAGAGGCTCACCTCACCTCCCGACCGGGCGAAGCCTCCTACCGCACCACTGCGTGAGGCACCGCCGCACCGCCCTCCCACGCGAGGCGCCCGCCGCCGCGCCTCGACCCGAGGCGGTTAGCTCGGAAGGGAGGAGCTCGCCCTGCCGCCATGGGAAGGTGGATCCACCGCCGCAGGTTCGAGCCGTGTCGCGCCGCTCCCGCCGGTGTGAGCCTCCACGCGCGACGCGCGCCGCAAGGGCCGGGCGGGTCGTGCCGTCGGCGCCGTCGCCTTCACCGCGAGGCTCTCCCGTCTTTATTGCCGGAGGGAAGGGGGCTCGCGGTTGCTGTGCCGGATGGGGAAGAGGGAAGGGTGCAGAGGGGAGAGGGAAGGGTGCGGAGGCCAGATGGGGTAGAGCGAAGGGCTCGCGGAGGGAAGGGCGGCCAGATAAGGAGAGTGAGGGAGGAGCTAGGGTTAGATTCAGTATATATACGGTGAGCACGCTTTCGGGCCGATGTGGGCTATTTGGGCTTCGAGATGGGCTAGTATTATCCAAGACGGGCCTTTTAGTGTGTCCGCCTCGATTAATTGATTTTGCGAGGCGGTTGTTTGTAACCGCCTCGGTTAATTAAAATTGCCCGCCTCGGTTAATACCGAGCATTAACCGGGTGGTTGAAAATCATGCCCGCCTCGGAGGGCCATTTTCTAAGGTTGCGGTTAAGTTTTTATGTAGTAGTGGATGAAATGTATACCTTAAATTAAGCGTCAGATAATATTGCTTACTACAGTAAAAAACAGGAATTTTGCCTGCTACAAAGTTGGCACAAATGACACAGCTCTAGGGAGAAATCCAGGTGCTTTCTATTTCTTATAGTAGTAAAAAATTTGTTCCATGTCAAGTTCATCCATCTTGTAATATGCTATGCATGGTGGCATTCTTCCTTTAGTATTTTATGTTTCTTAATAATATCCTATGTCAATTTCTATGTAACATGCTCCCCCAAGACCAATATTGTAATTGTTACTTAAAGACCACCAAGTTATTCACATTGCAGACCATGGTTTTGGAATAGAGGACCATATTCAGTATCTTATTCACAAAAACATGTCACTAGTATGGCAAGAGAATCAAATCTTGAGGTTGGAACCCGATTATAAACACAAGAGTGTGGTGCTAATACTACATAAAAATAATACAAGAAGCTAAAGGCAAGAGTTTTCGATGTGGATCTAATAGTAGCCTAATCACAGGTGTTATCGTCCTTGCTCAGGGGCTGCTGGGCTAGGGCTAGCTAGGAGAGGGGGTGGCTGGCTGGAGAGGTTGGGGACGGCCAAGGAGAGGTGGTGGCTTGCTGGTGGGCACCTACGGCTAGGGACCGCGGAGCCTAGTTGGAGGGTTCCTAGTGGTGACAGTGCCCTAGGGCATGCACGTCTGAGACATGGAGTGGTTGGCGGCATAGGGAGAGGACGAATGGATTGGGAAGTAGATTATTTCTATTGTTCATGACTAAATGGTTATAATGCCTCTCTATTTATATTCATGGAAGACTTGATCCTTAAGCAACTTCATTTTGTGCAAAGGGCCCGGCCCTTATAGATTTAGGCTGCTTTCAAAACAAATTACTTTTTATCCTTTCTAACTAAATCCTAATCTATTATTTCTAAGAAATACACTATTTATTTTCCTAAATTTCTTTGTTTTACTAATTTTCCTAAAAATATGGGATCATGTCGGGGAGGTGGGATGCTGCCCCCTACTCCTGCTAGCCATCGGTGTGCTGAGGCCACCCTCAGTCAGCACTAACGCCCTGCCATAGGCCAGCCCTAGTCAGCCCGTTAGGTCCACTACGAAGGTACCATCTTAGGACCATGTCATCTCCACTCAGTGCATCCTTGCATTGAATCATTGTACGGTTATTAATGCCATTGGCGATGGGTAGGTTGTTGTTCCATGGTATCTCCTCAAAGAAAATGAGGTGCCTAGAGTGTTGTGCTATTGTAGGACATCGAAATAGGTGTTCGCTGGTGGAGAACTCAAAGCAGTATTGATAGTAGTCGATGTAGCCAAAGATGTAGTAGTTGAAGGTTCACGAGCCTATTGTTGGACCATGAACCCATTGTGCTTTAGTGAGGGTTACGGCTGGTAGGGTGGCCATGAGGTGTAGTTTCCGTGTGAGCCTTGAAGGTCTCAAAAAATTGTGTACTTGGTTGTGGGCTTTAGTAATGACCTGCCATGTTATGCATCAACATAATGTTGTTTTGTTTTTTGTCATAGGTGTGGCCATTAAGTGTTCTAGGGAATTAAAAAAGAGATTGCTTATGTTGTAGTTTGAAGGGGAGATGATGAGCTATCTGGAGGAGTGATGCCTGCTGATGTAGACATCATCAACTGTGAGGAACTGCCAGTTGTTGATGTCAAAGAAGACAACCATTGCTGATGAAAGTATGCGGTGTGGCCAATCGTTTATTGGTAGTATGCTTGTGGGAAATGTGTTGTTCACTGATGTTGTATGGAGATCGACTGTGAGGTGGTGAGGAGTTGTTGTCCCCAAATGTTCGAACAGTTTAGGCAGCAAGGGCGATCCTGCTAGAATATACTATCGCTCATTCTAGAGGATGATGGCTTCCTTGAGCGACTAGGTGGGCACAACCATGTCGCTAATGATGGTGGAGGCAATAATATGTAGTTCATGCTCATCTAGAAATGCCTAGTGAATTTGTGCAAGGATGACTATGTCAATAACGATGGTGTCAAGTGGAGGAGGCGCCATTGGGGAATGCATGCGTATGGTGCCATGGAAGTAGGTATAACTAGATTGCGTCCCACCTTACTTATTGGTGCATCCTCTTCATGTTGTGTTGCATCACCAGAATTATCACCATTGGTGTGGTAGTTGTTGATGGAGTCAGTTCGCCTTGGTGGTGGCAAGAACGTGTCATGGTGGGTTGACGGGCCAAAGTGTCACGTCCCACCTTACTTATTGGTGCATCCTCTTCACGTTGTTGTTGAAGTGTATCCATTTTGTCATTGGTGCATCCTTTGTTGATCAGTCTAGAATTTTTTGCAACTTGAATAGAAGCCATTCGAGAGAGCCTTGGTACTGGATCTATCGAGTTGTCATATGTGGGTGTTAGTATAGCGCTGAAAGTTTGTAGGTGTGGGTGTTGTGGTGTTGCTGTAGGTATAGGGTGGCGTGTCATGGGGAATACTGAGCTGTGGGAGCCTGTTGTATCCACGGTGTAGCAAACAAATTGTTTATCACCTCTATCATGATCATCGGAGTGTTGGATGAGTGAGGGTCCTCTGTCCTTCTATTGAAGGAGTGTGGTCGGCATATTGGTTTCTCCTCTGGTGCGTGCTTGTTTAATGGTGATGAGGCTCTGGTGCATCCCTATTGAAGTTGGTTGTTGTTGTTGATCAAATGTGTTTCTTTCGGTGTAGGGAACTAGGGGTATTGGTGTCGCTTCTAGAATTATTTGTGGATCCAGATGTGCTATGAGGGAGAAGCTTTGAGGATCATGCCGACGAGGAGGGTGTTACCAACTTCCTTTATTTTGTTAGCTATGGTTGAGGATTGCATCTCATTCATCTTAGAATTAAGGAAGGCAGCTAGTCTCTAGATACTAAGTGTTATGGTCCTTGCTCAGGGGCTATCCGGCTAGAGCCGGCTAGAAGAGAGAGGCCGGTGGGATGGAAAGGGTGGCATCCAATGTGGAGAGGTGGCAGCCAGCTGGTGGGCAGCGGTGGCGGCGGTGACTATCCTTCTTCATGTTGTGCGAGCATGAGGGAAACGATGCTAGGCGGGTAGAGTGGGAAAGAGTTGGAGGTTGTCAGTATCCTTGTAGGGCGATTGCATCCCAGATCTGAAGGGAATATGTGCTTGCTTATCACTCTAATGTACAACCGAACAAACACTAATGAAAATAGGGTTGAATCCTCCAGCTAAATGCAACCTACTCGCTCCGTTCCTAAAAAAAGTGATTCCTAGAAACCGTACTAGTCAAACTTTTTTAACTTTGACCAACTTTATAGAAAAGAGTAAGACTATCTGCACTCGGTCCTAAAAAGCGATCCTCTATAGCATATACAGGAAAAAAAATGCTGCACCACTGCCCTCCAAACAATACACTAAGCAACCAGACCCCCGCTTGAACGCCAAATTTGGCGGCAGTAGCGAACCTCCACTACAGGCGTAGGCTCGGCTGCTGCTGCTCCGGACGGCAAAGTAGTGAGGGAGGAAAGCTGCTGCTGCTGTGGGTCCGCTGTGGGGCCCACTGCTACTATTGTCTCTAGCTAACTAAAATATGTTATGACTCACAAACCAAAAATCTAAATTAAATTCCGATTGCACCATTAAATTCATTTCAATAAATCCTTCAAAACAAGATGTCACATAGATATATTTAGATAAAGTGACAAGTGGGCCCTACAGTGGATAGAGGATGATATAGAGGATGGATGGGTACGGAAGAATTGAGTGTAGAGGAGAGAATTTTGATGACCAAGCTTTTTAGAGGATGGATTTAGAGGACGAAGAGTGCGGATGGCCTAACAACATTTATGACATAAATTAAGTATATTATGAAAATATATTCTATGTAAATTTAATGATACTAATTTGATAACATAAATTTTAATATTTTTTTTAGAAAATCGATCAAAGTTTAAAAAAATTGAATTAGGACAACTCTAAAAATTACTTCTTTCAGGCATAAAGACAGTAACAATTGCAATGTGTCTTATATAATATTCAGAACAAAAATGTCTCCCTATATATAATTTAGTTGTCCTAGTCCAGTAAGCCTAGGTCCACGTTGCATGCACGGCCCATAGGATGGGTCACAAAGCAGAGCACTGTGC
Source organism: Chrysopogon serrulatus (assembly GCA_015844335.1). Classification (NCBI taxonomy): domain Eukaryota; kingdom Viridiplantae; phylum Streptophyta; class Magnoliopsida; order Poales; family Poaceae; genus Chrysopogon; species Chrysopogon serrulatus. The sequence goes on from JADLZL010004266.1 coordinate 216,923, forward strand.
CAATCAGGAGAAATTCCGTCAAGAAAAAAAAATGCCAGACCCCAGAAAAGTTGTGAAAAAAAAAATCAATCCCAAGATATTATGATGAACCTTCTTAATCACCACCATTTGTTGCCGGGCACCGCAACTTGCTATGAGCCCAACGGTTAATTCACACTTAGCATGCATGATGCATTTTGTAGCACATTGTATTAGATTAGCCGTAGTAGTAATATACTACTACTCCAGTACTTAGCTGAGATGTACGTAAGTAAGAGAGGCTCGATCCCTCTCTACCAAACGCAACGGGCTTGGCGCCTGAGGTTCATTAAAAGACCCCACATGGCATGGGCTCGATCGACGAACACGGTGCTGGCAAAGGCAGATTCCTTTGCTCGATCCCCCTCCAAGTCAATACAGCATGCAACACCCCTAACATGAATTTAATGCACAAATCAGGTCAAAGGTTGCAGCCTCTACTATGCTACTTCAACTAAAAAAAGCTAAAGCACTGTGAATTTTTTTCAATTTCCCCAATTTTCTTCTAATAAAGAAAAGAGAGATTGGCGGTGTAGGCAGTATGGCCACTGGTAGTGTGCCCTGAGCTAGCTATTGAACTTGCACTGCAGATCTCTCTCTATAAAACCCTCCTAGTGGACTCCATGGGGCTTTACTCTGGAGTCTAGAGTCTGGAGCCTGTAGTACAGCAGTAGCAGTAGCAGACAGCCAAGCTACTCACTACTACTCTCCACTGTATCTCTACTATCCTCAAACTCAACCAGTGGCTAGCCACTGTGTGTGAGTGAGCTCATCTCTAGACACCAGAGTTCTTGTGAGAGTGTGCGTGCTCGATCGCGAAAGAAAGTCCGTGTGTGGCTCTGTGTGCATTGCCTCGTCCGAGGCATTGTACTGACACACCGTACCTTTCTTGGATCTGAAGCTCAGAAGAAGCTGCTAGGCTTCTCTCATCAGGTTACAAGGTATGTAATGCATGGTCTGGTTATAACATCTCACTTCACTCACTCTCTCTTAATGGAGATCGAGTTCATAATCAGTAGTATATATGATATGATGTTTGCAGGTGATTAAGTTCACCTGAGGTAAGAAACTGAAGATCTAGAGCAGCAGCAGCTGCTGCTATAGCAGCTAGCACCATCACACTTCACTAGCACAGCCTAAGGCCTTCTTCGAAAGGCCAGGCAGAGGAGGCTCACCTCCGAGAGCCCACACACTAGCTCCAACGGGTGGGTGAACCACTTGCAGCCAGCATGGCGCCGCCGAGCTGGTGGGGCAGCGAGGAGCAGCACGGCACGCCGGTGGTGGTGAAGATGGACAACCCCTACTCCCTGGTGGAGATCGACGGCTCGGGGATGCCGCCGTCCGACAAGGCCCGTGGCAAGAACGCCAAGCAGTTCACGTGGGTGCTGCTCCTGCGCGCGCACCGCGCCGTGGGGTGCGTGGCGTGGCTGGCCGGCGGGTTCTGGGGCGTCCTGGGCGCGGTGAACCGCCGCGTGCGCCGCAGCCAGGACGCCGACGACGAGCCGGACGCCGAGGCCTCGGGCCTCGGGCCGGGGCCGCGTCATGCTGCGGTTCCTCCGCGCGTTCCTGCTGCTGTCGCTGGCCATGCTGGCGTTCGAGACGGTGGCGCACCTCAAGGGGTGGCAGTTCCCGCAGCACCTCCCCGGGAACCTGCAGGAGCTGGAGGAGCAGCTGCAGCACCTCCCCGAGCACCTGCGCCACCTGCCCGAGAACCTGCGGCAGCTGCCGGAGCACCTCCGCGTGCCGGAGCGGCAGGAGATCCAGGGCCTGCTGCACCGCGCCTACGTGGCGTGGCTCGAGTTCCGCGTCGACTACATCGCCTGGGTCATCCAGAAGCTGTCCAGCTTCTGCATCCTGCTCTTCATGGTGCAGTCCGTGGACCGCATCGTCCAGTGCCTCGCCTGCTTCTGGATCAAGATCCGCGGCATCAAGCCTCGGATCCCGGCGTCCGCTGCCGGCAAGAGAACTGCCGGAAGGAGGAAGAGCACGTCGGATGTCGAGAACGGTGGCGCCGATGGCGACTACGACGCCGACGGCTACTACCCCATGGTGCTCGTCCAGATGCCAATGTGCAACGAGAAAGAGGTCAGTCAGATCAGTAGTGCTATCTTCGATCATTCTTAGGACGTAATAACGTGACGAACGCATGAATGATCAGCCATGAAAAAATGATGGACTGCTGCTGCAGGTGTACGAGACGTCGATCTCGCACGTGTGCCAGATGGACTGGCCGCGGGACCGGCTGCTGATCCAGGTGCTGGACGATTCGGACGACGAGGTGTGCCAGATGCTGATCAAGGCGGAGGTGACCAAGTGGAGCCAGCGCGGCGTGAACGTCATCTACCGCCACCGCCTGTCGCGCACCGGGTACAAGGCCGGCAACCTCAAGTCCGCCATGGCCTGCGACTACGTCAAGGACTACGAGTTCGTCGCCATCTTCGACGCCGACTTCCAGCCCAAACCCGGACTTCCTCAAGCTCACCGTGCCACACTTCAAGGTTTACCTACTTTTTTTTTCTACTACTGCCATGCATGCGCTGATCTCGTTGTAGTCATCACATCTTAGCTAGCGCTAGTCTCAGATCTCAACGTCGGTGCAAGTATATTTATGTGATGTGGGCTTCTAGTATCGATCTAGATTGATGTACGTAAACTAATCCATAAACATGTGATCTACAACTTGGTTCATGAGCCCAATTAAAAGCCATGACTTGAAGATCAATGCAACTAGGCGACTTCTAGCCTGTTTAGCATGCACATTTCTCAAGGGATAAAAACAAATAGGTGACGTGTTGACACACCATTTAGCCCATGAGACAGGAAACTGTCATGATATAGTACTCCAAATCTTCTGAAACTTTTAGTAGGCCCATGACCCATATGTATGTATATATGTATGTGTGTCCAAATCTCAGATTCGGTTGACCTAGACCATTGGTTGGTGCACAATACTATAGGTGTACGTTTTTTAGTGACAAATTAAAAGAATAGCTAGGCACCTTAATTAATGATACCTCGTTCGTATATATAGTTGACTTAGATCCACGTACATGCTAGCTAGTGAGACAAAGGATCTTATCTTTTGACAAGTAGTATAATCTCCAAATTAAACGTCCGCGCGCTGACTGAACCGACGACGACGACGACGTCGAACAGGAGGACCCGGAGCTTGGTCTGGTCCAGGCTCGTTGGAGCTTCGTGAACAAGGACGAGAACCTGCTGACCCGGCTGCAGTACATCAACCTGTGCTTCCACTTCGAGGTCGAGCAGCAGGTCAATGGCGTCTACCTCAACTTCTTCGGCTTCAACGGCACCGCCGGCGTGTGGCGCATCAAGGCGCTGGAGGACTCCGGCGGCTGGATGGAGCGCACCACCGTCGAGGACATGGACATCGCTGTCCGCGCACACCTCGCCGGCTGGAAGTTCATCTTCCTCAACGACGTCAAGGTACGTACTCTAGCTATATATATTGTCCATCAACTCAGGTTATATTATTAATTAGGGTGTGTTAATTATTAGACATTGATGTGATCGATCGAGCTGTGAGTGACACATCTGCATGCATGCAGGTCCTCTGCGAGCTGCCGGAGTCTTACGAGGCTTACAGGAAGCAGCAGCACAGGTGGCACTCCGGGCCCCATGCAGCTCTTCCGCCTCTGCATGCCGGCCGTCTTCAGGTCCAAGGTCCGTTCATGTCCTCCATTGCCGACGCTAATTTCAATTTGCACAAATTGAAAACTGAAATGCATGATTGCATGCATGCAGATCCCGTTCTGGAAGAAGGCGAACCTGGTGATGCTCTTCTTCCTGCTGCGCAAGCTGGTGCTGCCCTTCTACTCCTTCACGCTCTTCTGCGTGATCCTGCCGCTCACCATGTTCGTGCCGGAGGCGGAGCTGCCCATCTGGGTCATCTGCTACATCCCCGTGCTCATGTCCATCCTCAACATCCTGCCGGCGCCCAAGTCGTTCCCCTTCGTCATCCCCTACCTCCTCTTCGAGAACACCATGTCCGTCACCAAGTTCAACGCCATGGTGTCGGGCCTCTTCCAGCTGGGGAGCTCCTACGAGTGGATCGTCACCAAGAAGGCCGGCCGCACCTCCTCCGCCTCCGACATCCTCGCGCTCGCCGAGGCCGACGCCCACGCGCCGCTGCCGCCGCCGCCCAAGCTCTCGCGCCGCGTCTCCGAGGGCGGGCTCCAGGAGTGGGGCAGGCTCAGGGAGCAGGAGGGCAACGAGTGGGCCAGCAAGGAGGACGCCGCGGCCGCGCTGGCTGCCGCCGCCGCCGCCGCTGCGCCGGTCACGCCCAAGAAGAGCGGCAAGGCAAAGAAGCCCAACCGGATCTTCAAGAAGGAGCTCGCGCTCGCGTGCCTCCTCCTCACCGCCGCCACGCGGAGCCTGCTCTCCAAGCAGGGGCTCCACTTCTACTTCCTGCTCTTCCAGGGCGTCACCTTCCTCGCCGTCGGCCTCGACCTCATCGGCGAGCAGGTCAGCTAGCCGCCGCCGCCGCCGCCACGAGAATAAACTTAATTAGCGGCCGGCTGGCTCGCCATGGATGCACGGCGGCGATCATCGATCCAGCAGCTAGGCCACATGCACAGTCAGTCAGTCTCACATGCATGCGTGCAGGTGTAATCATCACCATGGAAGGCGCAACTTCGATGGACGGGATCGGATTAATTTCTAGACTTTCTTCTCTTAATTTTATTTATCCTTTTTCATATTTTTTATTGTTCAGAGATCAAAGAGTCTGTGTGGTGAACAGTGAACTCTAGTACTCTTCTGTGCTCTAGCTAGCTAGTGCTTCAATGTTGCGAATATTTGCTACTAGGGGAGGCAAGCCAGTTGTTCATTACATTCATATATCAGTACTACTACTCTATATGTATTCAGTAGCCTTATTATTTTCTTTCAACATTACATTATGATCTATATGGTGTAACAGATACTTGTCAATGGATAAATCAATCTTGTATGCTTCCAAATGTCCCTGCATCGGATTCCATCCTGTGTGGTTGTTATTAACTCTAATTTGGTGTTGAGGTCAATAATGACATATATCAATGAGATCGAATCTGAAATTTGAGGAGTAGTCCATTGAGAAATCAGGCAAGGAGGAACACAATCTCAAAAGCAAGCAAGGCACCAAGCAGAAGTACTTGGTGATACGAAAGGTAAATCAGCACACATGTATAAATAAATGATATGATCGGTCGTTGTCACACTAAATTTTGTTTCTCTCAAGTAATACGAGATCGCAGAACCGAAGAACACCTGCCGACCATTTGGAAAAAAATAAAATGATATGATCAGAATATGAGGAAAAATTCCACAAAGATTCCGAAGACTCGCAATAGTATCACCACCGACTCACCTTATTTTTTTAAAAACACCTTAATATAATTTTTTTGATAAGGAAACAAAGTTGCCTCTACCACCGACAGATGGTACATACAGCTGAACTACCTTATTATACATCATCATGCAAAGCTACACTTTTTTATACGTGGATTTACCGCAAATTAATGCAAGGGAAGAGAGCGCCTGTGTGACTCCCTCCCTCCGTAAAAGACACCATTTTAGGATATCTGTGATACTATCAAATAAATACATGAAATGCAATATTGTTTTACAGAATGTGTCATGAATGTTTATACTTTTTCATGAATTTAATCAAATCTAGAATAGTTTAATTCTGATAACAAAGTGGAAAATGAAGTCTTTAATTTCTAGGCACAGTGTGGGAATGGAATACCCGCAGAATTGAAGGCGAGTATTGGAAATTCCATTTCTTAGCTAGCTAGCTTACCGGCCGGCCAACCGTTGACAATCTGACATTGTGGTCCTTTCGAGAGCCTCCTCCTCAGATCGGATCGTCGTCGGTGGCTCGGTGCACATGCTCGTCACCTCTATCAATGGGGATTTCTTTTATCTGACTCGCCATGATCAGGTCAGGGTCTTCTTCGTGGGAGAAGCAAAAATCTCCGTACAGTTCGAGAGAAAGAGAATCAACAAACAGAAATCAACACTTGAGGGGACTGATGTGATGGCGATGAACATGCATGAAGCTTGAGGAGAAGCTTAAGCACAAAACTAAACAATTAATCTCACAGGTGTGTCTCTGCCCGAGGCGCAGAGGTTGGAGACGGAACCGACAACGAAGGAAAGCACTGTCGGCGACGGCCGCACACGCCACACGGCATCGGTTCCCAAACCGCGAGCAACAGCCTCAGCCCAAGGAAAAAAATTACGTGCAGGCTGGCTGCACCCTGCCTCCGTGCAGACCTCACGCCGATGGAAGACCAGGGCCGTCCCAATAATTTCAAGGGCCTTGGGCAACAAAGCGGCTCAGTAATCTAATTTTTATAGGCTATATATGCATTGATGTATCAAACATATGAGAAGAAAGATCTATTTTCTAGTGAATAGTTGAGGAGTTAAAGTATTTTTTAGGTTTAAAGAGAAGGTATGCCAAATAACTCCTTAATATAACAATTAAAGTATATAATATCACTAATAAAAATTAACTTGTAGTATATATTGGAACTTGGAAGCGACCGGAACAGCCCAATATCGAAATAGAAAAAAAAAACAACAAGCTAATTTATTGCTTTTGCTAATTTCTAAGTGTTTGAGCCTCTAAATTTTCATTTTAATGAACCAAATATGTACACACATTTACTAAGTACTATTTGTGTATATATATTCATGGGCCCCCTTCGTGTCGAGGGCCCCCCGGCTGTCGCACCTCTTGCCCTCCCCTCTGGGACGGCCCTGTGGAAGACACATGTCCCCGGAATTCATCTGACGGAACGGCTTTCTCACAGCTTCCTTCCCCTACGCATCGGCTCCTAGATGATAATGAGGCCGTGCGGCTCCGGCTCGGTCAAACCAGCCCAGGCTCATCCTCATCCTCAGGCTTATCCTCACCCTCATCGCATCTACTCGACTGCTCCGTATCCACTTTCCCCGTTTCTGATGAGGACATCACTCCTTTGGATACACCCACTGATCCTTCTACTATTGTGTAAGAGCCAATGACCCGAGCTCGAATGCGACAACTAAAATTACAGGTGAGTTCGTTTTTAAGCGATCCGTTTCATACTTTTGAGAATAGATTGCTACATAATGATGTTATATTGCTTAGGAACAATGGAGAGGGTCATGAGGAACGTGGAGGAAGGTGTGGAGACGAGGAAGACCAGCCAGGACGTGCAACACAAGCCGGAGGTCCTGTCCAACACGATTTCGAGTCTACCTCGGCCTCCAGGACCAGTCTGTGTTGAGACCAGAGCCACGGACGCATCCGGACTCCGTTTTCGATGGTTCAGCCATGGTTGGAAAGATAATTTGATAAGGAAGCCAATGCAACTGGTCTCACGTCAAAATTCCTTCGGAATCAACAGAAATTGTCAAAACAATTTAGCGTCCAGAATCTGTCCAGGTGCTGCGTCACCTTATTTGGTCCGTTGGGCCGTGTATCGTCTTGAGCCCATTAAGGGGGGGCGCGTCCAGGGTAGGCAATGACCCTAAGACCTTTATAATCATTAGCCACCGCCATCGTTAGGGTTTGGGTTTTTCTTAAGATTATTCTGTCCATTGACAGTCGCCGTTCGTCGGTTTGTGGAACCCCAACTTGGGAACTTAATCATTCATCTGCAGTTTGTCCCAATTTTCTGAGCTGCGTTCTTTCGAGTTCTTGCTTGTGTTCTTCGTTTCGCAGGCACGGATTAGCCTTCTTGGCGAGGTCAACCAGTTGGTGACACGGTTGATAACCCGAGGATTCATGGTGCTAAGATTGCAGGGTTCGGATCTTTTGATCTAAAGCTGGATCGGTGTGTCGCGTTCCGCTCAAAGCGAGAGTTATCCAGAACCTAACGGAAGATCGGGAATCACGTCCCCATCAAGTGGTATTCAGAGCTTACAGGTTCGAAGTTATCCTTTAGTTCGTGTTTTGTCTTCATCCTATAATCCACGGCCATAATTGTTTCCTGTCCGACAACCTCTCCGCACCATAGCATTTGCATATTTCGGTTTCAGAGTTCGTCGTGTTGACTTTGTGTCCAGATCGAGGTCTTGTTGCTGGTTAGGTTGTGTTAGAGTCCATTGTGTGTGTTTATCTCAATTGTATCTATCCCATCCACTGTCCCCAAACAACAAGTCGAAGCTACCATATTACTCGATTTGCCCCCGCTAGCCACCTTGTGTGATCTCTCGGCGCCGCGCTAACCCTAGATAGGTTGCCAGCCGCTGTTATTTCGCCTACATCGCAGCTCTCCTTACATCATCTGACGAATACCTACTGCTGTTAGTCACAGGGACGATTGATCCTGTGATCGGTGTTGGAGTTTAGGGACGCTTTGCCCTAACTGCCGTCGCCGTGTTGTGCCTTCCAGAAAATATAACTTGAGATACCTTCGGTAAAACAGGCATAACTTTTCGCTCGGTTATCGAGAAAAATTTAAAATTTTTTCAGCAGCTTCTTGACACTATTTGGAGGGGACCCAAACTCGGCTACACCCTGTTTGGTTTCGTCAAAATTGCCAAAAAAATCAGGAAAATAAAGAAAAAAATTTGTCAAAGTTTCTGCATGCTTTTCAGAGACCGTGCTGAATTTCTGTAGACCACATCCCACTTCAGTTGTAGGTACCAATTTTTGTGGTTGCATCTTTTGTGATCCTTGTTCAGAGAAAAAATATAAAAAAATAGTGAAAAAAAAAAAAAAGTTTGATTCCTACTAGTGCCTTTTGCAAAAATTCGAGAAATATTCAGGAAAAAGAAAAAATCCGAGCTCTTGGCTTGTGGGCCGTGTTAGCGTGTGCTGTGTCGTGCCTTGTTTCTTTTGCTCTTGCTATCCATCATACTTGTTTTTCTCCATCTTATTTAGTCACACATCTGGAACTTGGGGCATTTTAGACCGGCAACAAGAGCGAACACTTTGGACTATAATTCATCATTACTATCTGTTACTGATTTGTGTGCTATATATACATATTATTCTTCTTGTGTGCCTTCCAAGCTCCACATATTCTTCAGATTAGTACAGAAAAAGGACCCTTGCAATCTTGGTGCCACATCTCCATAGGTATCACAACCGTCCACCTAGTGTTACCATCCGCTGCTTACATTTGTAAGAACTTTGGTAAGAACTTGGTAAGACGTCTAGTAAGGGTGTGATTCCACCAAGTAACCCATAATAGTTGTTAGGGGTTTTCTTTGACAACTATCCATGCCAGACGACGTTCCTGTTTTGTCTAGTCAGTTGCAGGAATTCAAGGATATAATGCTTCAGCAGATGGAAAAGCTGGTAAAGGAAGTTAAAGAACTCAACCATTCTGTTGAGTGTTGAGGGTGTGGACAAGCGACTGTCCACACTATTAGGAAAGGTTCAAGAGCTCGAGAACAAGGCCAACGAGGACTTGGATTTTGGCCAAGTACTTGAAGAAGATAAAGTCTACAACACTGATGGTAGCCTTGATGAAAGGTCTATAAATGAGAATAAACTGCGCAGACGGCTCGAATATAATAAAACAGGTATGGGAGGAGGATATCAAGGGCAACGCACTGAAGGTAAAGATGATCCTTTTGCTAAGGTAAAATTTACCATACCTCCTTTTTATGGCAAATATGACGCTGAGGAATATCTTGATTGGGAGATGATAGTAGAACAAAAATTTAAGTCCCATGGAGTGTCTAGTTGCTATAAAGTTAGACATGCCACTAGTGAATTTAAAGATTTTGCTATAATCTGGTGGACAACTTTAGATCCAAAACCTTTGTCATGGGACGGGCTAAAAAATAGCAATGCGCGATAAATTTGTACCTCCTTCTTACAAACGAGATTTACGAAAAAAATTGCAACGTTTAGAGTAGGGAGACATGTCTGTTCAATAGTATTTTGCTGAGCTTCAAAAGGGTATGATGCGTTGCGGTATAAAGGAGGATTCCGAGGATAAAATTTATCGTTTTTATGGTGGTTTGAGACGTGAAATTCAGGATATCGTTGATTATAAAGATTTTAATACTACCAACCAGTTGTTCCAGCTTACTACGCTTGCAGAGAAGGAATTGCAGGGGCGATAACAGCTTCAGAAGGATAGAAATTACAACAGCCCCTTCACGCCCAAGACGACAACGTTTCAGGCCCCCAAGTCCTCGGGAGCATCTCCATCAACTCCAAAGAATGAAGCGTGCGAACAGATCCATCCGCGACTATTCCTTCAGTCGCTGGTAAGTCTCGTTTGCAGGAACCGCCCAAGAGTGCTTCCTCGATAGCTTCCACCGGACGCTCTTCATCCATTCAGTGCCGTCGCTGCCATGGGATTGGTCATGTCGCCAAGGATTGCCCTAGCAAGCGAGCATATATTGCTACAGATGATGGAGGCTATGTGAGCACTTCTGATGTGGAGGACGATATTGAAGAACAACCCACCTCACATGATGCAGATTTGTCTTTGAGCATCGATGATGCTGGTCACCAGCGCATAATTATTGTGCAACGGGTTCTTAGTACACAGATGGAGGAAGCAGAACAGTTGCAGCGCCACAACTTGTTTCAGATTTTATTCGTCATCAAGGACTGACGTGCACGAGTCATCATTATGGAGGGAGCTGCAACAATCTGGTGAGTTCTGATTTAGTTAAAAAGCTTAACTTGCCAACTCGTCCGCATCGACATCCGTATCATATTCAGTGGCTAGACGACTCAGGTAAGGCCAAGGTAACAAACAGCATGCGTACACTTCTCCCTTGGTACATACTCTGATTTTGTAGATTGTGATGTGGTACCTATGCAAGCTTGTTCTCTTCTATTGGATAGACCTTGGTAATTTGATAATGATGCAATTCACCATGGAAAAAGTAATAAATATACATTTATGCACAAGAGCAAAAATATTACTTTGGTACCTATGACCCCTGCTCAAATTGTTCAAGCTAATAGAGAGTGAGTTGTTGAGAATGAAAATAAACAAGCTTCTACATCTGACAAGCAACAAGTAGCTAAATTGAAACATCCTGTTATGCTTGCAAATAAATCTGATCTTGCTAAAATCGATAATATATGTTATGCTTTGGTATGTAAAGATGCTTTCTTTTCTATTGATGATATAGCTAGCACTTTGCCACCCTCTGTCACTAACCTTTTGCAGGAGTACGAGGATATTTTTCCTGCTGAGGTACCTCCAGGACTTCCATCCATTCGAGGGATCGAGCACCAGATCGACTTAATTCCTGGAGCAAGCCTGCCAAACCGAGCTGCCTATCATGCCAACCCTAAGGAGACTAAGGAGATTCAGTGCCAAGTCCAAGATCTATTGGATCGCGGGTATGTACGTGAGAGCCTTAGTCCTTGTGCTGTTCCAGTCATTTTGGTTTCAAAGAAAGATGGCAGTTGGCACATGTATGTAGATTGTAGAGCCATTAATAATATCACCATAAGGTACCGTCATCCTATTACTAGGCTTGATGACATGCTTGATGAGTTAAGTGGTTCTATAATTTTTTCTAAGGTAGACTTGAGAAGTGCGTACCACCAGATAAGAATGAAACTAGGTGATGAATGAAAAACTGCTTTTAAAACTAAGTTCGGCTTGTATGAGTGGTTAGTAATGCCTTTTGGGTTAACTAATGCACCTAGCACTTTCATGAGATTAATGAACGAGGTTTTACGTCCATTCATTGGTAAATTTGTTGTGGTATACTTTGATGATATCTTGATATACAGCAAGTCTTTAAATGATCATAGAGTGCTGTTTTTGATGTTTTGTGGGCTGCGCGCTTATTTGGTAACCTCGAGAAGTGCAATTTTTGCACCGAACGAGTCTCGTTTCTTGGCTATGTTATGACTTCGCAGGGAATTGAGGTAGATGAAGCCAAGGTGCAAGCAATACGGAGCTGGCCTACACCTACAACTATGACACAAGTGCGAAGTTTTCATGGACTTGCTGGATTTTATCGCCGCTTTGTCGAGATTTCAGCACCATTGCAGCCCCACTAAATGAGTTGACGAAGAAGGGTGTTGCTTTCCATTGGGGGAGAAGAATAAGAAGCGTCCTTTGCTCTTTTGAAGGACAAGTTTATGAACGCACCATTGCTGCAACTTTCTGATTTTAGTAAGACTTTTGAGCTTGAATGTGATGCTAGCGGAATTGGCATTGGTGGTGTTTTTGATGCAAGAAGGTAAACCTGTTGCTTATTTTAGTGAAAAATTGAGTGGACCTGTACTTAATTATTCCATGTATAATAAAGAATTATATGCTCTTGTTCGATCATTAGAAATGTGGCAACATTATTTATGGCCTAAAGAGTTTGTTATTCACTCTGATCATTTTTCATTAAAACATTTTAGAACACAAAATAAATTAAATCGTCGACATGCTAAGTGGGCTGAATTTATAGTCTTTTCCTTATGTTATCAAACATAAGAAAGGGAAGGATAATATTATTGCTGATGCTTTGTCTAGAAGATATGCTATACTGTCCCAACTTGATTGTCGTATCTTCGGGCTTGAAACAATAAAAGAACAATATGCTCATGATGTTGAATTTAAAGGTGTGATAAAACATTGTAAAGAGGGACTTACATGGAATAAATATATTCTAAAAGATGAATTTTTGTTTAGAGCTAACCGCCTATGCATTCCAGTTAGTTCCGTTCGTCTTTTGTTGTTGCGAAAAAGCACATGGAGGCGGATTGATGGGGTATTTTGGAGCTAAGAAAACTGAGGAGGTGCTGCCTACATACTTCTTTTGGCCACATATGAGACGTGACGTAGAGCGGTTCGTGGCTCGGTGCACTGCATGTCAAAAAGCTAAGTCGCGGTTGAACCCACATGGTTTGTATATGCCTCTTCCTGTTCCTTCTATTCCTTGGGCTGATATATCTATGGATTTTGTTTTGGAATTGCCACGGGCTATGAGGGGAAGAGATAGTGTTTTTGTGGTGGTTGATCATTTTTCTAAGATGGCACATTTTATTCCTTATCATAAAAGCGACGATGCTGTTCATATTGCTGATTTATTCTTTCAAAAGATCGTTCGCTTGCATGGTATGCCTTCTACTATTGTTTCAGATCGCGATGCAAAATTCTTGGGTCACTTTTGGCGCACTTTGCGGAACAAATTGGGGACAAAGTTACTATTTTTGACCACTTGTCATCCCCAAACTGATGGTCAAACTGAGGTGGTGAATCGTACATTGTCCACCATGTTGAGAGCAATTTTGAAGCATAATCTAAAGATGTGGGAGGAGTGTTTGCCACATATGGAGTTTGCATACAATCGAGCTGAACACTCACCACTAAGGTAAGTCCTTTCTAGGTAGTGTATGGATTTAACCCTCGTGCTCCCATTGATCTTTTGTCTTTACCTACTACTGAGAGAACACATAATGATGCTAAAGCACGTGCTGAATTTATTTTTAAATTGCATGAAATAACTAAGGCCAACATTGAAAAAATGAATGAAAAGTATAAAATTGCGGGTAGTGAAGGTAGAAAAGAAGTTAAACTTGAACCGGGTGATTTAGTTTGGTTGCATTTGAGAAAAGATAGATTTCCAGAGCTGCGTAAGTCTAAATTAATACCAAGAGCTGCTGGTCCTTACAAGATTATAAAGAAAATAAATGACAATGCATATACACTTGAGTTGCCACCCGAGTTCGGGGTTAGTCCTACATTTAACATTGCAGATTTGAAGCCATACTTGGGTGAAGAAGATGAGCTTAAGTCGAGGACGATTCCATTTCAAGAGGGGGAGGATGATGAGGACATCACTCCTTTGGATATACCCACTGATCCTTCTACTATTGTGCAAGGGCCAATAACCCGAGTTCGAATGCGACAACTAAAATTACAGGTGAGTTCGTTCTTAAGCGATCCGTTTCATACTTTTGAGAATAGATTGCTACATAATGATGTTATATTACTTAAAAACAATAGAGAGGGTCATGAGAAATGTGGAGGAAGGTGTGGAGACGAGGAAGACCAGCCAGGACGTGCAACACAAGCCGGAGCTCCTGTCTAACACGATTTCGAGTCTACCTCGGCCTCCAGGACCAGTCTGTGTTGAGACCAGCGCCATGGACGCATCCGGACTCCGTTTTCGATGGTTCAGCCATAGTTGGAAAGATAATTCGATAAGGAAGCCAATGCAACTGGTTTCACGTCAAAATTCCTTCGGAATCAATAGGAATTGTGGAAACAAGTTAGCGTCCAGAATCTGTCCAGGTGCTGCGTCACCTTATTTGGTCCGTTGGGCCATGTATCGTCTTGAGCCCATTAGGGGGGCGCGTCCTAGGTAGGCGACGACCCTAAGACCTTTATAATCATTAGCCGTCGCCATCGTTAGGGTTTGGGTTTTGCTTAAGATTATTCTGTCTATTGACAGTCGCCGTTCGTCGGTTTATGGAACCCCAACTTGAGAACTTAATCATTCATCTGCAGTTTGTCCCAACTTTCTGAGCTGTGTTCTTTCGAGTTCTTGCTTGTGTTCTTCGTTTCGCGGGCACGGATTAGCCTTCTTGGCGAGGTCTACCGGTTGGTGACATGGTTGATAACCCGAGGATTCGTGGTGCCAAGGTTGCAGGGTTCGGGTCTTTTGATCTAAAGCCGGATCGGTGTGTCGCGTTCCGCTCAAAGCGAGAGTTATCCAGAACCTAACGGAAGATCGGGAATCACGTCCCCATCAGTTCCCTACCGCCACCACTGCCTTTCCCAATCACCGTCATCGTCCATCTGGCGGCCAAAGCTGAGGCCGACGGCGCCGGCCGGGTTCAAGGAGACATTGGAGGCGTACTCCGTGGAGGTCAAGAAGCTCTGCGGGAGGCTGCTCGTGCACATCGCCAAGACGGTGGGCCTAGTGCCGACCATGTCCGGCGATACCGTGGGCGACCGGAGCTGGTGATGGGGCTCAGTGCGCGTACTCAGATGGCGACACAGTCACTATGCTCCAGCAGGACATGAGCTGCGCCGGCCTATAGGTGCGCAGCAAGGCCGGCGCCTGGTTGCCTGTGCACCCAGTCCCGCACGCACTCGTCGTTAACCTCGACCACACCCTTGAGGCGAGCAGGATTATACTCGCGCTTTGCTTGGTTTCTGTGGTTCTGTCCAACATGTGCACACACCACTTCACTCGACACTGACCATGTTGCTGCTCTGCTGCGTATGAACTTGCAGGTTCTGACGAACGGCAAGTCCAGGGATGTCCTATCTTAGTCAAAATTGGAGAGGAATGTAGTTTCATAACTATAGACTTTGTTTGCAACCTGAGAGCATGTAGCGATTGTAGTGGTAAATTGAGGCCCAATTGTAATATGTACAATGTGGTTTCTTATTTGAAAGATATATGGTTCTCCTAAATATTTATTTGAGTGATCTTGTATTCAGCAACCTGACAGCAAAGCGTTGATGACTGAATATTTCAGTGACCCAAAATGGCTTTTCATTTCAATGACCTTGTATTCAGCAAGTAGTACAATATTTGAAATCGAACAGAGAGGATCTTCTCAAAGCCTATCATCTAGATGTTCCATTTAGTGCAGAAATCCAAGCATTTGCATTGAGAAGACGAAAGCGTTGATGACTGAATATTTGTATGCCTAAATAAAATAAACTGCATTAAAACAGAATGCAGCTACATCTTACAGAGTGCTATTAATTCAAATTGGAATTAAAATGATACAATTCAGTGACCCAAAATGACTATTATTCATTGAAGTGTAACTTTCTAGCAGATTTGGACAAGGTGGCATCTTATTCAACTCCAAGTAGAAGATCAGTAAGTCTGCCTTGGAACAAAGGAGCTGAAATGTTCGAAGACGACCCATGCATATCATTCGCAAACAATGGCATTGTGGCATTAGCTTGTCCGCCTTGGATAAACGGAGTAGCTATGGTTGAAGATTGCCCACACACGTCATTTGCAAACATTGGCATTACACTGTTATTGCCACCATGAACTTCCTGTGTACTTATTATGAAATTATTTATAAAAGTGTGCTAGCAGGTAAATAAATAGCAAAAACAAATAATGAGCGCAAGTCATGTATTATGATCAATTCCTTTGGATCATCACTTTCATCTCTGTTTCCTGTAACATTTTTGGGATCTTCTCCTATAGCCAGTTCTGTAAGTAAGAAATAAAAAGATTTACTATAGAAGTAGCCATAATGGGAAAATTTAATAGAATGGAAACAGTGAGTACCTTTCTTATTAGTCTTTTTCTTCTTTTTTTCTGGGTTCTTTTGCTTTGGATCATCACTTTCATCTCTGCTTTCTGCAACTTTTTTTGGGATCTTCTCCTATACTCAGTTCTGTACCTTTCTTACTAGTCTTTTTCTTCTTCTTCTCTGAGTTCTTTTCAACAGCGTTTTTGAACCGTGAATTCTTTGGACCTTTTACCACCTGGGGAACTCTAAAGCTTATTGTACTATTTAAAGTATCACTGCCACATTCATTCAGAACTAGCGGAGCATCATTGGATTCTTCTTGCATCTTCCTTAGGCGAGCATCTACCTCTAAGTCAAACTTTTCTATAGTTTTTTGGAAATCATCAAGGAGTTCTTTTGAAACTGAACATTTCAATACAACAGACGTTGCATTTCGAGATATAAGAGCAGCATGTGTTTTCAAATCTTCCTTCTGACATTCTTGTTTCTCATTATAAAATCCTATTTTTGCATATTTTGTCCATCTCTTTAGTATATATTGAGACGGCAAATCATAAACTCCATTCATATTGAGGACCCAGAGTGCATGCTTGCACAACAGACCTATAAAATATAGTTGTTGATATTTCCAGTACATGTAGTACAATCTATATCGTAAATTGAAATGTGTACACATACCTATGAATTCAAACTTCCTGCAAGAACATGCAATGGTGGAATCTGCGATATTAAATACCACTGTTGCGCCACGTTCAGACTGCATATATGTAACCATGAATGTTGAGTTTGTCCCTTCGGTCTGCACTAAATTAGAAGACAACATGAATTGTTTTTTGAATTCTTCCTCAAACTCTGAATACATCCTCCTTGTGTATGATTCAGCTGCAGTCCTCAACATAGGTAAATTTGGGATATAAATAACTCGGGTCTTGCTACGTGACTTAAAATCTTCATCCAACTCATTTTGATGAAGACTATCTGAAACCTTCTCACATTCTACTAATAGTTCTGAAAGACCGAGTTTTCGACGAAATCTTTTTTTGAAGACATTATTCATACCTTCACTCCTTTGAGTTGAGTTCATATGTGCCGTAAAAGCATCACGGTATATAGCAGCCCACTTTGCTCGTATACTATACAGGTTTTGCATCCATGAGTTATCCTCAAGTTTGTATTCCCTCAACAATTCATTCCACTTTTCAATGAAGTAAGCCTCCGACCAGTCCTCATGCACACATCTCTTAAAATCAGTTAGAAACTTGCTATCTGACTTGTTATCTGACTTGTTATCTGAATTGCTATCTAACTTGTTATCTGACTTATGAATTACATGCCCAAGATGTTTAGCAGCATTTAGACAAATATGCCACAAACAAAGTCGATGGCTTGTATTTGGGAATACATATGCAATTGCTCCGGCCATGGCTGCATCTTGATCAGTGAATATTGTGCTAGGATGCTTACCAGATATTGCATCAAGAAAGGTTTCAAAGAGCCAAACAAATGATTCAATAGTTTCACTATATAACAGTGCAGCCCCAAAAATTATGGTCTGCTTGTGATGATTGGCTCCAAGGATCGGAGCAAAAGGCATCTCAAACTTATTAGTCTGAAAAGTGGTGTCAAATGACACAGCATCACCAAAGCACTTGTAGTCCATGATAGATTGACCATTGGCCCAAAAGAAATTTGCTATCCGACCATCTTCCTTATTTATCTGAATAGCATAAAAGAATAAAGGATCCTCTAATTGCTTCTTCTTCAAGTATTCCAATAGTGTTTCTGTATCATTAGATTCTCAGTACTTCCTACGCTCATGACCAATCTCATTATTGTAATCCATCCGAGAAAATGGCACCTTGTCTTCTCCTCCGTAAAACTCCTTCATGAACTCATATACTTGGGCTGGCTTCATCTCTGCTTCCCGTATTTGGCCTATTAGTTTTCTGTCTGCCTCTATAATGCGTCGCTGAGACCTCAACTTGTGTGTCTTATTTGGACTAGCAAAATTATGAAAATTATAATTGTGATCAAGTATAACCTTCTGCACTTTCCATACTCCTTGTCTGCTGATACTGAACTGAACACGAGCATGGCAGCCTGTCCTTGTATTGTCCTTCTATGATGACTCATTTTCTCGATGTCCTTAGTTGCTACAAACTATATATTTCTGACATATTGATCTATCTGCTCTACGCTTATAAAACTCTTTCTAATACTAAATCCAACCTTGCGGGCATATGTGTTGTACATCTCATATGCTTTGTCCTGTGGTTCAAAAGTCATTCCAACTTCTAGAGCGATCATTTTGTGGCCATCTTTATCAACCACCTAGAGTACAATAAATTGACAATGAAGTTATATACGAAATATCATATTTTCCATATCTTCTTGTTTTTAAAGTCCAACACATGATTATTTTTTATTACCTCATTTGATGGTACACCCAACTCATCTTCTACAGAGATCGTCTCGGTGGTCCGTGCAACTGTGTTCATGGTTTGTGCGATCAAGCAAATCATCACGAATAAGTACTAAGTAGATGCTATTTACACATGATAATCAAAGAAAATATTTAACAAAAATATACATGTGCTGTCCGTACCACATCTTCTCCGTGATAGGTCATTGCGTTGTCCTCGAACACCATAAGTCCGGCAGCCGTGTCATCATTACGAGATGGTAGTCCTGCCACGGAAGACATTGAAGCCTGTGTACTCATCATAGCAGTGGCGACAACGGTAGCGGATGTGGTGATCCGGCCGGTATCTCCTGCCATGATGGGTATCGGTGGTCGTGCCCTAGTCGCTGCATCTCCATCTTCC
Organism: Chrysopogon serrulatus; assembly: GCA_015844335.1. NCBI lineage: Eukaryota > Viridiplantae > Streptophyta > Magnoliopsida > Poales > Poaceae > Chrysopogon > Chrysopogon serrulatus. The sequence goes on from JADLZL010004266.1 coordinate 235,931, forward strand.
ACGCGGGCTGGCTAATGAGCGAACATTCACCCGAAATGAGATCGGGTGAATGCTCCGACAACACAGTTCTTTTCCCAAATTAGCATTTTATACGTTCCCACTTATTTCCTTTTTCGGCAGACAGAATAAATTTTCTCTTTTTGAGTGCAGAAAGCAGCAATTTCTTTTTTCGCACGCGTTCTCTTTATTGACGCTACTAACTCAGTATAGTAGAGTTCCACAGCCTAACTTAGAGAAATAACTTAGAGCGCAAAGTTATGCAATATTATATTTCTCATTTCCTCAGCAACAATAACATTCTCTTTAGGTTTCATGTCTATTTTTTCTCATTTCAGAAACTAGTATTTCGGGAAATAGAAAAAGGGTTTTAAAAAAGGGTGGAGAAGTAGAATAAAAGTAAGTTTTACATCATAAAATACAAAAATTGTATTCTATAGTGTGAAAATATATTTGCATAACTTGTACAACTCCAAGATCCATCTCATTTTTCTCGGTGACTTTAAAATTTCTAAAGACCTGCAAAATATTACATAACTAAGTTAGTTAGCAAAATATTACATAAGTCTACATAACAAGTTATTGAACCAAGTTATTTAACTAGAAAATCGAACAAGTAACTTATAAGTTACTAAAATAAATTACTGGAGTAAGTTACATATATAACTATCTATAAGAAGAACATCATACATACTACTAGTAGTTGAAATTCAAAATATTTAATATTAAAAAAGTATATAAACTAAGTTAGTCAAGTAAAATATTACATAAAAATGCATAACAAGTTATTGAACTAAGTTATTTAGATTTTTTTGAGACTAACTAAGTTTTTAGCTAGAAAATCTAACAAGTAACTTATAAGTTTCTAAAATAAGTTACTGAAGTAAGTATATAACTATTTATAAGAAGAATGTCATACATACCACTAGTCGCTGAAAAACCGCAAAATATTACGTAATTCTGCATAACAAGTTCTTGAACTAAGTTATTTAGCAAGAAAATAAAAGAAGTAACTTATAAGTTACTAAAAATAAATTACTGGAGCAAGTTACATATATAACTATCTATAAGAAAAATATCATACATACCACTAGTAGCTAAAGCTAGTTTGTGTAGATTTTAAAAGCTATATATGCTGATATTTTTAAAAGGTGGATAGATAAAGATTATGTTAAACAAAAAACCATGCAGCTCAAAAAATATGCAAAAAAAAAGAAGTTACATTTTTTCTGAGCTATGTCGCAATTGCTAGTAACAAGAGTTCATTTCGTTCATGGGTGCACAAATAGTATGTCAATGATTCTCGGATCGGCTTTGCATGTTCCCTGAATGACAAAAATTCTTGAAAACTTGCTGGTGGTTACCATCACAAATAGGCATGAATACCTATGAAGATAAAAAAAGACATAATTTAAAACTAGAAATCAATATAACATCAAAAATAAATAAATATTCAGCAAAATAAAGGACTGATACAAATGTTGATATATTGAGAACTTTTACTTATCATAATTGTGAGACTAAGTTATGACCATAACTTAGGAAGGTAACTCATAGTACAACTTGATAAGACATAATAAGTTCCCCATAATAATTTAGGTACATAAGTTAGTCCCTAAAAACTTAGTTACAGCGGATAACTTATATTCCTATGTTACACTCACATGTTATTCTGTAAAACTTATATAGATAAGTTATTTGTAAAACTTATATAGATAAGTTATACTACACAAACCTATTTTAATGAATATTACAACACAAGCTATCCATGTTAGTATTATCTAATTGAAAACCTATTAAAGAGAGAAAAAACATATAATTTGAAACTAGAAATAAACATAATGTGAAAAATAAAAAATATTCAGTAAAAATAAAGAACTAGGGCAAATGGAACCGTAACTATAGGTTCAAGTATATAGATAACTTGTACTTATCATAACTGTGAGACAAGGTATGACCAATCTAGCTCATATCATAACTTCTCAAGACATAAGTTGCTCACAATAACTTATGCACCTAAGTTAGTCCTAAAAAACTTATATGTATAAGTTATACGGCACAACTTATATTCCTAAGTTATGTTTACAAGTTATTCTGTAAAACTTATATAGGTATGTTACACTATACAAACCTATATTAGTGAGTACTATAGCATGAGTTATCTAGGTTGTTATTATCTAATTGATATTTAGCATTTATGCAACCAAAGCATATATAACGCAAGTTATCAGATTATTATTATGAAAGTACTAGAGTTTTAAAGTAAAAATAGTTGGTTTTGTAACCACAGAAATCAGAGGCACTACGAAAAAATTCTAAGTTCATCTTGGCTTACTGTAACACCCTATCATCATTTTTTTGTTTGCATTGGAGACTAACAAATGATATTAACAGTCAAAAATTAACTTTAGTTCTGTATTGGAGATACTGCAATGCTGCATAGATTCAAACCATAGGACAATCTTGTTCAACATTGGAGACTAACAAATGATATTAACAGTCAAAAATTAACTTTAGTTCTATATTGGAGATACTGCAATGCTGCATAGATTCAAACCACAGGACAATCTTGTTCAATCATACTAGTGGTCAGCAGACATTTGGCCTATGGCTCTTACTAATCCTTCTTTCTTTTTTGGCTATTTTCTATGACTCTTGCTGCATTCCATCTCTAACCTGATCAAGCCTGCTCGGGACTAAAAGGCTTTACTATAAATTTAAAAATCATCATCAATAGCTACTTCTGTAAAAATATCAGTAAAAACTTGAAGTAGAGTACTTAAGTAAAACACTTAAGTAAAACCTGTAGACTAACAAGAAATAAAAAATCAAAAGAGATCATAATCACCAATTCACATTTGAATTTTTTTCAAAATAAAAAGTTGTAAGTAACAAAATATAGCCATCACAGAAAAAGTGTCATTGCCATTGCCCTGAAATCAGAGCAAAAAGTCCTTTAGGAATAATAAATTGGAAATTTCTCACTTGGAGGTGCCTTCATATCTTTATGCTGCAATAACTTATATAAGTGATGGAAGAGAACAAAAGTTGTCTGCAAAATTCATAACATAAATGCCAGTCATTACTGAAAAGTAAAATTCATAACATAAGTTAGTCATAAAAATTTATATGGATAAGTTACACTGCACAACTTACATTACTAAGTTACGTTGACAAGTTATTCTGTAAAACTTATATAGATCCATTTGACAAAAAAGAAATAACTAATAACTACAAATAGATCAAAACAACACTCACTAAAGATTCAGTTTTTGTGCTCTCGCCATTGTCACTCCCATCCTCATCATTGTTATTATTATCAGCAGTACTAGAAGAATGAGATTTCTCAATAAAAGAACACAGTTTGCACACTAACTAATAAAACAAGTGTGAAACAAAAACTTATCTGATTAGTACTTCAACTAAACAGAATTCAGAAAGAAATTGCCAGAGACATTTCTTACATTATTATTAGAAGACTCTAAACCCAACCCATCAATTGATTTGGACTTTTCTCCTTCAAAAGAAGTATCTACTTCATCAGCCATCTGTAACCAAAGTCAATTTCATAAAAAATCAGAATCACTTCTAATTAATAAATTCTTCTGGTGTCTGCTCTACTGGATAGTTGTATCACTAATAACGAAACAATCTTAATTCTTTGTACATGTCTTATTTTAGTTTCAATGATTATGATAAAATCAACTGGAGTCTGCAAAATACTTAATCTGTAAATAATTTTAATAGGAACTCATAAGACAACACCAATATATCTAAAAATTCAGTACCAACCATATGATATTTTCATCTAACAGTGAGCTGAACAGATCACATCTCCAGACTAATAAATTTAGTACATGAACATCTACCAACAGATCAAACCATCAGAACCTAAAGTTCAAGTCGATCTTACTCTACTCAGACGCTTGCTCGAGACACAGTTTGACAATCATCAAAATCTATCGCATGAGACTGAACGGCGATAGAGCAGGGAACAAGGTTGAGGTCGAGGGCTTTCCCATCAGTTCAGAGCAGCCCCAGAGCAGCAGAAAGGGTTCGAGTAGAGGGCCATAAATCGGTGGCTGCCACGCAGAGCAGGGGGAGGAAGCTAAGACAAGAGGAGGGCCTGGGAAAGGAGGGAGGTGGAGGATAGCAGGGCCAGCACACGCTGTGATACCATGTGGATTTAGGAAAAGAGAACTTAGAACAGACTCATCGATATGACCTCGACTCGAATCTCGCAAAAATGCAAATCATAGCGAAACGAGAGAGAGAAGATCTCAACAACACCTTGCCAACGAATCTCGAAGAACTCCCACCGGCGCCCGCTCCAATCGAATCCCGACGACTTCGTCCACAAGAGGTAGCTGCACTGCACAGAGGAGGAAAGCTCTTACAAGAGGAGGGGCAGGGAGAAAATGGCGATGGTGATGAGCATGTTAAGAGGATGGTTATCCTCGCTAGATATCAGGAACATGTGTTGCGCACGGTATAGAATGATTAGCCAGGTTTGTTAGGTTGTTGTAGACTTGGCTTGTACTTCAAGTTGTAATCCTCTATACATTGTACCTGGCCATGTATGAGCCGTATATAACATGAACCCGAGACCTCAGTTGAGGTATCTCATTTCCGCAATCTTTACATGGTAATCAGAGCCCGATTCCTCACGGAGCGTTCCTATGACCACTTCCTCCTCTGTTGTGTTTGCGTCACCGCAATACGGGTTCTTGCCCGTGAGCGAGAAGCTCAACAAGGCCAACTTTGCGATGTGGAGTCTCCAAGTCCTGTCGGTGATCCGTGGCGCGCAGCTAGCTGAGTTCATCGAACCCTCAGCTGTGCCACCCGAGAAGTACCTGGCACCTGTCAAGTCTGATGGCGCCGCTGACGATAAGAAGCCACCGGTGCTCAACCCCGACTACCCCATTTGGCATGCCAAGGATCAAATGGTGCTAAACTTCTTGCTCACCTCTCTTTCTAAAGAGATTTTCTCGCAAGTGACCACGTCGGCAGATACGGCGGCCAAGGCGTGGGTTGCCATCAACAACCTCTTTGCCTCACGTCCAGGGCGTGGATCATTGCAACCCGCATGGCCCTGGCTACGGCATCCAAGGGGGCGTCGACAATCTCGGAGTATTTCATGAAGATGAAAAGCCTGGCAGATGAGATGGCATCTGCAGGCAAGAGGCTGGAGGACGACGAGCTCGTCTTGTACATTCTGACGGGTCTCGATCTGGACTTTGATCCGGTTGTTTCTGCCATCGCCACACGCGTGGAACCGATCTCGGTTGGAGAGTTGTTCACCTAGCTGTCCAGTTTCGAGCAACGCATGGAGATGCGGGGAGAACCTCAAGTGAACCTGGCTGCCAAGGGCGGCCGTGGCAATGGCAACAACTTCCGTGGCCGCGGTGGCGGCGGCCGTAGTGGTTCTGGGCGAGGATTCTAGAAGGGAGGACGCGGTGGACGTGGCCGTGGCACCAGCTTCTAGCCCGGCGTCTACTGCCAGCTTTATGGCAAGGAAGGGCACGCGGTCAACAACTGCTTCAAAAGGTTCGACCACACCTTCACCGGAGCAACACAGAAGAGCGCGTCCGCAGTGATGACCTCGTATGGAGTTGACACGAACTGGTACGTTGACTCCGGCACCACCGATCACATGACGAGTGAACTTGAGAAGCTCACCATCAGGGACAAGTACGGCGGTCATGATCAGGTCCATTCGGCCAGTGGTGCAGGTATGGACATTAATCATGTTGGTTCCAATATTTTGCATACTCCTACTAGCAATATTCATCTGAAAAATTCTTCATGTTCCTAAGGCCACGAAGAATCTTCTATCCGTTCATCGCCTTGCTTGTGATAACAACGCTTTTTTGGAATTTCATCCTGGTCATTTTTCCATTAAGGAACAGGGAACGATGAGGACCTGTCGATACAGGACGTAGACGGCTACTCACCAGCATGGCTCCCGTCGGGACAAGAGCAAGAAGGACGGATCCAAGTAGAATACGGATCATCCTAGTTAGGCGAATAGAAAGTAACCTCTCAGAATCGAACAGAACACTTCCTATGAATCCGACTAGGATTAGAAACCATAGCTCGGCTCTTTTTCCTCTTATAAAAAGGAGCCGAGCACCCTCTTTTGTAACAGATTTAACAACACACAATCATACATCAATCCAACGCAAAAAGGCCAAGGCCGACCGGAGTAGAGCTTTTACTCGACGACGAGGGCTCGAACCGGGATAAAGCGTGGTGTCTCTTGCGTGAAACCACCGAAGTTCTAGCCGTTCGCCGAGGTCCGAATCAATCGCTACGGGAACCCCGTGGCGGGCTATCGGTGGTCAAACACCGATACGGTGGGGCGCGCGGGTAGGGGCTTTCGGTGAAATTAACGTCAAAGGCTCGACGGACACGCACATGATGATTTTTCCGACGGGATCAACCTTCGTTTTTTGGAAGCTAGGTGCATGGGCGCAACGAACAAGGAATTCTCCATAGTCGACTACTCCAAGAACCCGAGCCGAAGATACAGGAAATTTTTTCAAAACTCAAGCTCACAGAGGAAGCTAAAAACCCAAATATACAAAACAAGCCGAGTTCTTTTCACTACGGTTTCAACAACTCAGCACGGATATATCAGGATATCACTCAGAAGGCAATGGAATCTTACGACCTCGATCAATGGAACATCTTCAAGCAAGATAAGTACTCTACCTTCCTTCCTTTTCAATACGGTAAACCTCTAGAAGGAGAAGAACTCGACCATCCACCCAATACACACGAAGAAGTGTTCATGATGAGGCAACCTCTAGTACCACCAGTCCAACCCGACTACAGATCTTCAGAAGAATCAAAGCTGATATTCCAGCAAATTCCGTCACAAGAGAAGGAGAGACTGACGCCAGAAAGCAGCAAGAGAAAGAAGAAACAAGAAAAGAGGAGGAAGAAGGAACCGAGTTCATGAACGAAGAGAAGCGTGGCGCAAATATGAAGAAGAACTAGCCGAGTACAATCAAAAAAGAGCTGAAAAAGAAGCCGAGGAAAGACGGACTGCAGCAAGGACAAGACTTGATCCTATCAACAAGATACAAGAGTTAATTAATGAAATCGACGCTATACAACGACCAAGTGAAGAACAAGCCAGGCTTAGAAGTCTACTCAGAGATACCGCGCAAAGGATACAAGATGATCGAGTACCTCCCCGACACATACCATCTGAACAGACAAGTCAGAGAACTCGGAGGATCTCCGCTTTCGAAAGGTTATCAACTCCAAATTATGGGAGAAGAGCTCAACCTCATCACGATTGGACAGAAAAAACAGGGGAAAATAGGGGAAGATCTCCAACACCACCCAGAAGTCCCCCAAGGATTATTTCGAGATACGACGACCAAAGGCGATTCGAATACGAGACGAGGAAAAAGTACCCGACAGATTTTCCTTGTTTCGCAGAAGACTACTCACCGATCAAACTACCTCACAAATTCAAACCATCCAATCATTCAAAATATGATGGCAAGACTGAGCCAATGCAATGGCTTAGAATTTATTCTCAATCTATAGAACTAGCCGGAGGCGATGACGACATAAAAGCCTTATTTTTCCCAATGGCCCTAGAAATATTACCACTCCAGTGGTTCGATAAGTTACGACCCAGATCTATCAAAGCATGGGGAGACCTCCAAAAAGCCTTTTGCGAGAATTTTGCAGGGATACTGATCCACCCAATAACGCAAACCGAGTTGAAAGGTTTAAAGCAAAATCTAGGAGAAAGCCTCAGAGACTTCTATAGAAGATTTGGAGAACTCAAAGCACAAGTACACGACATCACTGAGAGAGAAGTAATAGAAGCATTTTCATACGGCTTAAAAGTAAGATGGATGTTTCACGATTTCTGCAAGGAAAACCCTCGGACAAACTAGGAGTTCAAAAGAACAGTTGAAAAGATGATTACAGCAGAAGAGAAGACAAGAGAAAGATTTACGGACAACGTAAAACAACTCGAGAAAGAAGAAGAAACAACACAAACAGAAGAAATAACTCGAACGATCAAAACAACACAAGATGGAACAACCAAAACAACTCGGGTTATCAAGACAACTCGAGATACCAGGACAACTCAAGGTATCAAGACAACTCAAGAAGATGGAACATTCAAGACAACAGACAAGAATTCCACAACAAAAAGAGATATTCTGACAACATGGTGGCATCCACCGAAAGAAAGAAATTCTACCCGGCAAGAAGATTTGAAGACCTCGAAAACATGAAATGCATCTATCATCCAACAGGAATCCACCTAATGGGAGAGTGTCGCATCTTTCAAGAAAAATATATGAGAAAGGACAAACAAGACAAGGAAGAAAACAAAGAGAAAAAAAGAAGAAGACAACACAACCGATAACGGTTTTCAAAATCCAAGAGCAAAAGATATCGATAATATTCGGGGAGTACCCGGCTCTAGGAGCAAACAAGAAGAGCAATCCAGACTTGTTTGGGAGATCAAATTGGAAAGAACGCGGAAGCATATGTGGATGACGTAGTCGTCAAAACAAAAACCCAGATTCTCTCGATTGAAGATCTACAACAAACTTTCAACAATCTCAAAAGATGGAAGTGGAAACTCAACCCCAACAAATGTGTATTTGGCGTATCATCGGGACAACTACTCGGATTTCTAGTCACCAAAGAGGAATTGAAGCAAGCACAAAACAAATCAAAGCAATAACCAACATGGGCCCACCGGCCAGATATCAAGGATCTATAGAAACTAACAAGGTTGCATGCAAAAGCACTCAACGATTCATCTCCAGACTGGGGAAAAAGGCTTACCTTTTTTTAAATTACTAAAGAAAACAGACAAATTTACTCGAACGAAGAAGCACAAGAAGCTTTCGACAAGCTAAAAGCATACATCGGCACATCTCCAAAGATTAGTACCACCAAAGAAAGACGAAGACCTCATGCTTTACATTACCGCAACTACTTGATGAGTTAGCACGGCTATTGTGGTCGAAAAGAGAAGAACAAGGACACATCTACAAAGTACAAAGGCCAAGTATACTACATAAGTGAAGTACTCACAGTATCAAAAGTGAGATATCCTCACGTGCAAAAACTACTCTACGCAATACTTATAACTTCAAGGAAGCTCAGGCATTATTTTGAAGATCACAAAGTAGTCGTCGTAACAGATTTTCCACTCGGAGACATCCTAAGAAACCGAGACTCAACAGGACGAATTTCAAAATGGGCAGTTGAACTCGGAGCACTCAAGATAGAATTTACACCAAGAAAGGCGATCAAATCTCAAGCATTGTCCGACTTCATTGCGGAATGGACCGAAATACAACAACCTACTCCAAACGTCATCCTAGACCATTGGAAAATGTACTTCGATGGATCTCTAAAACTAGGGGGGCGGTGAGCAGGAGTACTACTTATCGCACCCGATGGAAAACAACTCGAGATATGTTCTACAAATTTTATGGCAAGCTACCAACAATGAAGCGTAGTACGAAGCACTCATCCACGGCCTACAAGTCGCAACATCACTTGGAATCAAAAGATTACTAGTCTACGGAGATTCAGTAGTAGTAGTCAACCAAGTCAATAAAGAATGGGATTGCACCAAGGAAAACATGGATGCCTATTCTTGCCAGAAATCGAAAAGCTTGAGAAGAATTTTCAAGGTCTAGAAATACATCATATATTACGAGATTCAAATGTTGCAGCCGATGTGTTAGCCAAACTAGGCTCGAGATAGGGCAAAAGTACCCACTGGAGTTTTCGTAAAAGAATTAAACAAACCATCTATCAAGTCGACGAAAAAAGAAGACGAGAAGAAGAAGACAGAACAAGAGCAAATTCTAATGATCGCCACAGATAACTCAACATGGATGCAAGTATTCATAGATTACATCAAGGAAAAGAAGTTACCCGAAATAAAGCGAGAAGCAACCCGGTCATCGAAGAAGCAAAAAACTGCGTCTTAGTAGGAGATAATCTTTACAAAAGAGCAAGCATCATCAGGCGTATTATTGAAATGCGTATCAACAATGAGAGGGGGAAAGAAATATTACTAGAAATGCACTCGGGGTGCTGCGGGGAATCATGCATCTTCAAGGACACTAGTCGGAAAAGCTTTTCGATCAGGATTCTATTGGCCAACAAAGCATTAAAAGACGCCAGAAGAACTAGTCAAATACTGCAAAAACTGTTAAATGTTTGCAAGACAAGCACACGTACCAGACTCACAATCTAATATGCATCCCACCAAAGATGGCCATTCTCATCTTTGGGGCTTGATCAAGTCGGACCACTTAAGAAATCCAAAGGAGGGTTCGAGTACGTCTTCGTGGCCATCGACAAGTTCACCAAATGGATAGAATACAAGCCATTAGTAAAATACAGCTCGACCAAAGCACAAGAGTTCATCCAAGAAATTATGCACAGATTTGGGATGCCAAACGGGATAATTATGACCTAGGATCACCATTCACGACCAATGAATTCAAAAAAGCTAGGCTCAAGACTACGAATTCAGCATTGATTATGCATCAAGAGCTCATCCTCAAGCAAACGGTCAAGTAGAAAGAGCAAACGGTCTCATCTTGGCCGGATTGAAACCAAGACTATATGAAGACCTCAAAGATTACGGAGCAAAATAGATAGATGAACTACCCAAAGTAGTCGGGGACTAAGAACTCGATATAAGCGAGCAACCGGCTACTCACCTTTCTTCTTAGTATACGGATCGGCCGTATTACCAGCCAGACTTAATATGGACATCCCCCAAAATTGAGCAATATTACGAAGGAAAAGCAGAGGAAACCGGGGAGACTAGAAATCGGCGGCTTAGAAGAAGTCAAAGTCAATGCAACACTACAATCGCAAGATACATGCAAGGACCGAGAAGATATTACGACAAAAAACGTTCAACCAAGAACCTTACAAGCCGGCGATCTAGTTCTCGGGAAAATACAAAAACCGGATGGAAGACACAAACTACTCAGCCCATGGGAAGGTCCCTTCATAGTAACAAAAGTAACAGGACCGGGATCCTACGAACCGATGATCAAGACGGAGCCCCAATAAAAAAATTCATGGCACATCTCTCAATTGCGACGATTTTACGTCTAGATAACAAAGACATGCACTACTTCTTTCAACAAAGATTCATAAGAAAGATTACAGTATCCTAGCTTCTTTCCAGAACTAGACCTCGACTTCTAGAATACGGAACTCGAATAAGGACCTACGGTCCAAAAAAAAGAGCACTCCACCTCCCGGGCAAACCCCGATGAGAGCAAAAAGCGCTCGACCTCCCGGGCAAACCCCGATGAGAGCAAAAAGCGCCGACGCCCGGGCAAACCCCGATGAGAGCAAAAAGCGCCGACCCCCCGGGCAAACCCCCGATGAGAGCAAAAGCGCCGACCCCGGGCAAACCCCGATGAGAGCAAAATCGCCGACCCCAGGGCAACATAGAACCCCGATGAGAGCAAAAACGCCGACCCCCCGGGTTGTTTTCACAACACCGATGAGAGTACGGCTAAAGAAGTCAACACTCGCCTTATCCTAGCTCCTTTTCAGGACTAGATGAGAGCCAAGAGAAAACTCGACCTGTCCCGACTTCTAGATAAAAGGAACTCGGATGAGGGCCTACCGCCCGAATTATTTGTTGAAGTGCAAAATGGCTACAACCTAGCCCGAGCCCAACTATTCCGGGTTGTTTTCATAACACCGATGAGAGTACGGCTAAAATAAGTCAACACTCGCCCTATCCTAGCTCCTTTTCAGGACTAGATGAGAGCCAAGAGAGAGCTCGACCTATCCCGACTTCTAGAGAAAAAGAACTCGGATGAGGGCCTACGGTCCGAACTAATCATTGAAGACGGCTACAATATTAACTATTCTTAGATGGATTCACAACACCAAAAAGGAGTACAACAGAGATAACAAAATATTCAAACATTTCAACTCGGCAACAAGATATTTGGCCAAGATTCAAGAAAAGAATTTCTTTTTATACAAAAATGGGAAGGCATCAAAGTTTCATTACAACAAAAGTTTACTACCGATGATCATCACCGTCATCAGCACGCACTGGCGTAATCTCTACAAGATCAAGTAAACTCCCGAGCTAAGGGCAGAGCAGCGACTTCAAACTCCGCGAGTGCTTGTTCATCCTCGGGGAGTATGGGTCCCATCCATCACTCTATCAAGAGGAAAGTTGGGATCAACTACTCGGATGCGAGCCAAGACACCTCGAACGCCAAGCAACACCGCATCCTTGGCAAAATTGATGGTCCGCTCGGTCGGTCGAGGGAAGGAGGCGAACCCAGACGGACGAGACAAGTCTTCAATCGATGCCTTAGCCTCGCAAAAAGATCTCGATCAGCACCACGCCTAATCAGCCGAGCCGGGCCAAAGTTTCTTCAAGATCCTCCTTTACCTTCTCCGAGTCATTACGAAAAGTTTTTACTTCAAGCTTCAAAGCTTCGGTTTCTTCCGAGTACTTCTTCAAAGCCGCAAAAGAAAGAAGAAAGAAGTCGAAAAAAAAATGACAAAATTATACGCAACAAAAAGCATTTACAAGTACCTTGAAGATCTCGAGAAGCCTTTTTCTCGGATTCAACGGCAAAGAACTACTTGAGCTCTCAAGGCAGCCTCCGAAGATTGACGCCCTTGACGCTCTTCATCAAGCGCCGCCGCAGAGAAGCCAACTCATCCAACAACTTCTTTTGAGACTCGACGAGCCAAAAAAAGATGTCGGAATCATCGACATACTCCCTGCACATAAAGCAAAGGAAGGATAAGAAAAAGACAAGACAGAAAAAAAAAGAAAACAAGTCATCCTACCCGGAATTGTTCGGTGAAAGACTTGAACCCGGCCTCAAGTTTCTTAAGGCGAGAACTCGGATTGAAGTCTTCTTCCGGCTCCCTGCATCAACTTTAAATCACGAACGTAATCCCGGGGAGCATAAGAAGGAGACAAAGAAGGAGAATTTCCAACCCTAGAAGAAGTCAAGGGTTGGGCAAGAGGCAACTCTTTTCGCTACAAAAAGCGATCGACTCGGCCGCCTGCAAGAACCGGCAAAGAAGAAGTCCCAAGAAAAGAAGATGAAGCCACCATGGGGACGTAATCCACAATTTGGATGAGGATCGATCCACGCACACCGACCCATAGCACCAACACTCACGGTCTTCTCGTAATCAAGCCGGAGCTAAAGACCTACAAGAACAAAAAAGAAGCTAAAGACAAATGATACCAAAAGGAAGAAAAGAAGTCAGCACTTACCTAGGAGCACGACGAATAGCAAGTCGAGGACGAGGAGGCGGAGGCGGCATAACCACATCCAAACCCACCAACAACCCGGGCGGTGGAAGGAGGAGGACCCGGCAAGGGCCCCAAGGCCGGAGAAGGAGAAGAAGTTGCAGGGGCCTACAAAAAGCCAAGTCGAACAAAAACAACAAAGAAGTATGTATACCAAAGCCAAAAAGACAACACTTACCAATGAAGAAGAGGAGAATCATCAACATCCCTCGGCCTCATCTCAAAAAAAAAAGAGGAACAGATACACCGACTACCAAAGAGAAGAATCAAGACTACTTTCCAAAAAAAAGAGCGAGCAAAAGTAAAACCAAACAACCTCTCACCTATCAAAAGGTTACCTGATGGCTGAGGGGAAAGAGAAGAACGCGCCCGTTTTTGAGCTGGCAAGAAGAAGAATCTCCCCCGCAAAGCAGGTCTCTTAGCACCCGCACGAGTAACTCGAGGAAGGGCCACCGGCCGATAAGGAACATAATCAAGAGAAGGCTCCATCAAAGAAATACCCGGCAAAACAACTTCGGTCTTCAATTACCCGATGACCAAGACCAGTAGGAGGAGCGAGTGAAGAGGAGCAATCTCCCCATCAACATAAAGGGAGGCATCGGTATCAAAATCCCCGCCAAAATGCTTCAAAAAGAACAAAAGATAAGTCGGTATTAATCAAAAAGTACTCGGAAAACAAAAATTCAAACAAAAAATATAACTTACAGCGGGAGGAGGATTGCTGGCCGAGTACTCAAAGCCAATCATGGCAACCACCGACGCTCCCTTCAAAATCTTCTGGAGGCGCACAAGCACCTCACCATTAGACAACTTCGGTCGTGGCCACCATTCGGAAGGATCCTCGGCACGCAGTACTCAAAGCCAAAATGCTCCCCGTGCCTTCAAAGGTGTACTCGGCGACGAAGATAGCTTGCCACAATGGTGAAACCGCACAAAGCCATTCTCGCTTCAAGTAACTAATCCTATTAAAGAGGGGTTGGAGAAGAGTCAACTCGGCGGCAGCGATAAGTCTGCTCCTTCTCCCACCGATCATTAGGAACAGGCGGGACCCCCGAGTAGGTTTGGAGTGCTGGAGCACCAGCACCACCATCAAGATTACCAGCATAAAACCACTCGGACCGCCAATCCTTCACGGAATCAACAAGGTCATACTCAAAGAAGTGGCTCGACTTACGCCCTTGCCGGAATTGGATCCCACATCCACCAAGGGTGTGGAGGGAATTATTGCGGGGCTGTGGCTTGAGACGGAAAAGAAAACGGAACAGATTGAGGAAGGGAGGAATGCCAAGGAAAGTCTCATAAAAATGGATAAAAACAGAAAAGATGAAGAACCCCATTCGGGGTAAGATCATGAAGAGAGATGGAAAAGAAGCGAAGAAAACGGTGGAGGAAGGAACAAGCCGGCAAACAAAGCCCGGCACGAATAAAAGAAACAAAAAGCACAATCTCCCCTGGGCGGGGAACAGGGACACGATGCTCACCAGGCGCAACCCAACCGGAGAACTCCTTGGGCTGGATCATACCCAAATCCTGCAGCTCGGCCAGATGCTTCTCCTGAGTAGTCGGGGCGGGGAAGTTCTTCGCGATGGCCTTCATAGCAGCAAACTCGGGATTCAGCTGCTCGTCGACCTCCTCCTCAAGAACAGGCTTCTCAACTACCGACTTCTTGGAGGCCACCTTCTTCCTTCCCATACAACGAATCAAGCACCCAAACTAATGGGAGGATGCGTGGCGGCAATGCAAGAGCAAAATTTGGGGATTTTTTTCTACGGCGCTAGGGTTTCGTGAAGCAAAGGCAAGGTGAAGAAGAAGAACAATAACCGCAGCTAATTTATAGACCGGTCTTAAAAGGCCCACTTAAGGGGCAACGGTAAAAAGGCCAACGGATACAAAGGCGCATAAAAGGAAAGGCCCAGTAAACCCTTAAATCACGGGATAACGGTCCGTATCCCGTTACCCACCAACGGTAAAGTACTATGCCGTTACAAGGAAAGATAGCTTTGCCAATATTATCATAACAAGTCGGCCACCAACAACTCCGGTCCAAAGGAAGCGGTCAACTTCGAGCCAAAACAAGTCTACTAAAAAGATATACGTCTTTATATCAATCAAAAAAAACAAGTCGGCTCGAAGGCGGACAACCATAAACACAGGACAAAACAACTCGGATCATTGCGGGATCAAATATTCTTCAATATTACAGGATACAAGGTTACAAGTCTTACAAGACCCATCGAATTCAGAAGAAATCCAAAGCAATAGCTACAAGGAACCCCGGTGGAATTCTGCCATAGAAAACAATTACGCGAGAATCCAAAACCGTCCCTCGTTCTGAGACCCGGACTACCTCTAAGGCAGAATGAGCCGAAGCGAGATCCAAAGCAACCTTGATACACCAACACGGTGCATTCAAGATTGCCAAAAGGAGCACTGACTGATCAAGCATCACATCGGGCCTCTCCAAGAACAAGTCGGATCGAACCCCATGTGAACAAGAGAGCTCCAGCTCTGCGTCGGGCGGCAGCTGATTTGCACCGCACGCCTAGAAGATCAGGCGGCTCTAAGAACCTTCCCACGCAGAGCATATGTCCGCAGAGTGGAAAAGAAGAACTAAGAGAGCAAAATGACCCAAAGATAAGGCACATCTCAAGACTTCTTCTACCTACCGTAACGAGCCTCCAATCACAATGCTACTCCGGGATTAGTCCGCCTCTAATCCCTATCTCAAGAATTCTTCTACCCACTAAATGGACCATACTTGGAAGAACAAGAAAGAAGCCCGGGGCTGTTCAACCTCGTAAACTATCATTGTCACAAGAACAGGAAGAAGCATACTACAAGACTCTGAAAACAACCAAAAGGGAAGTGCAATTTATAGACCAAGATCGGCGTACATAGACCAAGTCCACCAATTCAGAGAAGCATTAACAAGGACAATAAAAGAAGGCAGTAAAGAGAGCAACAGAAGAGTATATTCCAAGCATATCCCAAAGACAAGAAAAGCCTTTATACCACCCACCGCCAACGCCCAACCATAAAAAGGACATAAAGGACAAGTAAAAGCAAAGTCACGAGCCGTTGTCCGTTTCCTACATAGAAGAACTCGGAAAAAGCTCGGGGGCTACAGCTAAGGAAGAACTCGAAAAAAGCTCGGGGGCTGCAGCTAACTCGGAAAAAGCTCGGAGGCGGCAGCTAAAGAACCTGACTACTTTTGAGGAAAAGAATTCAAGCTCAGGGGATACAATCTCAAAGCCATCATGTTACTCTGGACCCTCCAGCTCTTTGTTCCAAAAAGCAAGAGGCTCGGGGGCTACACTCATTGAGTGCGCCAATGGGCGCACGACAATCAAAAAGCCACCACCCGACTACTTTTGAGGAAAAGAATTCAAGCTCAGGGGCTACAATTTCAAAGCCATCATGCTACTTCGGACCCTCCAGCTCTTTGTTCCAAAAAGCAAGAGGCTCGGGGGCTACACTCAATGAGTGCGCCTATGGGCGCACGTCAACCAGAAGCCATCGCCCGACTTCTTTTCTGACAAAAAAACAACTCAGACGAAGGCTCGGGGGCTACAGGGCATACACCCTCAACTTTTTCTTTTTCTCAAGACCCTCCAGCTACTTATAAATAAGTAGCAAGAGGCTCGGGGGCTACACTCAATGAGTGCACCTACGGCGCACGAAAGGGAACAATTCTTCAGCTAGACCACTTCGAAGCATCACTCCAGAAGCAAGGCGCTCCCCGAGTTCTACTTCGAAATGCTCGGGGGCTTATCGATACAGGACGTAGACGCCTGCTCACCCAAGACGGCTCCCGTCAGGACAAGAGCAAGAAGGACGGATCCAAGTAGAATACGGATCATCCTAGTTAGACGAATAGAAAGTAACCTCTCAGAATCGAGCAGAACACTTCCTATGAATCCGACTAGGATTAGAAACCATAGCTACGGCTCTTTTTCCTCTTATAAAAAGGAGCCGAGCACCCTTTGTAAAGACGAACAACACACAATCATACATCAATCCAACGCAAAAGGCCAAGGCCGACCGGAGTAGAGCTTTTTTACTCGACGACGAGGGCTCGAACGGGATAAACCGTGTGTCTCTTGCGTGAAACCGCCAAGTTCTAGCCGTTCGCCGAGGTCCGAATCAACTGCTACGGGAACCCGTGGCGGGCTATCGGTGGTCAAACACCGATAGGACCCTCCTCAGCGGCAGATGTGAAGGAGGGCTGTACCCACTACGATCGAATTCGTGCAAGTCGAGTCCAAATAAGCAGGCACTTGGCGTCACCGTCAAGCCCTCCGAGTCTTTGTGGCATCATCGTTTAGGTCATGTGTCAGCTTCGGCTGTGAAACAAGTTCTTCAGCGTCATAGTCTCCCATTTACTAGTGATGAGTCAAATAAAATGGTTTGTGATGCGTGTCAACAGGGCAAGAGCAAGCAATTGCCCTATCCTAGATCAACCAGTACATCTACTGGTGCCTTGAACCTTGTATTTTCTGATGTATGGGGTCCTGCCCCCTCTTCTATTGGCCGCAAAACTTACTAAGTGAGTTTCATTGATGATTATAGTAAGTTTGTTTGGATCTATTTTCTGCGTCACAAATCTGAAGTATTTCAATGCTTTCATGACTTCCAAAATCTAGTAGAGAGACAGTTTGATCAGAAAATTTTAGCTATGCAAACTGACTGGGGTGGTGAGTACCAATCGTTGAATACCTTTTTCAAATGTATTGGCATTGCTCATCATGTTTCATGTCCACATGCTCACCAACAAAACGGCTCTGCTGAACATAAACATCACCATATTGTTGAAGTAGGCTTGTCTTTGCTTGCACATGCCTCTATGCCCCTAAAGTTTTAGGACGAAGCTTTTTCCACCGCCGTGTTCCTTATCAATAGACTTCCCTCCAAAGTCATTTATAATCAAACCCCATTTGAGCGACTGTTTAAAAATAAACTTGACTATACCTTTCTTCGTGCTTTTGGCTGCGCTTGCTGGCCCAACCTTCGACCCTATAACACCAGAAAACTGCAATTCCGATCTACTCAATGTGTTTTCTTGGGATACAGTGATATGCACAAAGGTTTCAAGTGCCTTGAGCCCTCGACTGGTCGAGTCTATATCTCGAGAGATGTTGTCTTTGATGAATGAGTTTTTCCCTTTGCTAAACTTCGTCCTAATGCCGGAGCTCTTCTCCGAGCTGAGCTTTCAGTTCTTCCTGACTCACTTCTCAATACCAACGCTAGCTTTGGGGATGCAATATTACTTGACCAATCTGATATGTCACCTGTTACTAACCCCATAACAAGTTCTGGCTCTGTTGTAAGTGACACAGGAAGTTTTGCTGGTGAAAATCCGGGTACAAATGGTGCAAAATTAGGGTTGAATCGGTAGCGTTTTATGTGTTTCCCTGAGAGAAGCAGCCACGACAATGATCCCGACGTTGATTTACTGCCAAACGGCGCGTCAGTGCCAGCAGCAACCATGGGATCACTGCCTGATTTGGTGGTGACAGCGACTGCGTCGCCCAGCATGTCGGCAGGATCATCTAGGGCGAACAAGGTGCATCTCTGCCGCGAGTTGCCTCACCTCAGCCACAGCCGGATCCAGGCACGGGGGGGCAAGAGGCTGTCCTTGCTCCTGTGGAGATTGCGTCTCCCGGATCGTCTGCGACTGGGTCTGCTATTGACAATGCAGCGGCAGCTCGCCCTGTCACCCGCAGTCAACACGGCATTCAGAAGCCAAAAATCTATACCGACGGCACGTGCGCTGGGGCATGGCCGCGACTTCCAGTGAAGGTGAACCCACTTGTGTTACTGATGCTTTACGCAGTCGTAAGTGGGTAGAGGCGATGGATAGCGAGTGCCAAGCTTTGCAACGGAACAAAACATGGCATCTAGTTCCCAATCCCAAAGGCAAGAACATCATCGATTATAAGTGGGTCTATAAAATCAAAAAGAAAGCTGATGGTACAATTGACAGATACAAGGCACGTCTCGTTGCAAAAGGCTTCAAGCAACAGTATGGGATAGATTATGAAGACACGTTCAGCCCTGTTGTGAAAGCTGCTACAATTCATTTGGTTCTTTCTGTTGCAGTCTCCAGAGGTTGGTCTCTCAGACAGCTAGATGTTAAAAATGCTTTTTTACATGGTGTTTTGGAGGAAGAAGTGTATATGAGGCAGCCACCCGGCTATGTTGTTGAAACAAGACCAAGATATGTTTGTAGACTTGACAAGGCACTCTATGGACTTAAACAAGCACCACGTGCTTGGTATGAGCGACTATGTGGGAAACTGCAATCGCTTGGCTTTAAGGCATCCAAGGCAGATACATCCTTGTTCTATTATCACAAAGGGGGCCATACAATATTTGTTCTTGTCTATGTTGATGACATTATTGTTGCAAGCTCATCCTCAGAAGTCACGAGTGCTCTTCTTAAGGATCTAGAGAGGGGATTTTGCCCTGAAGGATCTCGGTGATTTGCATTTTTTCCTTGGAATTGAGGTCAAAAGGAATTATGATGGTTTGGTCATGTCTCAAGGCAAGTATGCTGCTGATATTCTGAAAAGAACTAACATGAACAATTGCAAGCCGATTAGCACACCGCTGTCTAGCGTAGAGAAGCTTAGTGCTACAGAAGGTGATCCATTAGGACCTGCAGATTCTACGAATTACAGAAGTGTAGTAGGAGCATTGCAATATTTGACATTGACTCGGCCTGATCTCTCTTATGCTGTAAACAAGGTCTGTCAGTATCTGCATGCCCCTACAACCGTACACTGGACGGCAGTTAAACGCATACTTCGTTATGTCCATGGAACTCTTCAGCTTGGGCTTCATGTCAAGAGGTCTAAATCTATGATGGTGAGCGCCTTCTCAGATGCGGATTGGGCCGGGTGTGTTGACACACGGCATTCGACGGGTGGCTTTGCAGTATTTCTCGGTGACAATCTGATCCTATGGAGTGCAAGAAAGCAAGCTACTGTCTCGCGGTCCAGCACCGAGGCAGAATATAAAGCATTGGCAGATGCCACTGCAGAAATGATGTGGGTGCAAAAATTGTTGACTGAATTGAGAGTTCAACATCCATCAGCAGCAAGACTGTGGTGTGACAATATTGGTGCTACCTACTTAACAGCAAATCCTGTGTTTTATGCATGAACTAAGCACATAGAAATTGATTTTCATTTTGTGCGTGAGCGAGTGGCTCAAAAGCTGTTGGAGGTTCGGCATGTTAGTACCAATGATCAGCTGGCAGATGGCTTCACGAAGGCGTTGCCCTTAGCCAAGATGGTTCAGTTCAGGAGCAATCTCAACCTTGTGGCAGGTTAAGATTGAGGGAGGGTGTTAAGAGGATGGTTATCCTCGCTAGATATCAGGAACATGTGATGCGCACGGTATAGAATGATTAGCCAGGTTTGTTAGGTTGTTGTAGACTTGGCTTGTACTTCAAGTTGTAATCTTCTGTACATTGTACCTGGCCATGTATGAGCCGTATATAACATGAACCTGAGACCTCAGTTGAGGTATCTCGTTTCCGCAATCTTTACAGAGCACGCCTGGACGACGCACGACGCCATTGGGGGCAGGGTTCCCTCGAATCCAATCCCAGCTACATCGACCCAAAGAGCAGAGAAATGCAGAGAAGATGAAGCAGCACTGTTTAAATTCTCTTTTCCTCTTCGCTGGATAGTCTTGTGAAAGGGGAAGAGGTAGATATTTTAGACGTGTCTGGCTTGGTTGGGTCTCACGTGGCCAGGATGGATAAGAAAAGGGAGCCGGATGGAAAAGGAACGGAGCCGCGTCGGTCGGAGCGTTCGCCTGATTCTAAAGCGGTGAACGACCGCTAAAGTGGATTTGCGTCTTCCATGGGTTTTAGGGTTCAGATGTTTGTACGGC
Organism: Chrysopogon serrulatus; assembly: GCA_015844335.1. Taxonomy (NCBI): domain Eukaryota; kingdom Viridiplantae; phylum Streptophyta; class Magnoliopsida; order Poales; family Poaceae; genus Chrysopogon; species Chrysopogon serrulatus. The sequence goes on from JADLZL010004266.1 coordinate 257,166, forward strand.
GGCGTGGTACAGTTTTACGAAAAAGAAATATCCTAATCGCAAGTGCTTCCTATGCGTAGCCGAGTTCTAGTTGTACGTGGTTGCAGCCAAGCCGAGCAAGGGAGCCGACGAGCTTGGGAACGGAGCCGCGGGGTAGCTGCGCCTCGCCTGGGCACTAGGGGACACGTGGCCTCCATTCACGCTGGGCCTGCACGGAGGCAAGGTGCAGCTATCCTGCACGTAATTTTTTTCCCAGCCCAATGGCCTTCTTCATCCGTGAGGGTTGGGCCACTTGTGCTACCTGGCCTTTAGGATGGGCTGTCAACCGTCCCGTGCTAACAGGCCTTTGAGAAGGAAACGCACGCCACTTGGCCTTTGAGAAGGAAACGCACGCCACTTGGCCTTTGAGAAGGAAACGCACGCCACTTGGCTAAGACGGACCTGGGACAACTGCGTGATAGGCTGGGCTGATTATGCGGACAGTGGGTTTTTTTTATTTTTTTCTTTTCTTTATTTAAAAATAAATACCAGCTCCAAAGATTTGCAGATCAATCCATAAGTGCAGTGGTTTTCAGCTGCTCGGTGGCACTTGAATCGGTGGAAGATTTAAACTGCCGAGTGACGCCCGATAGGGCGTGTCCAAAAAAAAAAAGCTATCGGATCAGGGGCACCCTCAACTTGCTAGTTCATATAATTTTTAAAAAAAAATTACATGATTGTATAGAAAACGTATAAGCATAGACACATAAATCATAAAAAAAGTGTAAAAGCTTAGCTCTCTATAAAGAGCTAGCTTATCATTCTGAATATGAGCTAGTGTTTTAACATTGTTGAAGCTACCCTCACATGGCATTACCATGGTGGTAAGCGTTTCTAGCCGTTTTCACCCCCAGCCCTCCATAAATACTTAAAATTTGACTGAAAATTCAAAATAAATCAGGGAAAAAGAAGAGAGGGAGGACAGGTAGCCATTTTCCCTTGCATGAATCCACTCCCCTCTATAAATACTTGAAAAAACAACCAAAAATGTAATAATAAATAAAAAAAAGCGAAGAGATATGGGAGGGTGTGAGAGTTGGAGCAGTGAAGCTTTGGCTAAATTTGACTTTGTTTGATCTTTAGTACGCTTATACTTTTATTTCATGTTCTATTTATTTAGTTTGTAGATATAGTTAGCACAACCTCTATTCTAAAGTATAATATGTTTTGAATTTTTAAGGTACATAGTCTTTGTTGTGTATTTAGATATACACTATGTTTAGATGTATAGTAATCGTTATGTATCCAGAAAAGCTAAAAACATTTTATAATTTGGAATAGAGGAAGTATTTACCTAGGTACCTGCTTTAAACAGTTGTCGTTTTATAGGTACTCCCTCTAGGTTCCTAAAAGAAGTCATTTTGAACAAGGCAGGTCGAATATTAGGAAAATAAATCATGAATAACATTTAAGTTGTGACTTTGAAAATGTGAAAGTCATATGAATAGATTTTTCTTGAAAAGACTTTCATACAAATATACATATATCACTTTTCAATAATTATTTTTATAAAAATAGAAGTCAAAGTTATCCTTTAGAGATTGTGTCATTGTCCAAAATGATTTCTTTGGAAGGAGTAGTTAGTAGATCTAGATGGTAATTGTGCATAGAATTAAAAACTAGTTGGCCAAGGTAGTTGGTAGATGTAGATACTAATTATCTATAGATTTATTTCGTATTTCACTTAATTAGTTTGTAGATCTAGTCAATATTTACCTAGGCATTTGCTTTTTTTTTAGACACACCTAGGTATTTGATTTAAATAGTAATCATTTCATGGTTAGTTAGTAGATGTATCTAGTAATTATCTGCAATTTTGTATTATATTTGATGAAGTCCTAGAACATGATTAGTTTAGTGGTAAGTGGAGTAGCTAGGTAAACTTTTTAATATATATTTTTAATAAATCTAAATTTCTCCCTTCCCGTATTAAATTTGTTTGGATAACCCCTAAAGAAGTTTTGTGTTGATTGTAGTTTTTCAAACCAATGCACTGTTCACCACTAATCTCTAACTAAACTAGATTAGCTAACATGGAGCTAGTTTTGTCAATTCTAGGTGTACCACATGGCAAGGAATTGCCCAACCCACAAAACACCCTCCCTCTTCCCTACGACCCAACCCATCTCCTTTCTTCTCCCTATTTCCTCTGGTCTCTCTTCTCCACCTTCAAAAATGCATCATGGGGTTATTTAGGTAGTTTTTAGCAGTATAAGGGATATAATACCTAGTTTATAGGTGAGGGTGCAAAGTAAATAACCATCAATATGTAAGGGGCAAGTAGACCTATTTCCTTTATTTATTTATTTTGTACCCTTTTGTGCCATATTATCCTTTTTGTGGTTTACCCTTGTGAGACTTTGGTAATTTATTTGACATACAATTAAGAACTATATTTATGAATATTCTACCTAAAGATAAAATTAAGATACTCTAGAATACCCTCGGGTGAAATGCTATAATGCAATTCTATAAATCAATCTACTTGAGATAAGAAATACTAACAGCCCCGATAACAATTGTGTGGTATGGATGTTTGATGGATGGGTCAATGGTGGTTGTTAATTCTTCGGTTGCTAGTTAGCGGATTGGCGAGTACTGTCCCTACTACAAAGTGAAACATTTTTCTCTATGGCTAACAGTCCTACTATGGCGATGAGAACTATCAATTCCCTAGATGGGTTTTGATCATCCTCACTTTTCCTATTTCAAGGGTACATCCTATTGGTATTCTTATCCACGAGTGAAAGATTTCGTAAGTGCACAGAATATCATTGTAACACACCCGAGAGTATTCCAAGGTAGCATATTTGTTCTAACGACAGAGAAAGTGATGTCTAAGAATATTGATAAATGGGATATCTTAGATTATTATATCACAATTAATGTATCAAAAATATAGTTGTGGTAAAAGATACGGTAGCTAGGTAGTATTGACACAAAGCTAGAGATGAATTGAGATAAAGGCTAGTAAGGTACCACTAGGTGGGAGGACAGTGAGTGAGCACAAGGTATTCTAAGATTTATCTCTATTTGTATGGTTCTAATTTAGTTGGATAAGTTATATATCAAGCAAGAACAGTTTGCACGCACAATTAAACACAGGGTTGTCTACATGAGAAACAACAACAAAAGGGATGATAAGGGTATTAAGGCTCCTTGCAATGGTGGACTTAACCTTTAACAACTTGCCTGAATGTGGTGGAATACAGATATTAGATAGGGCTATTACCACCTGCTAATTACCACCACTAGGTGCTAATTACCACAACACAAATTGAATCAAACCGCAAACTACAACAAGAAAGTAGTGGAGCTTCTCTCATTCCCATTATGTGTCTTAAGGTGAGGGGATATCCCTATTTATAATGACTAGATGTGGGCCCATGGGTCCAAGTGCTCCAAGCACCATCCATTGGATCAAGATGCCATCAAACTTATGTAGGAGACCACTCCCTGATGTGCTTCTTTGCATTTTGATTAAGGAAGGGAGATGAACCCTCCGTAGGAGGTCGAGCGATAGGGGTGGAGTCAGCTGACCCCCCATGGCTCATTGGACCCCCCCCCTCAGTGTGCAACTGGGTTTTCTTGTCATAAGGTCATGTCCTCGGTGTTGGGTAAAAGTGGAGTAAGTTTGCTTCAATTTGTGGACCATTCAATCCATGTACATTGCAATCTAACCATTCATAGAAGAGGCACATCTCATCTAAGGGATAGAAATGCTCAAGAGTATGTTTCTTGCATCTTCGCCAAGATTAAGGATCATGGGAACCACCAAGAGGTCGAGCGACCTAGGGTTTGCCCCCTGGCCCCACCTCTGCCAAGAATGCTTCCTACACATATGAAACTTCATATACATGTCAAGCTCCCTCAAAGCAACATCAAGATCCTTTTAGGCCGACCATCCTCTTTTCCATCCTTATGTTGAATCTCATATCTCCCACACTGGTTGAGAGGTTAACAACCGGGAAAGTCAATTTAAAAACAATTATGTTCCACATTTTGGGGACAGTTACATTCCATTGTAAAAGCTCTCTAAAAGCATCATACCACTATAGTTTTGTATTTCTTGTTATTATTGTTCAAGAGTGTTAGCGCATCTCCAATGAATTACATATATAACATCCCCCATATGAATATAAAAATGCAATATAAGGGATTGTACAACATATTACTCATTCCTATATCTCCAAATAGCCAATACCTAAAAGCTTTAAGCAAATTACTCAAAATCCATCCCCCTCTCTCCCTTAAATATAGGATATTCGAAGATATTGGTAATTTATTGGATAAGAGAAGGAAAAACTACACTGCCAATAATAAGAGATCACCTATGTAAGACTTCAAGAAGATGAGAGATAGATATGGATCTGTTTGGGATTGCTTCTGTTCTGGTTCTTTTGAAAAAATGCCGACAAACAGCTCCAAACGCCCCGCTTCGGATGCCGCTTAATTTGGCCACGATTCCTCCCCCACCCAGAAACAACGTTGTCGCGAAATTGGTTATCCCCGAGTAGTGTGGAAAATCCTCTTGATTCAGCGCTACTTGAGACCTACCGCCGCTCTGCCTCTGCTCGCTCGAGCCCTACATTCGCCTCTACGTGCTCGAGCACCGAAGCCGTAGCACGACCTGGGATCTGCTGTGAGACCTACCTCCGCCTCTCCTCTCTTTGGCACCGGAGCCGATGTAGGATCCGAGCCCAGTGGATCGGCCGTCTTCTCCTCTAACTCCAATAAGGACAGGCGGGGCGTGCAAGGTAGAGATGCATCCGTATTCATAGACGACTATGAGGGCGGGTGGCGAGTTTCCTCCTTAATTGCCCTCATTGTCCCGAGCAGATCTTGAGTTCTTTCTCCTGGAATTAGCGTACCAAACACTACTACAGAAACCCTTTCTACAGGCGGTGCTAAAGGCATTTGTACAGGCGGCCAAGCCCACCGCCTTTGCATTGGGGGTCGTACTAATCGGCCTGATACAGGCGGCGTCTTTGTGAGCCGCCTGTGAAAAATTGATTTACACAGGCGGCTCACTTTGTCGGCCGCTTTGTGTAAATATCTATTTACACAGGCGGTTTACTAAATGAGCCGCCTGTGTAAACCAATTTTTCACAGGCGGCCCACTCTGTAATTAATTTTTTTTTATTTCAAATTTTAATATTTGCCTCCACACTGTGCTATATTTGTCACATATATATATATTTAAGATATGTAAACATGAACCATAAAATTGCATCATACAAACAACACACATAAATATTATAGATATTTACACATGAAATCAAACATCAAGCATAAAATTACATATAATACACGTCATTTCATGTTATCAGTCCAACCATTAAGTTTTTACAAGTCATTTCGTTTCAAGTTTAGACCTGCTAGGTCTGTCAGCGCTCTAAAACTTTCACTGGCTAAATCGCCGGCTTCATCAAAATATGCTCCATCACTTGAAATTATTTCTCTCATAATAAAACCGCACAAGTCTGCTACTATTTTTTCCATAGTCGATGGAGTGAAGGGCTCGTCCTTTCCTTTCTTTCTCGGCTGGAAACAAAGTTTAAAAGCATCATTTTTATATGTACTGCCGTAACATTTGAAACTTTAAAAAGAAAACTTCATACATAGATATTTTTACCATATTTTTGTCCCTGACGTATCGTCCCCGCTGCCTTATAAACTCACACACATAGTATCCACAGTAGACTGTCCCAGGTAGTTGCTTGTGGCACTATTTAATGAGTAACAGATGATTCTAAAATTGTCATACCTTGTGTATTAATTATTTATAATTATATGATGATATATGGGTGACAACTTACCGGGAAATGGTGTTGTATCCTCAATGGCACCCTAGGATCTTTACGGGCGGGGTCAACCGGTCCTTTTTGCTTCTTATAGAACCGCCATGCCCTAAAGATGTCGATTATAAAACTCTAAAGTTATTTACAAACTCTAATTCATATAAGTAAGGATGTGTGGTTGCATGCATGTTGGCTCACCTTTCTAAATGAACCAGGAATGTTTGATACGACTCGGGAGGATAATGTAATGAGTCTAGGACAAGCACCTTCCCTTCGAATGGATAAATATAAAAAACAATCCAATGGTCACTGCATGAATAAACGAGTGAGCGACACATGTACTTAGGGTTAACACGATAATTTAAAGTACGTATTTGAGGCCACGCTTACCCAAAGTTGTAGGGTGCCAATACGAATTCCCTGTACTTATATCTCAGCATTGCTCTTCCGAGATAGAGGGCATACTCGTCCTCGTATTTTCGTTGTAATGCCTTTACAGCTTGTGCAAATTCTTCTGGTGTTTTGTCCTTCTCTATCTTGGCTCTATCTTCATTTGTAAGTACAAATTTGTGCATATTTTCTTGTAACCTGATTGGACTCAGGTAACCGACCATCGTTCCTTGTGATAATGATCTCTGCTCGTGGTCTTGCAAACTACATACAACATCCGCATATATTAGAGTGATACTCATAGTCTATAATTAATAATAACAATTTGTGTGCATGACTGATACTTACAGGCACCAGATTGTAATGAGTTGGACGTCAAGTTTTCTATAGTTCAACAGCAGGTGCATGTCCTCGAAGGTAACAAATGCCCCGCTTCTTTCCGTCCCAGTAGCAAACACGTCGGCTGGTATGTCCACGCTAATTGCATGCAGTCCGGCATTCACTGCTCTCATGTACCAGTCATGAAACCTTTTTATCGTCCATGGACCCTTTTCAAGCACTGTCCACTGCAGCATAGGCCTTCCGGGCACATAGTCACTGGGGACATTGACATAATCATCAACCGTTGGCTTTTTTATATCCTTAAGGGTCAACGGTGCTTTTGATGGCGGTTCGACATGTACATCGCCACTTGGGGCTTCCTTTGTTGGTGGCACGGCTTCAGTTGCTTGGCCGGCGGCTTCCTTATTCTGTGACGGTTCGAGCTCAACGATTCGTGTCGTCCGCTGCTTTCCAAGCCCTTTCAGAAATAGAGCTGTGCCTGCTGCTTTCCCCTTTTTTGGCTCATAGGGAGAAACCAATTTTGGAATTGGAAATTTCTTTGCCTTCTTGGAGGCCGGTGCTTGTGGGGGAGTTTGCTCTGCTTCCTTATGTTTTGGTGGTGGCGGGGGAGTTTGCTCATCTTAATTCTGCTTTGGTGGTGGCGGGGGAGTTTGCTCTACCTCCTTCTCTGGTGTTGTGTCCTTCTTGGCTGGCGGAGTCTGCTGCTCAGGCATGTTCTTGGCTGGCCCCTCGAGCTCATCCAGCGAGAATGACAAATCATGTATTGGGGATGACGACAGTGGCTCATAAATATACGGGGATGCTGGGGCATGCAGTGGCGATGGTGGCTGTTGACTTGTTTCGGCCTCTTGGGATGCTTGATGCACTAGTGGAGAGGGTGCCGTTGGTGGATCAATCAACCTTACGTACCGTCTCGGCCATTGTATGAAGTTCTTGATTGCTTGTCCAAGCTTCTCTATACCCTCAGAGGTCGGGATGTCGATGAAGTCGTCTTCATATCTAGGCTCGACTGTCAACACTTCCACCCTGCAGTATGCATCTTGCATCTCGACGCCATGGAAACTACGTCCAGGGATAGCGAAGCCTGTGGCCACTTGCTTTGTATGCTGATTCCTAAGGCCATATCCAATTAGCAATGTGCAAGGCCAAGGTTTATCAATATCGTCAACTGGGTAATGGTCTTGATTTGATGTTGACGCTATACTGCTTGGAAAGGGCATAGATTGTGTGGCCATCTCCTGGCTACCCAATGGATGAGCTGGGACAACCTGCATATATGAAGGAGCTTGTGATGACATCTGCTGAGCAGACACTGCTCCCGCCAACCGCTTCATCACTTCGGGATCAGGGTTTTTGACGAAATCATCCATCAAATCCTTAAATTTTTTGGCGGCCTGCTGCTCAAAAAAATTCTTCATTTGCTCCTTATGTCTTTCTCTTTTCTTATACATGCCTTTCCACTCTTCGCCAAACCCTTCTTTCCAGGTGGTTCTGGATGAGACGCCCCGTACACGGCCTGGATGCTCGGGGTTACCTACAACAAGATAATTAATGTCAGTGTCTCGATTTCTATTTTACTCGAACAAAATGGAAAATGTAATTTTTTTACCTAGAGCATGTGTAAGGTTGTCCCTCTCCCTCTGTGGCTTGAAGGCACCTGTCTTTTCCAGGTTCGTTGCTTCCAAAACCTTCTCAGCAACTGGCTTGATTTCATCGGGACAGGAGATCTCATCGCTATCAGTGTTTGCCTTCCGAGCGCGAAGCCAATTCGCACTTCGTTCAGGCACTATATCGGTCAATGCCAACTGGCCCTCTCTCCTCTTTGCTTCGTCTTCTGCCCTCCATTGAGGGATCTTGGTCTTGTAACCACCAGTGCCGAGGTGGTGGTGGTACTTGTTCTTCTTCGCAAGTTCCGAGGCGGCTTGGCTCTTGGCCTTGGATTCGTCGGAGTTTTTAATTTTACTAAAACGTGCCCACTGTTCCGCTGTGATAGGGTACCGCTTCGTCGGGTCCCGCCCCTTCTGCAGCCACTTTTTATTCATATCGTGTCTATAGCCCCGAAATGATATTGCTAACTGCTTCATGACATGACCCTTGACCACATCTTCTGTTCCCTCTGGGAAAATGAACTTAGTGCACAATCGAGTCCAACAATTCCTCCTCTTTCCTTCAGGCACCATACTCCAATCACTCCAGGTGATATCAAATTCTTCCTTTACTAACCATCCAATGGCGGCCCTAAATTTGGGTAGCGCCTCTAGAGGTGCTAAGGGCTCTCCGCTCGGGCTAACCTCTGTAATCCTATACACTTCTTCGGAAATCTATTCCTTCCTCTATCTCCTCGTGCCCGATCACTCTTTTTCTTCGTACTTCTTCGCTCGGAGGATGTCCCGGTCGTTTGAGGCGCCGTGTCCTTATGAACATCCTGTGACTCTGCCTCCATTTCGGCAACAACTTGAGAGAAGACCTCCTGTCAATTCAATTGTTAGGTACATCCATACAAATGCATTATTCTCTCATATTAGACAATCTATTATCACATATACCTCATCATCATTTGGCTCATCTTCAGGCTCGTAATTAGGGTCATGTTCTAATTCAAGACGGGCCTTCTTAGCTCTAGGAGATTCACGTGGTGATACGCTCGGGCTCCTATAAGGTTCGGATCCTGAGGAGTCAGATCCTCGCTGTATCTATCTGCGCATCGGCCTGCTCAGCATTTGATGGAGTACTCATGCATGAAATACAAGTATGAACTTGGAATAAAAGTATGTACTCTAATTACATAGCCTAATTTACTAACACTAATTTGCAAACCCTAATTCATTAATATTAAATAGGAAACCCTATTTAACAAACCCTAATTCATTAATATTAAATATGAAATTATAACTTTACTATATATTATTAACAAAACCTTACAAGCCCTAAAAAACTATTACCAAATATTATTAACAAACCCTAACAATAATTATTATTAACTATAATTAACAAACCCTAAAAACTATTACTAACTATTATTAAAAAACCCTAACAAAAAATATTACTAACTACAACTAAACTAACTTACCTAATAATTATTCTTACTAAGTTAACTAATTACTAATTATCTAACTATAAACTAACTAACTAACTAAATTAACTAATTAGTAATTAATAACCCTAACAAACCCTAACTAAATTAGCTAACACTTATTTAACAAACCCTAATTAATATTGGTTAAATAGAAAATAATAATTAACAAACTATTAATGAAATAAGCAAAAAACAAAAAAAAAAGCCCGTGGGGCAGGCGGGCGGCTTGCCAAAGCCCAATAGGGCCCAAAGCAAAGGCCCACCCGGCTGCTCCTACCGGGCGCGCCGGTGGCGCTGGGAGGAGAGAAGGCGGCGGCGGCGCCACGGTGGAGAGAAGGCGGCGGCGCAGGTCGCGGCGGGGAGAAGGTGGTCGCGGGGCGCCGCGGAAGGCGGCGGCGCGCGGTCGCGGCGCTCACGGTCGTCGATGTGGCGCGCGGTGGCGGGGGCGGTGGCGGCGCGTGCGGTGGCGGCGGCGGCGGCGGCAACCGGTGGCGGCGGCGCTACCGTTGGCGCTGCGGTTTCGCGGGTTGGCGCGCGGAGGTGGCGCGCGGGCGTTCCGGGAGGCCCGGCGGCGGCGGTGCGGAGAGAGGCGGATGGCGGTGGCGGCGGATTTGGGCAGCTTGCCCGGCGTCAAATCGGAAAATCGCGCGCCACCGGACCTAGAAAATTTTTGCGTCCCCGCCCTCGATTTTATATAGGAAACCTTTTTACAAAGGCGGGTCACATTGACCCCCTTTGTACTAATGTTTAGTACATGCGGCTCTCTTTGACCGCCGCCTGTACTAATACATTAGTACAGGCGGCGCTTATTAACAGCCGCTTTGTAATAATATATTAGTACAGTGCGGCTCTCAGTGAGCCCGCCTGCATGTACTAATGTATTTTCATAATTCACAAATTAATTCAATGTGTACAGACAGCTTTGTTAGTTAGTTAATAATATTTTTAGTTCTTGATTAACTAATTAACTAACTATGACTAAAAATATTAGTAACTAATTAACTTTAGTTAGTAATTTTATGTTTATTAATTAGGGTTATTAATAACTTTAGTTAGTAATTTTAGGTTTATTAATTACTTTAGTTAGTAATTTTAGGTTTATTAATTAGGGTTATTAATTACTTTAGTTATTAAATAAAGATTTGTTAATTAGGGTTAGTTAATATCTGATATGGCATGTTTTACTTAATAAAGTTAATAATTAATTTTTCTTTGCAAATTTGGGCTGATACTTTGGAAATTCATAACAATTCGTAGAAAAATCATAAAATGGGAAATGAGGATGTTTTGAAATCCTTGTGAGTACCTCTTTGTAGTGGAACTATAATATGGCATGTTTTAGTTCAAATCCTTGTGACTTATTGAACTATCTTTCTTAATGCCTACTGAAATAGTTTTAAATAAATTATAATTGAAATAAAAATACAAAAATGGTAAATATATTTTCACTTTGCCTTTGCATGATTATTTAGGGGTTGTGGATTAATTTAGTTAATAAATAATAGTTTATTAATTTGAGTTATTTATTATTTCATGTCCAATAATATAGAATCCAAAGGTAAACAACAAGAGGAAATGTAATTAAACATCTTGCTTAATAAGAAAGAGTGGCATTAGGTACAAATGACAAGTGATACATGAGTTACATAAAAAAACAAGTGATACATGAGTTACATAAAAAACAATCTATCCTTGTCCTTCCTTGTCCATCGTGGCGCACCCAGGGCAAAGAGGTTTGCGGGATACTTTTCTCAACTTTTTTGATATTTTCTTCAAAGTTTGTAAAAAGAGACATCTCGCTGAACTGGTTAACACACTCAACTCCTATAATTTGTTGCTTTCCAGGGATAGCTACATGCTTTGGCTTTTTGGGTACTTTTCTTTTCATCCTTAGAGAGGATTTGTTCCATATAGAAGACACTGTGCAAAGCACGGTTAGCAAGGATCCACGGATCATCTTTGTAACCTACTTTACTTAGGTCAAGGACTCTCTGGCCATAGTTATCCACAGTGACATGTTTATCTTGAACCCATCGACATCGGAACACTGGAATCTGCAGCCGTGGACCATATTCAACCTCCCATATGTCATCAATGAACCCAAAGTATGTAGTTTCTTCACCAGTTGCATCATCTACAGCCTCACATCGAACGCCACTATTCTGTGCCATTCTCTTGGTGTCCCTACGGCTGGTGGAAAATGAGAAGCCACTAATGTCATAGCTCGCCATGATGTGACCTGGCTTGACGGTCCGGATGCTAAAATCTTGATGGTTTTCGATTCCTCTGTCATGTCCAAATTCTTTAGCCATGTGGTGAAGCGACGCTTGTGTTCCTTGTGTACCCAATCATCTGTGCATCCCTGGATTGTCCTCACGAAGCTCTTCCATGTCTTTGCTTGGTGAATGGGTCCATTATTATGAGTTGTTGTAGTATCTTTGTAATGTACCTCTAGGATTATGTTGTAATCTGGCGGGATAAATGATTTCCGTCCCATCCTCCCTCGTCCACCAAGTCTTCCCTCATGTCGCAACGGAGGCAAACCAATTGATACCTGGTCTTTTAGGAGATTGTTACATAATGGTCCTCCAGACTCAATGGCCTCTTCTCGTAGTGTATGCCTCTATCATGGAACCCTCCGGACGAGCTCGATTTGACATATAGCCATTCAATATTGACATGAAACGCTCATATGTCCACATTTCATGAAAAGACATGGGACCCAATGCCTCAATTTGAGGCACCAAATGAACAACAAGGTGTACCATGATATCAAAGAACGATGGGGAAAGCACATCTCCAATCGGCACAATGTCTCTACAAACAAATTTCTGTAGGGACTCTAACTCATCACGGATAATTACCTTCTCGAGATATCTTATTAAAGAAGTAGCACAACCGTGTGATTGCCATCTTTAAGAACACTTTGGATTTATAGCCCCGATGGCAATAGGAAGAAAAGTGGTCAAGCATTACATGACAATCATGTGAGTTGTAGTTCGTGAATGTAAGGTCTTTCATTGAAACAAGACTCCTTATGTTGGAGCAGTAAAACCAGATGGAACTTTTAAATTCTTCAACCATACACACATTGCATGCTTCTCTTCTCTGTTCGGGTTATAGCTTGCTTGCCGGTAGATGGTACTTCCCATTCTCTAGAGTACAGGGGTGAAGTTCTTTTTTTCGATCTTTAAATGTTGCATGTCCAAACGTGAATTGAGACTTTCCTTTGTTTTGCTCTTTATGTCTAGCAAAGTTCCAATTACACTGTCAAACACATTCTTCTGAACATGCATACCATCGATCGCATGTCGTACGTCCAAATCTTTCCAGTACGATAAATACTTAAAGAAAATAGACTTCTTTTTGAATGTGTCCCCTTCTTTTGCCTTCACAACCTTTCTTGGTTTCCCATCTTTAGTCTTCTTACCAAAAACAAACTTGATATTCTCAACTATCTTGTACACTCGTGCCCTTTACTATAACCTGATGAAGCAATAGATTTTGATTCGTCCATATTGTCAAAGTACTTGTTCATCTTTTGTAAGCGATACTTATGGCCTGCCGGTAGCCACCTCCTATGCCTCATGTACACTATCTTGTTAGATGGAGGAAGAGACACGTGCCATGTTCCATCTATGCACTCTACACAACCAACCTTTCCCTTGAACTGGCCTGATAAGGAGAAGAGAGCAGGGTAATCATTAATTGTGACAAAAATAATTGCTCTCAGTGTGAATGTCTCTTTGCGGAACGCATCAATCATGTCTACACCTACTTCCCATAGTATTTGCATCTCTTGCATTAAGGGCTCTAGAAATACATCCATATCAACACCAGGTTGTGTAGGTCCAGAAATAAGAATGGTTAGCAAAAGATATTTTCTTTTTTGACATAACCATGGAGGAAGGTTGTATATTGTCATGATCACTGGCCATGTGTGTGCGTCTTTGCTCCTCGCGGCAAATGGATTCATTCCATCAATTACTCGAGAGCAAACCTTATATTTCGTGGATCCTCAAAGAAAGTCCGGATATTTCGATCGAATTCTTGCCATTGCTTTGCATCGGCTGGATGTCGTAACTTTTCATCATCTTTCCTTTCATCAGATGCATGCCAGGTCATAAGTTCTGCATCATCTGGGTTTGCAAACAAACACCTCAAACGATCAACCACAGGGGAGATACCATATCACCAATGCACGGGAATTCTTCTCAACGCATAATAGTCCACTTCGACATTGCTAGTGGGCTTTGAACGTTTATCTTGTGCGTCTTTGTTTGGGTCTTCTTTTTCGCTTTCTCCCCGAAGAAACAAAGGCTGCATTATCTTCCTCTCGATAATCTTTATTCGTCTTGTACCTACTAGCACCACAGTTTGGACAAATTGTCTAAGTCTTTGTACCGATCACCCCGATATAGAATACAATGATTTCTACATGCGTGGATCTTCTCAACACCCATCGTAAGTGGACTGACAAGCTTCTTTGCATAGTACGTGTTAGCAGACACTTTGTTCTCTTTAGGAAGAAGGTCTCCAAGTACACGCAATAATTCATTGAAGCTAGCATCAGACCAACCATATCTAGCTTTAATGGTCGAAATCGAAGAACAGACCCGCAGGTGTCGACCACTCTTTTGGTACAACCTTTCGACTCGTCGTACAATAGCTCCTCTGCTGCCTTCTTCAAGGCTTCCATTCGCTTCATGAAGAATATTGATGGATCCACACAACGGCTCATTATTGCCTCTAAGAAATCGGCATCTTCAATGGCATCAGTGTTAGCATGTTGAGTTTCATTGACACCGGACGTATCATTATGAGTTTGATTGACATCAGGCATAGCATGATGGGTTTCATTGATAGCGGCATATCATCACATTCATTGAGATATGGCATTGGACCCTCCACATTGATGTTACTTGTAGTGTTGTCAGTTGTCCGCATATAAGGTGTAGAACTGCCCTCACCATGTTTTATCCATATCAAGTAGTCCTCCATGAATCCTCTGCAAACCAGATGAGAAGTGATTGCTTCCACATTGTCAAATACCACAATATTTTTACAGATCTGGCATGGACAACATATGTGCTTCGCCTTTATTCTCTCGAGCATGTATCTTCACGGCATCAATAAATTTTTGGACCTCCACTACATATGATGGGTCTAATCTTGATAAGTTGTACATCCATAACGACCTCTCCATATGTATCTGTAATTATTTAAGAAAATTTTGTATGTCACTCATTTTTATAAATATAAGATTAATTAAACAAAGATGGCATCTTCATTAACAAACCCTAAGTATAAGCAATAATAATAAACCCTACATACACTAACCCTAATTAATGAACCCAAAGTATGTAGTTTCTTCACCGTTGCATCATCTGACCTCACATCGAACGCCACTATTACGTGCCATTCTCTTGGTGTCCCTACAAGCTGGTGGAAAATGAGAAGCCACTAATGTCATAGCTCGCCATGATGTGACTGGCTTGACGGTCCAGATGCTAAAATCTTGATGGTTTTTCGATTCCTCTGTCATGTCCAAATTCTTTAGCCATGTGGTGAAGCGACGCTTGTGTTCCTTGTGTACCCAATCATGCGTGCATTACGGATTGTCCTCACGAAGCTCTTCCATGTCTTTGCTTGGTGAATGGGTCCATTATTATGAGTTGTTGTAGTATCTTTGTAATGTACCTCTAGGATTATGTTGTAATCTGGCGGGATAAATGATTTCCGTCCCATCCTCCCTCGTCCACCAAGTCTTCCCTCATGTCGCAACGGAGGCAAACCAATTGATACCCGGTCTTTTAGGAGATTGTTACATAATGGTCCTCCGGACTCAATGGCCTCTTCTGTAGTGTATGCCTCTATCATGGAACCCTCGGGATGAGCTCGATTTGACATATAGCCATTCAATATTGACATGAAACGCTCATATGTCCACATTTCATGAAAAGACATGGGACCCAATGCCTCAATTTGAGGCACCAAATGAACAACAAGGTGTACCATGATATCAAAGAACGATGGGGGAAAGCACATCTCCAACTGGCACAATGTCTCTACAGCAAATTTCTGTAGGGACTCTAACTCATCACGGATAATTACCTTCTCAGATATCTTATTAAAGAAGTAGCACAACCGTGTGATTGCCATCTTTAAGAACTTTGGATTTATAGCCCCGATGGCAATAGGAAGAAAAGTGGTCAGCATTACATGACAATCATGTGAGTTGTAGTTCGTGAATGTAAGGTCTTTCATTGAAACAAGACTCCTTATGTTGGAGCAGAAACCAGATGGAACTTTTAAATTCTTCAACCATACACACATTGCATGCTTCTCTTCTCTGTTCAGGTTATAGCTTGCTGCCGGTAGATGGTACTTCCCATTCTCTAGGAGTACTGAGGGGTGAAGTTCTTTTTCGATCTTTAAATGTTGCATGTCCAAACGTGAATTGAGACCTTCCTTTGTTTTGCTCTTTATGTCTAGCAAAGTTCCAATTACACTTTGTCAAACACATTCTTCTGAACATGCATACCATCGATCGCATGTAAATGCGTCCAAATCTTTCGAAGACGATAAATACTTAAAGAAAATAGACTTCTTTTTGAATGTGTCCCCTTCTTTTGCCTTCACAACCTTTCTTGGTTTCCCATCTTTAGTCTTCTTACCAAAAACAAACTTGATATTCTCAACTATCTTGTACACTCTGTGCCCTTTACTATAACCCGATGAAGCAATAGATTTTGATTCGTCCATATTGTCAAAGTACTTGTTCATCTTTTTTGTAAGCGATACTTATGGCCTGCCGGTAGCCACCTCCTATGCCTCATGTACACTATCTTGTTAGATGGAGGAAGAGACACGTGCCATGTTCCATCTATGCACTCTACACAACCAACCTTTCCCTTGAACTGGCCCGATAAGGAGAAGAGAGCAGGGTAATCATTAATTGTGACAAAAATAATTGCTCTCAGTGTGAATGTCTCTTTGCGGAACGCATCAATCATGTCTACACCTACTTCCCATAGTATTTGCATCTCTCTTGCATTAAGGGCTCTAGAAATACATCCATATCAACACCGGGTTGTGTAGGTCCAGAAATAAGAATGGTTAGCAAAAGATATTTTCTTTTTGACATAACCATGGAGGAAGGTTGTATATTGTCATGATCATCGGCCATGTCTTTGTGCGTCTTTGCTCCTCTCGGCAAATGGATTCATTCCATCAGTACTCGAGCAAACCTTATATTTCGTGGATCCTCGGCAAAGTCCGGATATTTCGATCGAATTCTTGCCATTGCTTTGCATCGGCTGGATGTCGTAACTTTTCATCATCTTTCCTTTCATCAGATGCATGCCAGGTCATAAGTTCTGCATCATCTGGGTTTGCAAACAAACACCTCAAACGATCAACCACAGGGAGATACCATATCACCAATGCAGGAATTCTTCTCAACGCATAATAGTCCACTTCGACATTGCTAGTGGGCTTTGAACGTTTATCTTGTGCAGTCTTTGTTTGGGTCTTCTTTCGCTTTCTCCCTGAAGAAACAAAGGCTGCATTATCTTCCTCTCGATAATCTTTATTCGTCTTGTACCTACTAGCACCACAGTTTGGACAAATTTGTCTAAGTCTTTGTCTTGATCACCCCGATATAGAATACAATGATTTCTACATGCGTGGATCTTCTCAACACCCATCGTAAGTGGACTGACAAGCTTCTTTGCATAGTACGTGTTAGCAGGCACTTTGTTCTCTTTAGGAAGAAGGTCTCCAAGTACACGCAATAATTCATTGAAGCTAGCATCAGACCAACCATATCTAGCTTTAATGGTCAGAAACTGAAGAACAGCCCGCAGTGTCGACCACTCTTTGGTACAACCTTTCGACTCGTCGTACAATAGCTCCTCTGCTGCCTTCTTCAAGGCTTCCATTCGCTTCATGAAGAATATTGATGGATCCACACAACGGCTCATTATTGCCTCTAAGAAATCGGCATCTTCAATGGCATCGGTGTTAGCATGTTGAGTTTCATTAACACCGGACGTATCATTATGAGTTTGATTGACATCGGGCATAGCATGATGGGTTTCATTGATAGCCGGCATATCATCACATTCATTGAGATATGGCATTGGACCCTCCACATTGATGTTACTTGTAGTGTTGTCGGTTGTCCGCATATAAGGTGTAGAACTGCCCTCACCATGTTTTGTCCATATCAAGTAGTCCTCCATGAATCCTCCGCAAAACCGGATGAGAAGTGATTGCTTCCACATTGTCAAATACCACAATATTTTTACAGTCTGCGCATGGACAACATATGTGCTTCGCCTTTGTTCTTCTCGAGCATGTATCTTCACGGCATCAATAAATTTTTGGACCTCCACTACATATGATGGGTCTAATCTTGATAAGTTGTACATCCATAACGACCTCTCCATATGTATCTGTAATTATTTAAGAAAATTTTGTATGTCACTCATTTTTTATAAATATAAGATTAATTAAACAAAGATGGCATCTTCATTAACAAACCCTAAGTATAAGCAATAATAATAAACCCTACATACACTAACCCTAATTAATGAACCATTAATTAGTAACTAAATTAATACACTAACCCTAAGCACATTTTTACTAACTAACCCTAATCAATAAACGGAGATGGCATCTTGATTAACAAACCCTAAGTAAAAGCAATATTAATAAACCCTAATTAATAAACCCTAAGTACATAAAATACTACCTAACCCTAATTAATAAACCATTAATTAGTAACTAAATTAATTCACTAACCCTAAGTACATGGAATATCCAACCCTAATTAATAAACCCTAAGTACATAAAATACTACCTAACCCTAATTAATAAACCATTAATTAGTAACTAAATTAATTCACTAACCCTAAGTACATGGAATATCTAACCCTAAATAATAAACCATTAATTACTAACAAAATTTAATGAAAAACCTAATGTACATGAAATAATAACTAACCCTATTTAAGAAACCAATCATTACTAACTATAATTAATAACAAACGTTAACTACATAAAATACTAACTAACCCTAATAAGTAAACCTATTAAAAAAATAGGTAAATTAATTTACAAACTCTAAGTATAGGCAATAATAACTAACCGTAATTAACAAAACATTAACTACTAAAATAATGCACAAACCCTAAATACAAACAATATACCTTACACTAATTATCAAACCATTACTTACTAATGAGTACTTAGATTAAAAAACTAAATTAATTCACAGTTTATAAGAACAGAGAATAAGTAAAACAATTTTAAAAAGTACACATTTCCTTTTTCAAGATTATTTAAGAATTTAGTACAAGATGTTATTATAATATGTTAATCATCTAAAGAAATATTAACTATAACTCAATTAAAAAAAACTTTAAAAGTGCTCATCATTAATTACTCTATTGCATAAATCTACTTACAAGAATTCTAAAAAGTATTTATTTTCTATAATCCAAGCAATATACAATTTACCATGAAATTACCAAAAAAAATAGCTAAAACTCTCTCTCTTACCCTAGTTATGCAAGCTAACCCTAACCCTAGATTTAGAGCTCCTCCAATACAAGAATTGAACCAAAGAATCGCTAAAAAAATAGCGGCAACGACACTAACTAACCTTTTGGAAGTTTCTCACCAAAGAAATAAAGTTCAAAAGCTCCCCCTTGGAATCGCCACTTTTCTCTGGCCGCCATCGTGTACGCAGAGCACGGAGTAACTTGTCTTTTGTCGGAAGGTAGACGAAGGGAATTTATAGCACTCTTAACACAAAGCGTTTTGTAATGACAACCCTTTGTGTAAACCCATTTACACAGGCGGCTCTCTTAACTATGCCACTTTGTGTAAATAGGTGCATTTACACAGGGGGGTTTCATTACCAACCGCCGGTGTAAATTGAATTTACACAGGCGGTTGGTAATGAAATCCGCCTGTGTAAATGCACCTATTTACACAGCGGCGTAGTTAGAGAGCCGCCTGTGTAAATGGGTTTACACAGCGGTTCTCTACCTGGACCCACCGTATTTTTTGTACAGCCGTCATGACTATGTAAACCGCCTGTGAAAAAAAACAAGGTGCCAGCAAAAATGATTTTTGTACCAGTGAAACATGCTTTTTTTTTCTCCCTATGTTTCTTATAAAAGCTTGCTGTGCTAAAGAAATCCAACTTTGATTCAAAGCGTGGCTGAGAAAAGTTGTCTCCCAACTAGGACCAATATGTTGGAGGTATTCTAGGCCTCTCTGTTTGAGACGAGACCAATTCTTCTGTACTTTTGCTATCTCAATAATGTCACAACTGGATGTCCCCAGTTTTTGAACTCTTTTTTTTCTTTCTTTTTTCTTTTTCTTGTCAAGCGAC
The DNA here is from genome assembly GCA_015844335.1 of Chrysopogon serrulatus. Classification (NCBI taxonomy): domain Eukaryota; kingdom Viridiplantae; phylum Streptophyta; class Magnoliopsida; order Poales; family Poaceae; genus Chrysopogon; species Chrysopogon serrulatus. Next base: position 277,201 of record JADLZL010004266.1, read on the forward strand.
CAGCACAGCTTTTAGGATGCGTGGTAATCTGGACAAAATCATGTCCACGTGCTTGCATCACTTTTTCTCTGGCCACAAGACGCGTAAGCATTATATGGCGCGTTTGGTTCCTTGTATATTGGCCAGCCTGGCCCATGGGATGCAACTTGTGAATGTTTGGATGCCTGCTCGGAGGTCTGGGCCTGGCCCGTGGCATGCAAATGCCCTCGCCGAGCCTGGCTGCCAAGAAATGAAAATGGAAACCGTTTCTAGCGGGCCTGGCTCGTGGGAGACAAGTGCGAGCACGCGACGGCACCGTGGCGATGCAAGCTGCTGCACGTGTGAGCATTAGGGTAACCTTCTCATTTACCGCTACACCGCCACCACCGTGCCGCCGCTGGCGCCCGGCGCCCGGCACCCCCTGGGTCCTCCACGCTCTCCTCTCCCTTCTGCTTCGAGAGCTTGCAGGTGAGGCACCGTTCGTCCGTTCGTCTTCCTATTCCTCTTTTGTTTTCCTCTCTACTCTTATCTCCATTCCTGTGTGCTAACACATCTCTCGCCCTTTGATTGTGTGAAGGATTTGGGTTCAGTCTTGGGTCACTGGAGGCCCACATATAGCAGCCAAGTTTGATTGTGTGGAGGATTTGGGTTTAAACGTTGGTTTGTCTTGTGTAGATCTCCCTCTCTCATCACTTATTCGGATCAGGGAACGGTGTTCATACCCCCTCTGTTCTTGTTACTGAAGGTACCCTCTGTTCTTGTTACTGAAGATCTCACGGTAGCGATGACACATGGAACATTTCTGGATTTTTACCTCTTTATCTTCTATTTGCTTGTGCAGATTTGATGAAATGCTTCAGCCTTGTATTAACTGATGTGCTGAGAACTGAATATTTGGACACTAAGCACATATCCATGTTGTAATTTATGTTGCAATTTGACGTAAATTTGGATATCAATACGTGATGCAATTTGATGTAAATTTGGCCCTACCATGATAGACCTGGTAAATGGTGATGGTATCCTCACCATTTCATGCAAGAGGTAATCAAACCATATTGTATGTGACCAACCAAACAAACTGACGCCTTGTTTAGTTCGTGCGCAAGTTGCAAGTTTTTCACTCTCTCTCCATCACATCAATTTCTACCCGCATGAATGAAGCATTAAATGTTAGTGAAAAAAATAACTAATTATACAGTTTTGTTGTAAATCACGAGACGAATCTTTTGAGGCTAGTTGGGCCACGATTGGACAATATTTGTCAAATACAAACGAAAGTGCTACAATTGTTCAGATCGCAGAAACTTTCAATCTGAACAAGCCCTAACATTTACATGTTTGAATCTCATGCAATCTAGACAACCAAACATGTGCTCATCATAGCCATGATTAAGTGAAACAGTCAACCAAACAATGAGGCCCTGCATGCGCTAGGCCTAGCTGGCCAGAGCCTGTATGCCAGATACGAGCCAGGCTAGGCAAAGATGAAAACCAAACGCGCCCATATTGGTTGCGAAAGATATACTTATTTGAATACTGTTGTGTTACTGTTTGCCAATCGGGAGTTGCCACGTGCGTGTCTCAGCATCGTTTTAGTGTATTGGTGCCGCTCGGCGCCTCGGCCTCGGGGAAAAACCTGGTACTTTTATTCACTGGTAATTAGCTTCTAAATGTAATTTCTTGGGCACAAGAATACAGCTGTATTTTTTTTCCCGTGAAGTATTTATTTGGGTAACTCGTTTAGGGAACAAAGTCACCGTGACACGGTGACAGGCCGCCGCTCGATACGACATGTTCAGGCTATCCACACTCGTGGTACTCTAAATTCATCCTTTATAAAGTCTGGTCATCAAGATTCTCTTCTTTATACTTAATTCTCCTACACTCATCTATCCTCTATATCATCATCTATCTACTGTAGAGTCCACTAGTCACTTTATCTAAATATATCCATGTGACATCTTATTTTAAAAGATTTATTAAAACGAATTTAATGGTATATTTGGAATTTAATTTGGATTTCTAATTTGTGAGTTATAACACTTTTTATTACTTAAAACCATGGGACCCACAGATGATGCACTCTTCCTCTCTCCTCTCTCTCTCTCCGCACATGCTGTCTGCGTCTACTTGGTGACTGCCATGCGCAGGGCCCACACATCCTGGAGGACGTCCACTATCCCGCTGTTCGTGACGGATGTGCTTGCCTACAGGATCAGACAGCGGACTGCGGTGCGGCAGTTTAATCCGGTATTCTCATCCTCCAGTACGTATTTAACATATCCACTGCAGGTAGGCTCATGAGGCTATCCGCACTCTTCATCCTCTATATTTATTCTCTAAAAAAAATATTCCGTCCTAGTCATCAAGATTCATTCCTCTATACTCAATTCTTCCGTATCCATCCCTCTATATCATCCTCTATCTACTATGGGTCCCACTTGTCGCTTTATCTAAATATATCCATGTGAGATCTTATTTTGAAGGATTTATTGAAACAAATTTAATGGTGTAATCGGAATTTAATTTGGTTTCTTCGTTTGTGAGTTATAGCATTTTTTGTGAGTGGTAATAGTGAGGCCCACACTTAAGATTCTCTCATGCATGAACCGTGCCCTCCCAGCTCGCGGTGCAGACAGCAGCCGCAGCGGGGCCCAATGCCTATACCGGAGGATTGTTGCATGCGCCGAGTTTAGCGTCTGCGCGGACGTCCGGTGAATTAGCGTGCCCTTTCTAGTACGGCGCTGCAGCGTTTTTGCTCCAGTATGTCCTGTACAGGATCCTTTTACAGGACCCGGTGCAGATAGCCTGAGCCGGCCAAAGGTTCCTCTGCCAATACGGGACTGTGCCCAAGGCCACTGACGCCATGCCCAGGCGCGTTGCGGAGCTCCCTCTTCGGCAGCATCGCTACTGTCGCGAGCCTGGACGCGCCGACGGTCTCGATCTCGATGTCGCGTCGGCGTAGATGGGATTCAGATAGGCGGGCAAGGAGACAAGGCTGCGTCGCCGCCGCTACTGCTGGGAGGATTCAGATGGGCGGACGAGGAGGCAAGGCCGCGCCGCTGCCGCTACTGCTGGAAGGAGGAGACCAGGCTGTTGCTAATTTGCTCAGTGTCGCCGCCGCCGCTGCAGGCTTCTCTCGATGACGTGGAGTCGCAGAGACGAAGCGGACGGGGGGAGGAGGCCACGACCCCGATAGTTATCGTATTTTTATTCAGACCTGGTGAGTGGATTGTTTTTATCCGACAGTTTTGCTCAAAACCAGGTGTAATATAATTAGGCTCACCGGCCATCCAAACAGTAAAATATAGATTGGATTGGATAAATATTAGGAGCTGTAATTTACAAGGGTTTTAGACTAAATACTAGTCTTCCAAATAGAGCCCTTCAAAGGAAGAAAAATAAAAACGCACAGCCTCGCCGACTCCGCTTCTCCCATCCTCGTGCCGCTCCACCGTCGCTTCCTGCTCCGCCGCTCCTCCATCGTCTTCTCCTCTACCAGGGCACTTGCTTCACTTGCCTTCTCTGTTCCAGTGCCCGCCGGTCGTTGCGCCTTCTCCACGTCTCCTACCTCATCTTCCCCTCGAGACTCGATATTGCCCTCGCCTCTGTTAGATAAGCCTTGCACATTCGTTTTCCATTTGCATGCTCCGATCTGTGGATGACCGCGCGCATAGGAGGCAGTGGCGAGACTAGCTCGTCCACGAGCCTGGGATCTCGGGCGCGATGCGTCGCGGGGCGTGGGGATGGACACGCCGAGTTCGCCGCGACGTGATCACACATGTCCGCTTTCTCTGCTGTTTTCGTGTTCAATAAAAGGAAGAAAGAACCCAGAAAACGCTGCGCTTTCAGGCAGCACCAAAATCTCTCGTCTCACTGTGTTCGCGTCTCTTGTGCTCACGCTCGCCGCCGCTCGTGTCCTCGCCGCCGGCGCTCACCGTCGTTCGGTTTCCAACAAGTGGCATCAGAGCCGGGTGCAACCGTCGCCATGTCTTCATCGCCGTCCAAGAAGGCGAAGAAGGACGATGGCTCCGGCGAGAAGAAGGAGGCTCCGTCGCGCTCGCCACCACGTCGCCGCCGATCCCGCTCCCACGGTCGCCCGCTCCCGCGCCCCGGCCGCGGTCGGCGTCATAAGCGCATTGTCGAACGCCCATCCGCGCCGCAGTGCGTTGGCGATGCTCACGCGCACCAACTACCCGGAGTGGGCGTTGGTCATGGAGGTGAACTTCCGTGACGCCGCGAAGTGCGGGACATCGCCGCCTATGGCATTGGCGACAACGCGGACGATTTAGGAGTACCACAACGGCCGCAGGCGATGGCGGGGCTGCGTGCTCGGCCCCCGCCCGAGCTCGGCGCGCCTCGCCATCCGCCGCACCGCCGCGGCGAGGCATGGGACGCCGTCGGATCCTACAGATCGGTGATGAGCGCGCCAACGCAACGCCCGCAGCTAGCCTGCGCCGCGACCGGCAACCTCTCCTTCAAAGGAAGGCGAGTCCGTCGGCGACCGGCGTCGCAGAGATCACCACGCTTCGCCACCAATCTGCGCACTCTCGGTGACAACATCTCCGAGTCCGAGGTAGTCAAAAAGATGCTGCAAGTGGTGCCGGAGAAGCTGATCCAAACCGTCTCCATCAAGATGTTCTGCGACCTCAACACGATCTCGATTGAGGACGTCATCGGGCGCCTACGGGTGTTCGAGGACTGCGCAAAGCCGAAGTCCATCACGGACACCATGGGCAAGTTACTGCTCACGGAGGAGCAGTGGATTGAGAGGTACAAGACCGGCCGAGGTGGCTCCAGCTCCGGCGGCCGTGGCAAGGGCCACGGCAGAGGCCGAGGCCACGGCACCGGTGGCAATGGCGACTCCCGGAATGGCTCCGGCGTGAACCGTCCGCCCCCAGACGAGCCGTGTCCGCGTTGTGGGAAGAAGGGGCATTGGGCCCGCGACTGCCCCGCAAAGAAGAAGAAGGAGGAGCGGCCCAGCAGGCCCATGTGGCCCAAGAGAGGAGGAGGCCACTCTTATGCTCGCCATCGGCATGGCCTAGCAGGAGGAGGACTCTCTCATTCCGCCGCCGTCACCACGCTCCACCGAATCGGCGCCGCCGCCGTCCGCGCCGATCCCCGAGCTCCACGTCGTGGAGAAGAAGGTCCAGGCTGAGCTCGATGATGCGGCGGACTGAGACCCGACGCGCTGGATCCTGGACACCGGCGCGTCCAACCACATGTCCGGATCCCGCGGCGCCTTCGTCGACCTCGACAACGGTGTCACCTGCTCCGTCCGATTCGGGGATGGCTCCGTTGCTCGCATCGAGGGCACCGGCGCGGTGCTCTTCCACTGCAAGAACGAGCACCGAGCGCTCGCCAACGTCTACTTCCTCCCTCGCCTCACCGCCAACATCATCTCCATCGGCCAGCTCGACGAAGGCGGGTACTAGGTGTTGGTGGAGCACGGCGTGATGCGGGTGCGCGATGAAGACCGGCGCCTCCTCGCCAAGATCCCTCGGAGCCCAGGCTGGCTGTACACCCTCGACGTCACCATAGCGCGCCCCGTGTGCCTAGCGGCGCGCACCGACGACGACGCCTAGAGGTGGCACGCACGGTTCGGCCACATCCACTTCGCCGCCCTGCGCAAGATGGGACGTGAAGAGCTCGTGCGTGGCCTCCCCGTCATCGACCAAGTGCAGCAAGTGTGCGAGGCATGCCTCATCGGCAAGCGGCGCCAAGCGCCCGTTTCGCAGAAGGCACTCTGGCGCTCGACGAAGCCCCCGCGCCTGCTCCACGGCGACATATGTGGCCCCATCACGCCGGCGACACCTAGCGGCAACCGGTATTTCCTACTGCTCGCAGATGATTACTCACGTCACATGTGGATTGCGTTGTTGCCGAGCAAGGATGCCGCCGCCGCAGCCATCAATAACATCCAGGCCGCGGCAGAGCGCAAGACCGGGAAGAAGCTACTTGCCCTGCGTACCCGATCGCGGGGGCAAGTTTGCCGCGCCGACTTCGGCGACTTCATCGCGCCCACCTCGGCATCGGCGTGAACTCACGGCGCCGTACACCAGCAGAACGGCGTTGTGGAACGCCCGGAACCGGGTCGGTCGAGGCACGGCCCGAAGCATGCTGAAGGCCAAGTCCTTTCCTGGCATGTTACGGGGAGAAGCCATGGTGACGGCCGTCTACCTCCTCAACCGAGCATCGTCAAAGGCCATTGGAGGGAGAACGCCGTACGAGCTGTGGACTGGGCGCACACCGGCAGCGCATCACCTTCGCACGTTCGGGTGTGTCGCCCATGTCATGGTGACCGCGCCGAACCAGAGGAAGCTGGATGATCAAAGCCGGCGCATGATTTTCGTCGGGTACGAGCCGGGCTCCAAGGCATACCGTGCCTACGACCCCACGACCTGGCGCATCCACATCAGCCGCGACATCATCTTCAACGAAGCGGCGCAATGGGCATGGTCCGCTGAGCATGATCTTTGGCCGTGTGGTTTTGTCATCGAGGAACCCGACTCCCTGGGGCCCGACGTGATCATCACCACCCGTCGTGCTCCAGCAGTGAACTCGGAGGCAGCCTCTTCCTCCACCGCTCCATTGACCTCGACGCCGCCACTACTGGACATGCTCTCGCCTACAACACCACACTCGGCGCCTCACCAGCACATCGAGTTCGCATCGCCGCCCGAAGCTGGAGCCAGCGCACAGCTGGATGCCAATCACGAAGACGACGCACCTCTCCGGTTCCGGCGTGTTGACAACGTACTCGGGCAGGCGCCAACACCGGGGCTTGCTGACCGAGAGCTGGAGGAGCGGCTACTACTTGCAAGCGACGCCGAGCCAACCTCACTCGAGGAAGCACTGCGACATGAGTGCTGGCGCCATGCTATGCTGGACGAGATGACCTCCATTGAGGCAAGTGGTACGTGGGTGCTGGCTGATCCGCCGCCCGGTACCCAGCCAATTGGCCTCAAGTGGGCAGACCGAAAATACCAAAAGCATCAGCGGCCGCGGAGCCTATCTAAACGGCCACCATTTTCTAGAGATGCGTGCCAGGCCCACATCTGTATGTATCCGTATCATTTTTTTATTACTGCAGGACCCACATTGGTCAACATTTCCGTGCCAATAACGTAGTGCCTCGCGTAGTGCCTCGCGTCTGTGCCTGGATGTCTGTCTCAACGAAAAGTATCCCCACCTGACTACCTCGGATTCCAGTTGCCACTTGCTCTGCCCCAATTCAAAATCCTCCTTCCTGTTCGTTTCTCCCTTCCTTCGTTCCTCACTCACCCCCAGATCTGAAACTCCTATTCTTCTTCTTTCTCCAATGATTCAAACCGCGGGCTTGGTTCATCACAGGGATGGAGATCCTGCTGCAAGGCTGTACTCTGAGCGATACAAATGCAGTATGGTTTCCCTTAATTAGTGCAGCGGGTTCCAGAGCAATGTTGGCCGAAAAGAAGATTTGGTTCGGCGGGGAAGTGAATCAGTAAGACAATCGAGGTATCAACCAAGGACTCACCCATTAGCTAATCTAGTACAAGGAAACATGGCGACCCTATCCATTTTGAGGCCGGAGGCACCTAATAGCAATGGAGGCTCGATACTACTGCAACCAGGTCATGGAGGACAGCAATCAGGTGCGCATTTATTGCTGCTTTGTTCGTGACACTAAATATTTGGTAGTTTTATTACCTCTTACTTCTCATCAAGAACCTACTGCAGATCTAATGGGTTTTTTCAGTAACTAATATTAATCTGTCTCGTGGTATTGTCCTTTTTCTAGTATATTCTTAACGCCAGAAAATATAAATACCTACAGATTATGGTGTTCTTTTAAGTTCTGCCTATATCAATTTAATTTGCCAGCTAGGTCTCCAATTTAAGGCTTCAATAAACAACATTGAGTGCTTGCTTATGTAAGTCGTATCTAGATATTTTATCGTTTTGTTACTTCCTAATTTTAATGGTCACCTAACTAGTACAGATCTAACTATTTTTGTGAGAACCTGTAATAAACCTTTATTGTGCTATTTTATTGTTTATTGTATAAACTCAGTGTCTGAAACCGTTATATTATCATAATTTTTGTATAAACATCATAACTTTTTCCTAGAATATATTTCTCTTTACATCATAAATCTCTTTCTGATTTGAAGTTGCTCATGGATTCCAAGATTTCAGTACATACCTGTCATAATTTTTTTTTGTTTCATTCAAATATATTTTCAATTGAGTCAACTTAATCCTTACCAGTTTGTGTTGTTTGCTACTGATACATAGTTAAGTATTACCTGAACAACATCTAATGGATTCCGTTTGCTTTTTGGTTAGAACAGGTTTGGAAGGACCTGTGCTTTCTGCTTCTCATAAGATATTTTATTGGATTAGCTCTGTTGGTGGCCAATACAATGGTCGTGATTCAAAACAGGTGACCCTGACTCCTTTCTGAAAAATTTACATTTTCAATTCACTAGTATTAGTATTACTCAATACTAATAATATTCTATTTCATGATGTAGAGACCATTAGCACGCCATGCTTGGAGCTTAGTACAGAATCTTTCTTATGTCCTATTATTTTTTTCTCAACGAATCAATTTTTGTCTGGCAAGATCTGCACACTTATGTACCTGTTCATTTTTTGTTCCATTCAGATTCAGATGCTTTTTCACTGGATCTCTTGTGGTAAATATTTAATTTAGTAGTACTTGGGCATTGGCAGATTAGTGTTAAGGATGATTTTTTTAGAGAAAGAGCATGTCATTTGCTACTTGGGATTGAACACAACTTAAATATTAGTGAATAATAGCACCAATGTCATTAGGTTTTCTTACTGGAACTTATTCATCTCCCTAAACCATAACCTGGAACCTAAACCATAAACTGGAATGGCTTGAAGAATTTTAATAGACTCACCATACAGGAATAGTCTCTTTAGCATGGAGCCCTTTAATCCATAATCACAGTTATCATTTAATCCCACCAGTCTTATTGGAATTACAGTTTTCATTTAATCCTTTACTTACCATATAGGACTACGACTGGCTTGCAGACCTCCACCTAGTGTTTTATGTCTTATTGCTCAAATTCTTGGTAAACATCTTCCTAATTTGTTTTTTTTTCCTAACACCTAACTACATACTTCTAAGCATCTATATCTGCTCTATGGTTTTTTCATAGATTAATGCTCAGTGTAAATTATTCAATTAACAATGTAAATTTAGGCGGTCCATGAGAAAGCAATAAATAATTTTTTCGTATGATAGATAGCTGTATACTATAAAGAGAGGCAAATCAAGTTGCAAATGCGGTTACTGTCACTTGACTTTTCTACAGTTCTCATTACGTTTTAACACATTTGTCCCTGTTTGGATGAAGCTTCCTGTGATGTCGATCCTCATTTTGTACTTATTTGGATGCATATAATGAAATAGCAACTTGTGACCTTTTTTAGTGCTTCTTGATGCAGCACCCTGTGATGTGTGCTGCCTCTGCTACTATGCAAGCTTGTATTGGAATTTAGAACGTGCATCATAAGATGCTATACTATTTTGTGTATGTGTAGATGTGGAACAGTGCAGAAATCAACTCTCACAAAGTCACCAAGAGACATAACGAGTAGTATTCTCCAAATCTTCCATAAGCTTGCATTGGAAATTTGAACGTGCAAACAAATCTGATGCTTTGGGACCGTGCATTATTTATTTACTATCACATCAATACTACCATTTCATCCACCTATGCATGAATGGATAGGACGGTGGAGAACATTTGATTTTTTTTAAAAAAAATTTGTTTTGGACATATCAACTTTAGTTCAATGAGAAAGTTATGGTACATCTGTGTGCTATTTTGGATAACTATGTCTGCTTGATGTAGGGATACTAGTACATTTTCTCAATTATTTTAAACTGTGTTTTGTTCTATTTTATAATTGTAAACTATGAAGCCTTGCACTCTCATTTTACTAAGCTTCATCTTTTTGTACCTTCCATTGCCCAAAATTTATAGAACTGCACTGTTGATTGACTAAATTTTGAATTAGCTGCTGAGCAGGCAAAATCTAAAGGCTATAAATGGAGGTTGATAAACTCCTTACTATGTTGTGTTGGAGATGATTGTGCCCTTCCCTTACCTAGAGGGATTGGTGGTACTTGGCAGAAGCTCCAATTTTATAATGGGCAAAATTCATATAAGGTTTATTTTTTCTAGAGCGGGTGAAAGTATTTCCTTACATATGAATATTTGTTTGTTTCCTCCATGTTAGTACTTGATTACTAAGTCTAGGAAACACCCCTAATGCAGAAACTGGTACTCCTAGTTGAATTCCTGTAGGCATGTAAGAAATTTGATATCATAACCATTGGCCTTCTAATTTGCAGTCTTTTATACTCATGTGCCTCGAGGAAACACCCCCTAATGAGTGCTTACCAATCTATGCTTATGTATTTGGACTTGTCTTTGTTGGATATGAGACTGTTTAAGGATTGTCTTTTCTGATCAAGTACTTTTGGACTCGCAAAATGATTATCAGTTGCATGTGGTGACAAGGTTTGCTGAGGATCTCTAGCTGGTATTATAGGCTAAACTGCCATGCAGAGGGCAAAGAGAATTTGTTTTTTAATTGATTACATACTTAAAATTGTTAGAGCAAATACTGTTTGAGCAAATGATAACAAAAATAAAGTTTAATTACTAATAGAGTTTTCCTTTGCACTGTTTTTGTAGGTCTTTGGTTGTGAATCTTCCAAACCAGATTTTATGCTAGAAGAATATTAATGGGACAAACAAAAGAATCTTTGAGTCCGAAGACCTTGCTCTAAAGGAGAAATCATGAACTTCCCATAGGATTTTGCACAAATGTAAACCTGCAATAGAAATGTGCTCGTCATTTTTTTTTTCACTAGCCATATCCTCTCTCATGTTCGTCGTTTTTTAAAAATCTTACTTAGAGCTATCATGTTGTGACATGATAATTGTACAATTGAAATCACCTGTAACATTTTTACGAGAGTCCATATCACTGTTATTTGCAAAATTATAATAATGATTTCTTTTTGGAAGTCAGAATATATTCTCCTATATCCCCATGCAATTTCAACGTCTCTCCCAAAGCTTCTGTGACCGGAAGGCATGTTTTTGTTACTATGCACCGTACATGTAGTTCAAACCCGCAGGTAGTATCGGCTTTTTGTCATGGACTATAAAAAGGTTGTACTTTGATAGAACTGCTCTGCTTCAACGGCAGGCAGCTGGCTGCTTCGTGGACTTTGTGTCCATATTTACTCAGCCGTTTCTCTATTATATTACTTGTGAAATTATGTTTCTGCCTCTACTCTGGAATATTCTTTAGAAGTTAATAACAATGGTGAAATAATATCAACCACATATTAATAATAATAATAATAATAATAATAATAATAATAATAATAATAATAATAATAAATATAGAGGATGGAAGAATATTATCCATATATTAAAAATTTTATTTGGTGGAAAAAAATGATCACAATTTAGAATTACATGTTTTTAAGACAAAATTTGAACGCTAAAACTACATTATTTTTTTCCGGGACGGAGGGAGTACGTATTCCCTCAGTCCAAAAAAAATATAATTGTAGGACTTTTAAAATGATGTTTGACCATTTATTTTATTTAAAAATTATATATATATTATAAAATAAATAAATTATTATTAAAATATATCAGATGATAAAATAAGTTATGACAAAATATACAACAATTTTGAATAGAACGAATGATCACGATATGCGGAAGTACTATAATTACAATCTTTTTTTTTTCACGGAGGGAGTACTACCGCTTAGAGGGATCGTCACACGTCACATCAATGTCCTTACAGCAGAGGTCACATCACCTTTTATTAGTGTCATTGCCACTGTTCTTAACCTTTTTCTAGATTACGTGCATGATTCTTCCTATGCACTGAACGTGTTTTTTGCGCTCTATGCACATCCATTATACTTGGCGTATAGTAGTGCGCTTATTCGGAATATGGATCTCGGGGTACTTCCTCTATTTATTTTAAAGTATAGATTACATTTTCTAGATTTGTAAAAAAATATAGTAACATTTATACCACCAAATAAGTTTCTTATAGAAATAGATAACAATCTAACTAATAACAATACAAATTATATACCATAAATATTAATATTTTCTTGTATACATATTTGGTAAAATTTAAGTACGTTTGACTTATTGGGAAGTAAGAACGGCAATTGTCGATTTACTTCCTCCATTTCAAATTATAAATGACTTTGACTTTTTTTTTTGGTACATCGAATTTGCTACGTAGCCTTTTTGGTACAATAGATTTGCTATGTAATTTAGAACAGAGGAAAGACTAAATATAAGAAAATGATGTTTCAATGATTTGACTACATGAATCCTCTTATTTGTATGCACTAAAGCTAATTTGGACAAATTTTTCACCAGATAGTGATTAGCAATTGCATAATTATTAAGGCGGTAAGGCAAAGCAAGATGAGCTACCCCTTACTAGGCGCCTAGGCGTTTAAGGCGTGAAAGGCGATGCCATACAAACAACGCCTATTTTGGCATTTGGAACTAAGGGGCACTTTCTCTATTTATTTTAAAATATAACTTACATTTAACTAGATTTATAAAAAAAAAATATAGTAACATTTATACCACCAAATAAGATTTTATGAAAATAGATAACAATCTATCTAATAACGATGCAAATTATATACCATAAATATTTTCTTGTACACATATTTGGTAAAAATTAAATACGTTTGACTTATTGGGAAGTAAGAACGGAAATTGTCGATTACTTCCTCTTTTCAAATTATAAGTGACTTTAACTTTTTTGGTACATCAAATTTGTTACGTAGCCTTTTTGGTACAGTAGATTTGCTATGTAATTTAGAACAGAGGGACTACTAAATATAAGAAAATGATGCTTCAATGATTTGACTACATGCATCCTCTGATTTGCTTCTGATTTGGATGAAAAAGGTAATTTGAACTAATTTCACTAGATAGTGATTAGCCATTGCATAGTTATTAAGGCGGTAAACATAGCACGACGAGCTACCCCCTACTAGACGCCTAGGCATTTAAGGCATGAGGCAAGGCGATGCTATACAAACATCGCTTATTTTGGAATTTAGAACTGAGGGATACTTCTTCTATTTATTTTGATGTATAGCTTACATTTAACTATATTTGTAAAAAAATATATAGTAACATTTATACCACCAAATAAGTTTCTTATAAAAAAAAGAGAACAATATATCTAATAATGATACAAATTATATACCATAAATATTAATATTTTCTTGTATACATATTTTGTAAAAATTAAGTACGTTTGACTTATTGGGAAGTAAAAACAGCAATTATCGATTTATTTCCTCCATTTCAAATTATAAGTGACTTTGACTTTTTTGTTGGTACATCGAATTTGCTACGTAGCCTTTTTGATACAACAGATTTGCTATGTAATTTAGAATAGAGGGACTACTAAATATAAGGAAATGATGTTCCAATGATTTGACTGAATCCTCCAATTTGCTTCTGATTTGGATGCACTAAAGCTATTTGGACTAATTTTTCACTAGATAGTGATTAGCAATTGCATAGTTATTAAGGCGGTAAGGCGAAACACGACGACCAGCTACCCCCCTACTAGACGTCTAGGTGTTTAAGGCGCGAAAGGGTTTAGTGTTCCATACAAACATCGCTTATTTTGGAATTGAAACCGAGGGGTACTTCTCTATTTATTTAAAAGTATAGCTTACATTTAACTGTGAGCACTGCACTCTCTCATTATAAACTGTGAGCACTGCACTCTCTCATTTTACTAAGCTTTATTTTTTCATACCTTCTATTGCCAAAAATTTGTAGAACTACACTGATGATGGACTAAATTTCAGCTGGAAATTACACGAGAAAATAATGATTTCACAACTGCTATACTGTAGCAGAAAAAGTGTCTCGGAGTTGCTGCTAAAGTGCATGTACTGCATATACTACTCATAATGGAGGATGTGCCTTTCTAGCATGGCAGTATGGTTGCTATTGTGGAGGTACAGTACTCATGTACCTGTGTACTGTAGCACATTGCTTCAAATACCATGGTAGAATGGTTGAAATGGGCGGTCTTGCAAGTATTGTAACAGTACATGCTGGCTTTGATGTCCTACTCACGACCTACTGGTGACCGTTGTACTCTTTCACTATGCTATTCTCCCTTCCTCACCCACCATGCTTGCCATATATTTTTTAATTGCCGTATGTTTATACTTTACATACAAAGTATTTTGATATACTCCCACTGTTTTTAAAATGATGTTTAGCACAAGTTAATTATATTATTTTTTACTTAATTATCTTGTCAACAAAATAACAAATGGGGCATTTATATATTACCATCCATACATATCTCCTCAGCTGTTTTGCCTCTACTGGCTACTGCTCTACACAGTAGTGCTGGTGGTCATGTAGCGCCGGGTACTAGACAGGAGAGACATCATTTGGACTACTGTGTCAATGACAGGGGTGGCCTTAAAGCATTGTACCCTAGGGACAGGACAAAAAGCAAACTACTGTGTAGAGCAACGTACCTCTGGAAAGAAAGTCGCTACGGATCAAATTTTCTTTAGCTTTAATATTTATATAAAATACGTGTAATATTTATATATTCAAATAAATTTATTAAAAAATATATTCAACAACCTATCGAATGATAATAACTTGGTATTATAAATATCAATATTATATATATATAATTAGTTAAAGTTAAAAAATTAACTTCTTGAAAACAAGATCGGCAACATTGCATGGTGCTGCCTCAAATGATAATAACTACTAGTATGCTGCATACTTTTGATGAAATGTCATTCTTGCTTATTAGAAAATCAATAAACTTTTAACTTTGATGAAATATATTTAATAAAATGTTGATATTTATGTCGCTTATTTAGTATCATTAGATAGATCATCGATTAACGATTATATTTTTATAATAAACTTATTTACTAATATAAATATTGCATATATTTTCTATAAACCTAGTCAAATTCAAAAAAGTTTGACCAGCATGACTTTACTTTTTTTTTTAGGGACCGAGGGAGTATAGAGGAGCAGTATAAGTTACTTCTTCCATCTCTAAATAACCGCCGTTCTCGCTTCCCACTCTAAATAACCATCGTTCTCATTTTTCGAGAAATAACTTTGAATAATTTTCTATAAAAATATTAATATTTATAGTATACAATTAATATCATTAGATATATCATTGAATCTATTTTTATAATAAATTATTTAAAGATATAAATAAATTATTTAAACATATATTTCTACAAATCCAGTTAAACTTATACCACAGAAATAGAAAACAATATTTATTTAGGGACAGAGCCAGTATTAGACATTGACTTGTTAGAAAATAATTGAGTAGCACGAGTATATCAAGAAAGATGCCATGCTCTCGTTCAAAAGAAAGATGCCATGCTACTCGGCATGGTCATTGAGTAGCACAGTAGCAGCGATGTTTGTTTGCCTGCTGGTCTGCTGGGATACTTGACAGGCTGGGTAACCAACACGCGAGGCCATGCACTTTCTATAGTATAATAAATAGGCGCCTCCTATTTTTTCCGTTCCTTAAACATGCGTTGCATTTGTGATATTTAATTCAAAACTCCAAACCCTCAATTTATGCCATGCCTACTATCGCCACAAATTGGGAGGAAGCCACCACTGTTGAACTGGCATTACTAGAAAAATACCTCCTTGTATTGATGCTTTGTTTATATATTAAACACATTTTATTTCATCTCTACAAGAATATAGGTAAGTTTTCATTAAGCGTGTTAGAAGGTTCTTCGTTTGAAGCGTATCAGAACTTGTAAAGACAAATTTTTAAAGTTGGGCTTTCGTACAACAAGTTTGACTTGATTTGTAAAAAAAATACGTGCAATATTTTTGTCTCCAAATAAATTATTAAAAGACTAAATTTAAAGATCTTTCTAGTGATGCTAATTGTATACAATAAATACTATTATTTTTTAAAATATATTTAATCAAAGTTCTTTCTCAAGAAGCAAAAATGACAATTATTTTGGATGGACGGAGTATCAACGAGATGATAGGATGTCATGTAGAGAAGTTATTTGCATATCTACACATAATGTCTAGCAGCACTTTATTATATGTTAAGAATCTTTGAGATACTCATGTAGATACATTAAAATTACATGTGTATCTAGTAAGTCATGCTGCATAGTGACATCTTATTCTACAATAAGAAGCGTAGAGAGTTTTAATAGATGCATTTGTGTGTACTAATTTTGATACATTGTATAGGTACACCATGTTGCATCTCAAGAAAAATTTAAAGATAATTTTGTATTAATGTCTACTTATATAAATGTGTTGTGTTGTAACATTTTAGTACAGCTTAACCAAAATAGGGGCACTATCAAAGATGCATCTATATGGCGTAACTATTAAAGTAGACACACTTTATTATATTGACAACTTCTTACAAATTAGAAACACGGATATTTTTTACTTAGTAACAATTGTATCTTCAAATAAGTTTATTATGAAAATGTATTCAATGATCAACCTATTGATGCTAATTATGTATTATAAATATTAATATTTTTTATTTATTTGGTCCAAGTTAAAAACATTTGACTTCTTGTAAGTAAGAAAAACACATTTTATGGGATGCAGGGAGTACCTGTTACCTAATTATTATCAATACTGGGTATGTTGCACCAGAGTTAACAAAACAAAAATGCAAGTTCACACATGAATATACTATCTCCGTCCCAACATAATACAATTATAGATGTATTTTAAATGTATTCTCAGTTAAAGTGCCTACTCCCTCCGTCCCAAAAAAAAAGTGTGTCGTTTTTTACTTTTCAAACACTACGTTTGACCATTCGTCTTATTCAAAAATTTTACATATACTATAAAATAAATAAATTATTGTGAAAGTATATCTAATGATAAAGTAAGTCACAACATGATAAATACTAGTACTTTTATACAAATTCAATTAAACTAGATATATTTTAGCATAATATTGTTCTATAGTTGCATTTTTTGGGACGGAGAAAGTACTTATATTTGTACGCCAAGTGTGTAAAATAAAACCTGCTTGTTTTTAAATTTAATCAAACCATACGAGTACACCATTTTATGTGGCTTTAATCACAAATTCAAATGTCAAATTGTAGTTCTTTTTCTCCATGCTTAATATGTAACTCCAAACATGAAGAAACATTATAAACCGGCTGATAAGCAAAACGACTGATTTTTTGTGAGAGAAAGATATTGTTACAACGGCTAATAAGCTAAAAGCAAACCAGTATGTACTACCTCCGCCCTCATTTATCTATCATTTTGACCTTCTACTAGATACATGAAAGGTTCTTTAAATTTGTATATACATGGTGCCTAGATACGACACATGAACAACACATAGATGGGGACAGATGGAGTATATATTTATTTATGTATGTATATGTTCTTAACTAAATACACTATTATAGTAAGTAAATAATAGTCCATTATGATGAAAACGTCACTTCACAATAATAAGTATCTCCCTTCATCCTAAAATAAATGCACATCTAATTCATGAGGAGTCCAAGTTTTTAAAGTTTGACCAAATATATATTTAAATATACTAATATTTATGACGTATATTAATAGATTAGCATAGAATATACTTCCTTCGTTCTCAATTATAAGTCGCTTTGACTTTTTTAGTACATTAATTTTACTATGTATCTAGATATAATAATGTGTTAAGATACATAGCAAAATGATGAACCAAAAAAGTCAAAAGCTTAATTTATAATTTAGAAACGGAGAAAGTACTTTCATAATATATTTATTTAGAGTTACAAATGTTGATATAATTTTCTATACTTTTAGTATAACTTAAAAGTGTTTGACTCTTTGTAAAGCAAGATATGTATTTATTTTGGTATAGATGGAGTACATCTTAGGTACTCCCTCCGTCCCTTTAAAAGAGCCGCTATGGGATACGTGCAAGTCAAATTTTCTTAACTTTGACTTATAGAAAATAAGTGCAACATTATATCTCCAAATGACTTTATTATGAAAGTATGTTTAAAGATCTGTCAAATGATTCTAATTATGTGCCATAAATATTAATATTTTGTTATATATATTTGGTTAAAATTAAAAATTACTGACTTTTTTGGAAATGAAAATGGTGATTTTTTAAGGAACAGAGGAAGTACGTTAGTGTACCACTTTCCAAAAAGTTACAAAAATTATATACACAATGGCTTGTCTTAAAATCTTAAATAGACGGGAGTATCTACTTAAAATTCAAAGCTGCAATTATACTTAAAATTCAAACGGAGAGAAGTGCGCTACAATTTGGACAAGAGCTAGTCGATGTGGTTAGTCATGTCACGTGGAACCGGATGTGACAACAGCTGACGCTATTGCAGGAGTTGATGCTTTGGCGCAATAAAGGTAGTGTTGTGGACGAAGAAACTGCTTCCTGCATCCAAATTATCCTACACTCAAATTATAAGGCGGTTGGTTTTTTTTCTATCAGTTTGACAACTCATTTTATTAAAAAAATTGAATAAAAATAGTTAAATTTAAGTTATTTTTTGAAGAACTTTTATTGATAAAACAAGCCACGACAAAAGAAAAGATATTTTGCAAAACATTTTGAATAAGACAAATAGTCAATTTAATGTCAAAAAATCAAAGGTCTTATAATTTGGGATGAAGGAAGTAGTGTAGATGGCAAGTGGGGTAAACACATAGTAAAATTGTTTTCAACATGGAACAGTATGAATATTTGTATAAGCATCTCTATTTTCAACTTTGGTTTTATTTGGCAATTATTGTCCAATTATGGAATAACTAGACTCAAAAGATCTATATCATGATTTATAACTAAACTGTGCAATTAATTATTTTTTACTTAAATTTAGTGTTCCATGCGTACAGCTAAAAATTGATGTGATGGAAAGAAAGTAAATAAAGGTAAATTTGCGGAGACCTGTTACTGTTCACTGTTCACTCACTTCTCTTTTTTTTTTGGTTGCCCCCCCCTCTTCCCTCCTTCCCACGCTTCTGCACACGCGAAGCACGGGATCCCCATCTATAGTTCAAAAGAAAAGTTGAGTGGTCTGATACAGTGAACAGTGACTGCAGTGGAAGTGTTCGGCAGCATGTGGGTGGGCCCCTACATGGAGTAGTATCATTGAATAAAGTGAATATACAATTCAAAAATAAAGACTTCCACATGATAATAAACAGGAGAGAGAAGGCAGGCACCAACCTCGAGACAACTTTTGACGGTGACGATAGTAGCTACTGGGCACATATATGCCACTAGACATTTTTGCTTATTTTACCATTAGATGTACTTTAATAATATTTTATTTATTTTATAATGTCTGAAATTTTTAAATAAGACAAATGATGTTTAGAAAGACAAAAACGACACCTTTTTTTTTAGAATGGAAGGAAAATAGAGGAAGTACCAAGTTCCAAATTCCAAAATAAACACACTACTATACACCGGTATAATGGTTAGGCCAGTCTCAATGGTGAGTTTCATTTCGTTGTTTCCAAGACTGTCATGTCACATAGTTTCAAATGAAACTCGGATGAAACTCCCACTGTCAATACATAGTTTCATTCTCTAGTTTCATATGCATTTAATTTCATGACTCATAGAGAGTTGGTACTCGTGTCAAGAGAGTGTCATCCTCATAACACTCATTTCTTCTCTCTCTTCTTAAATACACTGCCATGTCATCGAATATGCTTATGTGGCACCGTATTTAATGCAAATGAAACTCGCATGAAACTCCCACTGAGACTGGCCTTATGTATAGAGTGCGAAACCTATTCGGTGCATAGAAAGAATTTTGCATGTAATCTAATAAAGGTCAAGAACAGTGGCAATGATATTATTAAAAGGTGATGTGACCTCTGCTGTAAGGACAATGATGTGAACCCTAAACCCTCTCAGGGGTCCCATGTGCAGACCAGCAGAAGCAATTTGACCGTGAAAAAAGCAGGCGAGTCGGCCACACGTCCACGAAGCAGCCGTGCCTGCCGTTGAAGCGAGCAAGGCTGATACTATCAGAAAGAGGGAGGACCGGATGCACAGGGATTAGAAAAGCCAGGCGCAGGGGTTTGAACGTGCACGGGGAGCAAAAACTTGTCGTCAGAGGCGATTCGCTTTGGGAGTTCGCTGAAATTGCATGGGGATATAGGAGAGAATATATATTCTGACTTGAAAAGGAAAGTCATTATTATTAATTTTGCAAATAACAGTGATGTGGACTCCCGTGAAAATGCTACGGGTGATTTCAGTTGTACAATTATCACGTCACAACATGATAACTCTTAAGTAAAATTTTAAATGACGACGGACATGAGAGAGGACATGGCTAGTGAAAAAATGACAAGCACATTTCTATTGCAAGTTTATATTTCTGCAAAATTCTATGGGAAGTTCATGATTTCTCCTTTAGAGCAAGGTCTTGAACTTAAGATTCTTTGTTTCTCCCATAAATATTCTTCTAGCAGAAAATCTGGTTTGGAAGATTCACAACAACAGAAGACCATATCCCTGCACTGTTCAATAAATCCTGCCTTATCATTAATAAAAACCTGCATTAAGGGAAATAGAAAATTAATATGTGTATAAATCGGGTGTCAAAGAACCAAAGTGAACATTGCAGTTCAACATAATCAATTTATTGTTCTGTTACCATCCAATGTTCTAATTTTGATAAATTTGTGTTCACATATAGAAACCTGTGATTAACACTTCCATGAGGATTTTCATATGGGATATGATTCTAGAACATTCTCAAGTAGTACCAATGTACCTTTACCTGGAACTGGAAATGTACCAAATACCATTCGCAACTACAGTTAGTCTCCAAATATCCTTACTCTGCAGGCAAGCAGATTATGAAAGCAATGAAGCTTAATATATGTAGCCATTCACAAAGACAATAATTCCTATTACATACAGTGAAGAAATGCATTAAATATCACACTGGAGCATTAAATGTAAGTAAAAAAATAACTAATTACACAGTTTAGGTGTAAATCACGAGATGAATCTTTTGAGCCTAGTTAGTCTATGATTAGATAATAATTGCCAAATACAAACGAAATACTATATTTCCAATTTTTTCTAACATTTGCAATCTGAACGAGGGCGGACAGAAGTACCGAGAGGGGGTTGGATGGCGGGTACAGAAATCATCAATGAGTGGCTGCAGAAAGAGTGCAGAGCGGAGATGTTAATACTTTTTACTATAAACTTGGTCAAAGTTGATATAGTTTAACTGGCACGCTTCCCATAATTGCATGTTTTTTTGGAATGGGAGTACTCAGCAACACCAATAAAAAACTAGACTAGGGGCAGAAAGCGCTAGGAGATGACTGATGTCTTGATTGGGCTAGAGTGGAACCCATGTTCTAGGCTACAATGACAAGCATTTTGGGACAAGCTCTAAGTGCTAGAACGATAAGTAGGACAGAGGGAGTAAGTAGAAGAGTCTGTAGATAGTACTCTCTCCATCCTAAATTATAATTTGATTTGATTTTTAGTACATCAAATTTGCTATGCACCTAGCCATAAGTGATGTATGGATATATAGTAAATTCGATGTACTTAAAAAATCAAAGCTGACTTAGGATTTGAAACGTAGGAAGTAACAAATTCATGTGGCCACTTAAGGTCCTACAATTCATTAGAAAAATTGACAAAAATCACCATCAAAAGTCAAAACTATGAATTGAAAAATAGACCATGCACAATGTAACTAGGAAAATACATGCAACATCATAGTTTGAAGTTCAACAATGGCAAAATAGTCCTAGAAAGTAACAAGTTCTGGTGTAGGACCTCCAATTGCTTCCAACATCTTCTCCAAGATAGGTAACAAGTTGATTCACGACTTCATTTTAGAAACTAAAGAAAAATGCTTGTTAGTAAGTAATTCAACAAGAAATACCCTAAATAACCAAAAAGGTTAGTTCTGATACACCAACATTATTTTGAACACAAAGGAAACAGGTTGGTGTGGAAAATGGATTAAGGCAAATTAACAAATTAGAAAATTAGAAGTGAAAGCACAAAACTGTGATATAAACAAATTGGACTACTAACGCAAAACGAAGTCCTAAAATGCAATAATACAAAAAAAGGGAGGTACTAATAAAATCAAGATAGACTGAAATGTTATTAGAAGTAAATTGACTGAAATGTTATTAGAAGTAAAGGCAGTGCATTAGAGATGACTACAAATAAGCCAGAGTCCAATGAACACTTAATAAATCTAGGAATTTATACAAAAAATTATATGACAAAAATAATTTAAGTGAAGATGATAATGGGCTGGTAAAAAAAATGTTAGTGAAAGAATGGTACAGACAAGGGTTATCATAATGTGAATAAAAAGGATTTCATAATATTATCATTAGAAAGAGACATGGTTAAAATGAAAGATTCAATACATGATGCTAGCAGTGGACAGGAAGTACATTACCAGGGTTCTTAATACAAGTACAGGTTGTAGATCCGAGCAGGCTTAATGAAGCCGAGAAAATCTATAAAAAAAAAGTAGGACAAAACAATAAAGGAGGAAGCAGTAAAATGCAATAAATATTGAAGGGAAGTACTAAAAACACTGCTACACATGAACACACAGTTGGAAAAGTTAGACAAAAATGTAGTTAAAATAGATTACAAGTTTTAAAGTGTAACTTGACAGTACTAGAAGTTAACAGGTTGGAAGTGGAAATTTAAAAGGTTAGGTTGCAAAAAAAGAACTAAAAACATGCAGCTTGATTTTCATATTTCTATCATCACAATATATGTTATGTGCATGAATACAAATGAAAACATCGGGATACCATAGGGTGGATCAGTAACATATGCAATTGCAATAATGTCAGAGCAAAAGGCAAAAGCATTCAACTTCAGGGATCAGTGAATGTAATCAGTGCTTACCTTAGCTACCCATCACCCTCAAGCTCTAAACTACTTGTGGAGAACAATGGACATGCAAGGCTTTCAAAGAAGAAAGGATATGCTACAATGTAACAAAAAAAGCATTAATCCTAAAAAATGTCTAACAGAACTAAAAGCCACACTAATGAGTAAAAAGCTAGTATTGCAATATCAAAATTAGTGCATAACAGCACTGAATTTTTAATTATACAGACTGGACTTGCATAACACCATACCCCTTGCTCCCTTTGACTAAGATAAATATAACAATAATGATGTTCTTTAGATAAGAAAATTAGGTCACCAATTTTCTATAGGAGCTGGCTGTAGCAGGAAAACTATCTGGTACCTAGTGACTTGTTGAGGCATAAAGCAGAGTGATGGATGAAATAGCGGCACTAGTACAAACCAAGAGTTATCTGGTACTCTATCTTCATAAGAGCTTTCTTTAGACTCTGAGCTTAATCTAACAAAACTACACCAGAATAAAACATTCATAGTTTATGCTCTGAAACTAAATTAAACTAGATCAAATACTTCCTCGACCATGCATCTAGACCAAAATATAGACAAGTTGAAGGTAGCAGTCAATTCAATTCAGTTCGCAAATAGCGAGACCAAATAAAGAAAGTTAAATGTAGCAGCCAAGTCAACCTTGATATGTTTGCAAATAGCAAGACAAAATACACACATGTCGTACACATGCCACTAAGAGTTAGTGAACCAAGTCCTGCAAAAAATAGCTTCGTAGTACATCAAGTAATCAATACTAGGCTAAATTTGTTTCAACAATTTAATTATAGGAGGGCAAATCAAATTAAAAAAAAAATACTGCATTTGAGAGAATAGAGGCTCCAATAAAACAATATAACAATAAATAAAGGAAGAGCTAAAGTACAATAATATAAAAGGGCAAGTACTAATGTAACTGCTACAAGATACAATTAATATTGTATAGGCTACAATATAACAAGAGAACTTAAATGTTCATGGATTGAAGCAAAAAAGGTACAATATTAAAATTCAAGCTAAAAATATGTGAGATAATCAGATGGGATGTAAAAAATGCACCAGTAAGACCAAAAAAAGCCCTAACATGTGGTACTATAAAGGGACAAGTACAAAAAAAAAAAACAGATGAGGTACTATAAACAGGCAAGTACAAATAAAATAGATAAAAAGGGACAATTACGGGTGAACATGTTCCAATCTTTGTAGACAAACTTAAATAGTTAGCATAATGTGCAAAAGTACTACAAGAATTATACCATAATTTTAATAAGTATGATTAAATAATATTTTAATAAGACATGGATAAACTACAAGCTCAAATACATTATGCATTCCTATGAGAGGTACAACATAAACTGATATCTTATAACGAATGAAGTTAGTGGATTAGACATGAAAACAGAAAAGCCGCAGCGGTTAGCACAACTAAGAAATACATGAATTTAACTAAAGTAAACGTGAGCATGATAAATTATGGGGACAAGAGAATAAACGGGCAAGTCAAGGTTAGAACAGAGATCTAATTGCATGTGTGGTAGACACAAAAAGGGTATATACTAATACTAATAGAAATGTTTCCAGTACATTTTAATTAGAAAGATGGAGCTCTTTTACAGTGCTTGAAAATGCCTCCTAATGCTTTCTAATGCCTCCCAATGCCTCTGCAAATAGCTATTTATATTCATTTTATTTTTTGCATAAGGGCAATAGGGTCATTGCACACACCTTGATCCACACGATCTAGCGCTGGGCCTCCTGTCTCCCGTAACGGGCTAACGTGGGCCGTTGTTGCCTTTGATGCTTATTAGCTTGATGACATCATATATGACATCACGTTTGCGTTGTTGCCGTTTTCCTTTAGTAAAACAATTCTAGAAATACAAAATAAAAACACCCCACGGTGGGACGTGCTTTGTTTGGAATTTCGAAATAATCGGCCGAACGCCATGGACGAGCGATTGCCTCCATAATTTTAGGATCACACTTGTTCATTTCAGATCGGCAAAAAAATCACAGACACCTCTGGGGCCGGGGCAAGTTCCCGGCACGGTGGCGTAGGCGACGCGGTTCATGGCGGTGGACGCCGTGAGCAAGGTGGTGCCGGACGTCGGGGATGTGCATATATGGACGGGCGGCTCGTCAAAACGAATCTATAAGATTTTTCTTTTAATTGAAAAAGATATTTATCTAATTACACTATTTGAATTATACATTCTAACTATACTAATCAAAACATGATGATTTTATTATGCATTTACTATTTTACCCTTTATCACATCACAGAACTACGAAAAAGGAATTAAGCCGGAATTAGCATTTTTCTTTTTGCATAGGCATCTAGAGGCATTTTGGTGCGTATGGCCCGCTAATCATAGATACAGGAAATGCCTCTCCCAAAACGCCTCTCAACGCTTCCCCTCACACGGACCCATAAATTATAGACACCGAAAATGTTTTCCAACGCCTCTGCAAGCATAGTAAAAAATCTCTAGAAAGATACATGGTCGAAATAAAAGATTAAATACAGTATACATTGGAATATGAGATAGTACCGATTGCAACCTGGATGAAGACCTCCAAAATCTGTATACAAAAATAATAGGACGAAAATAAGATAAGCAAATAAGACAACCAATTGCTAAAAAATATTAAAGAAATGATCTAACACCAAAAATTAAATGAAAACAATAGCCCAGATCTTTGCAAAAATATGAAACAAAATGGATCCGCCCTAAAGAACGGATGACCGCAGAAAATTAAACAACAAAGAGACAGAGGTGAATCTGAAAACATAAATGTTAGGCAGGGGGAATAAAAAACTCGTGAGATGAAAATAAAGCTGAGATAAAATCTGTATACATAAATGTTAGATAAGAGATTACTTTCACCCAGAAAAAATAAACCAGGAGATAAAACGATGATACAAGTACAAACCCTACTAAAAGGTTGGTGGTGGAGATTGACCAAATAGAGATGAAGGGAATGCGCAGATGAGGGATGGAAGAAACGGATGCAACGAAGCAGCTGCAGATAGCAAGCGCCGCCAGGACCAAGCAAGTAACAAATCCATGGACTTTTTTTTAAATAACAAATCCGTGGACTTCAAATGAAATAAAAGGGTAGTGGAGAAAGAAAGGGCAAGTCCGGACGGTGGTCGGTGAAGAGAGAAGAAACGTGTGGGGGAATCGATGGAATGCTAACAAGAACAGATAAGGAGACAGACCAGACATGAATGGGGAATGAAAAAAATGTGGACTTCAAAAGAAATAGAAGCATGAATGATAAATGGAAGGGTAAGTCCGGGTGCCTCAAAAAGCAGACGCGAGGCAAGATTCGCACACGCCAGGCAACTCCCAAGGGGTCTAGGCAAAATTTAAGTTGACCGGCGGGCCCCACGTGCGGGAAAAGCCTGCAATGCGGCAAAGATGCAGACCAAAAAGCAACCAATGACAACAGCGCAATAAGCTCCACGACCGCTAGTGCTTTTGGCATTGCATTTCAGCTCAAGTGGGTGTACAAGGCCAAGAAAGACGCAGCCGGGATCGTCACCAAGCATAAGGCCCGGCTGGTCGCCAAAGGCTATATTCAGCGCCAAGGGATTGACTTCGACGAGGTCTTCGCTCCTGTGGCGCGCCTCGAGTCCGTGCGTCTGCTGCTCGCACACGCTGCCTGTGAGGGCTGGGCAGTCCACCATATGGACGTGAAGTTTGCGTTCTTGAATGGCGAGCTGCAAGAGGAGGTCTACATCGAGCAGCCCCCCGGCTTCATTCTCCGGGGCCATGAACACAAGGTGCTCCACCTCGTCAAGGTGCTTTATGGGCTCCGGCAGGCGCCGCGGGCCTGGTACTCCAAGCTTGATGAGTCCCTGCTAAGGCTTGGGTTCGAAAGGAGCACCTCCGAGCATGCTTTGTACCTACGCGGTACTGGAGACCGCCGGCTGGTGGTGGGGGTGTACGTCGACGATCTGATCATCGCCGGCGGCAACCAAGTCGACATCGACAAGTTCAAATCAGAGATGCACTCCACCTTCAAGATGAGCGACTTGGGTCTCCTACACTACTACCTCGGCCTGGAAGTATCCCAATCGGAGGCAGGCATCACCTTGTGCCAGAATGCATACGCCGCCAAGATTCTGGAAACTGCAGGAATGACTGGGTGCAAGTCAACCTGCACTTCCATGGAGCCACGACTAAAACTCAGTAAGTTGAGCACCGCTCCTGCTGTTGATCCTACTCTTTACAGAAGTATTGTGGGGTCGCTGCGTTATCTTGTGAACTCCAGGCCAGACTTGGCATACTCAGTGGGATATGTAAGCCGTTTCATGGAGAACCCAACCACTGAGCATTTGGGGGCAGTCAAGAGGATCCTCAGGTACATCTCAGGGACCCTCAGCTATGGCTGTAAGTACCAAAGGAAGAAAAAGGAGGAGGCCCGTCTGCTCGGCTACAGCGACAGCGATCAGGCTGGTGACATTGATACGCAGAAGAGCACTACCGGCGTTCTCTTCTTCCTCGGCAACAATCCAGTCACCTGGCAATCTCAGAAGCAAAAGGTTGTGGCTCTTTCCTCCTGTGAAGCAGAGTACATAGCTGCAACTACGGCTGCTTGCCAGGGAATTTGGTTGGCACGGCTGATCTCAGAACTCAGGGGAAGAGAGGCCGGTGCCACCAGCTTGAAGATCGACAACAAATCCGCCATCGCGCTCAGCAGAAACCCTGTCTTCCACGACCGCAGCAAACACATCGATGTCAGGTATCATTTCATACGCGAGTGTGCCGAGGATGGCAGGGTGAAGGTCGAGTCGATCGGGACTGCGGAGCAGCTGGCGGACATCTTGACGAAGGCTCTAGCACGGGAGCGGTTCTGTGAACTGCGTTCCCGAATTGGAGTCTGTGATGTACAACTTAGGCGCAAGGCTTAGGAGGAGATATGTTAGATAAGCCTTGCACATTCGTTTTGCATTTGCATGTTTTCAGTTAGTTGTGCATGCGCGTGAGCTCCGATCTGTGGATGACCGCGCGCATAGGAGGCAGTGGCGAGACTAGCTCGTCCACGAGCCTGGGATCTCGGGCGCGCGAGGCGTCGCGGGGCGTGGGGATGGACACGCCGAGTTCGTCGCGACGTGATCACGCATGTCCGCTTTGTCTGCTGTTTTCGTGTTCAATAAAAGGAAGAAAGAACCCAGAAAACGCTGCGCTTTCAGGCAGCACCAAAATCTCTCGTCTCACTGTGTTCGCGTCTCTTGTGCTCATGCTCGCCGCCGCTCGTGTCCTCGCCGCCGGCGCTCACCGCCGTTCGGTTTCCAACAGCCTCGGCTAGTCCGCCACCACCGCGCCAACACCATCTCCTCCTCCTAGATCTGGACATGAGCACTGCCCAGTTGTGGACATCGGGAAGGCGCGGCAGAACGCAGGTCCCGTACGGCCAGCAATGGACGGGAGGGCCAGCGGGGCTCGGTCCGGTCTTGGCGCCACCTACGGCCGGTGACGGCAAAGTGGCGGCGACTTGGGGTATGTGGTGTCCACTTATCAAGGTCCACACTCTATCTTTCTTTCTCGCGTCCCCTCAACTGATTTGAGTTCTTCGTCGGGTTCAAGCTGTGATGCCTACTGTTGCTGGATTGCCTGTGTTACCATTGTTCTCTGGGGCCAACTGCTTTCGCTAGCTCACAGGTAGGTACTTCCCTATCAAATTTCTCATCTAGGCACAACCGTTGCTATCCCAACTGTTGGAGTATGTGTATTAGGCCCATGTGGCTAAGCCCATGAGGCCCATGTACCCCATGTATGACTCTATATGCTGCCCATCTAGGGTTAGCCAATAATCTAAGGATAATTTCCAACATGGTATCAAGCTAGGGTTCCCTTTCCCTCCCTCCCTCCCTCCCCTGCTGGCTGCACGGCCCCGGGCGCCGCCGCCGCCGCCGCCGGCCATGGCCGAGCCCCTTCTCCTCCTCCTTCTACCTCTTCCCCCACTCTCCCCCCTCCTACACTGGGCGTCCGGGCCGCCGGGCGACCCGCCATGCTCGGCCGCGCCGCAGACGGCGCTGGGCTGGGGCCGGCCTGGCGCCGCAGGGCGGCGCTGGCCTGGCCGGTGTGGGCGGGGCGCAGACGCGACGGCCCGCCGCCGCCGCTGTCTCTGTCCAGCCCCCTCCCGGCGCCCGAGGGACCGAGGACGACGCAGACGCCCTTGCGCTGGGGGCCTGCAGGCCGACGCCCGTGGCGCCGACGCGCTGCCTCGGCTCGGGGCTCGACGGGCCCCCGCGGCCGCTGCTGCCACCATCCGTGGGGCGCAGGGACGCGCAGTTGCCGCCGCCGCCGCCTGCTGCCGCTGCTGCTGCAGCTGGAGGTGCAGGCAGCGCGACTGGAGCGCCTACTCCTTCCCGCCCCCACCACCGCTCCTTCCCCAGCCCTACACGGTCGGTGGCGCTGCCGATTCCTCCCTCGCAGCTGCCCTCGTCGCCGCTGCCAAGGGCGGCCGCGGGAGGGCCAAGCCCGTGCAGCGCGGTTGCCCTCATCTGGGAGAGGGAACGCAATGCGGCTGATGCTTTGGCTCGTCGCATCGCGGCGGGCAGCTCCTCGCCCTCCCGTGTGCGCCGACACGGTGCCACCTCCTCCGGCGCGCCACCTCCTCGACCGCCGCCGTGCCGGAGTCCCGCCCGTCTGAGGTTCTGCGGCGCGACCGGCTGACCCACTTGTGGCCAGCGCAGCTCCACTACCGGGGCGGTGCCGTCCGGAACATCCGGAACACGGTTCCGTCGCCCTCGAGCCGGAGTTGCCGTCCTACGCCCGGCGGCGGGACCTGTTCCTCCCGACCCTCCGCCGCTACGCCCTCGGCGACCACGTCCTCTGGGCGCCTCGGTTGCGACCGGACCTCTGCGTGGCTGCGACTCGATTAAGCATCGTCCCTCGTGGCTCATCGGGGAGCATCTCCCTCGAGCTCCACGACATCGTCCGTAACACTCTCCGCGCCCACCACGCCCTGGCTGGCGCTCAGCGGGCCAGTTCTAGGCAATGCCGAGGCTCGGGGTCTACGCCTCGTCACGAGCTTCCGTACCTTCGTGCGGGCGACCTCTCCGTCGGCCAATCTTGCCGCCCGGATGAAGAGCATGGCGGACTCTCTCGGTGACCTCGGGCTGGCCCGTGGAGGACCGCATCTTGGTCCTCAAGTCCTCCGCGGGCTCGGCGCCCGCTACGCTCACCTCGCACTGGATCACCCGGCGGCCCTTCCCAGCTTCTTCGAGGTCGCGACAACCTTGCCATGGAGGAGCTCACTCGGGGTGTCCGGCTGGGTCACTCTCCCGCCGGGGTCCTCCTCTTCCTCGACCGGGTCCTCCTCTTCCTCGATTGCTCTTGCCACCACTCCCCCCCTGCGTCCATTGCCCCGCCTCGTCGTCTCTTCTTGGGACTCCTCCTCCGGGCCGAGCGGGGGGGGGGGGAGGGCCGTGGCGGTCGTCGTCGTGGTGGCCGAGGGGGGGGCGTGGGGGGTGGTCGTGGGGCCACTCCACCGCCGCCACGAGGTGCTCCCTGGCCATCCTTCCACAACCCATGGTCAGGGCGCATCTCCATGTGGCCCATCCAGGCTCCTGGTGGTGAGCCTCACCCGGCCGCCATGTTCGCAGGTGCTCCTCCCGGGTTCCACCCCACGCTCTCCGGGCCCGTGCCTCCCGGTTGGAGCCAGGCGGACTTGGCACACTCCTTCAGCACTATGGGCCTGACACCTCCTGTCGGCCCAGAGTGGATCGCGGATTCGGGGGCTACCTACCACACTACCCCCAACCCCGGTATACTCTCGTCCCTTCACCCTCCTTCTTCCTCTCACCCTTCGTCCATTATGGTCGCAAATGGTTCGTGTCTTCCTGTCACCTCTGTGGGTGCTACCGGCACTCATGGCTCCTTTCGTCTTCCTGATGTTCTTGTTGCACCTTCGATGGTTCACAACCTTCTTTCTATTCGTCGTTTTACAGCTGACAATTCTTGTTATGTGGAGTTTGACTCTTCTGGTCTTACTGTGAAGGATTTGGCTTCCCGGCGTCCTCTGCTCCGATGTGATAGCACGGGGCCTCTTTACACTCTTCGCTTCCCGGCGTCTGCCTCGCCTTCTCCGTCACCTGATTTGTCAGCTGCTTTCGCCGCCACCACCTCTTCCACTACTTGGCACCGGCGCCTCGGCCATCCTGGACGTGATGCCCTGATGCAGCTCAGTCGTAGTTCCGACATTCCATGTACTCGGGCTCACGATGAGCATTTGTGTCATGCGTGCCAACTGGGCCGTCATGTTCGTCTTCCTTTTCATAGTTCTTCCTCTCATGCGGCCTGCATTTTTGATCTTGTACATTGCGACCTATGGACATCTCCTGTCATCAGCATTTCTGATTATAAGTACTATCTTGTGATTGTTGATGATTTCTCTCATTATTCGTGGACTTTTCCTTTGCGTGCCAAGTCGGATGCTTTTCCCGCGATTCTCCACTTTTTCGCTTGGGTGTCCACATAGTTCGGCCTCACCATCAAGGCCGTCCAGTGCGACAATGGCCTTGAGTTCGATAACTCCACCTCTCGTGCCTTCTTCCTCTCTCACGGTGTCGATTGCGCATGTCTTGCCCATATACTTCCTCACGAGCGGCAAAGGCTGAGCGCATGATTCGCACCACCACCGACACCATGCGCACTCTTCTTCTTGGGCGTCTCTTCTGCTCGCTTACGGGCCGAGAGCTTACACACCGCCACCTATCTCCTAAACCGTCTTCCTTCATTGCCTTGCCCAGCAACCACACCACACCACGCTCTCTTCGGTACCCCTCCTCGGTACGATCACCTTCGAGTCTTCGGGTGTGCGTGTTACCCTAACACCACAGCCACCGCTCCGCACAAAAGGCGGCTCCCCGATCTACTCTCACGTGTCTTCCTCGGGTACTCCCCGGATCATAAGGGGTACCGCTGCTTTGACCTTACCTCTCGTCGGGTCCTCATCTCTCGTCATGTGGTGTTCGATGAGTCCGTCTTCCCCTACTCCACTACCACCACCACACCCACCTCCACTCCGATTTCGACCTCTCCCTGCTTTGTTTCCCCCGGCCCGGTGGTTGAGCCACCTACGGTTGTATCCTGCGGGTCTTTGCTACACCGTGCTCTCCGGCGGGACCGTGCCCCGGCCCGCCACTGCCGGTGCCTCCTCGGGCATCGAGGGTTCACCTTCGGGCCGGCCCCGTCCCACACCTGACGCGGGGTCCCGGGACCACCGCCTCCCGCCCCACCGGCGCGGTCGCCCAGCCGGCGCTCGTCTACAGCGCCGTGCCGGACGCCAGCGCCGCCCGCCGCCGCTCTTTCGGGATGGCCCGGCCACTTCTGCGCGCGCTTTGCCCAGCCGGCGCTCGTCTACGGCGTCGTGCGCGGATAGCTGCCCGTCCCGGCCACCGTCGTCCCCACCGGTGCCCCTTCTAGCCGCCCGGGGTCCTCTACACCGCAGGCGGCTTCCTCACCGCCCGGCGACACCGACTCGCCGCCCGCGGCCCGGCTGCCGGTGTCGCCGCGTCGATTGTACCACCCCCGCTTCTTCACCGACACCCGCGCCATGTTCACCACATGGTGACGCGACACGCGGCTGGTACCCTGCAGCCCCGGGCTCTTGCGACGATGCCCGGGGACTCGCAGGTCTCTCCTGTACCCTCTTCCGTCCGCGAGGCCTTGTCCGACCCTCACTGGCGCCGCGCGATGGAAGAGGAATGCGCGGCACTCCTCGCCAACCGGGACGTGGGATCACGGTGCCCCGTCCGCCGGGCTCCAATGTCGTCACCCGGCAAGTGGATTTGGACACACAAGCGCCGGGCCGATGGTACTCTCGAGCGGTACAAGGCTCGTTGGGTTCTCCGGGGCTTCACTCAGCGCCCTGGGGTCGACTATGATGAGACTTTCAGCCCCGTGGTCAAGCCGGCCACCGTCCGCACGGTGCTCTCTCTGGCTCTCACTCGCTCCTGGCCCGTGCATCAGCTGGACGTGAAGAATGCTTTTCTGCATGGTCTTCTCACTGAGACAGTTTACTGCAGTCAGCCGGCTGGCTTTGTTGATTCTTCTCACCCTGATATGGTCTGCCGGCTCAACAAGTCTCTCTACGGCCTCAAGCAGGCCCCCCGAGCGTGGAACCATCGGTTTCTTTGCTTTCCACCGACATTGGGGTTTGTGGAGGCCAAGTCCGACACGTCATTTGTTTATCTATCACCATGGAGCCGAGGCTGCGTACCCTCTTTGCTCTATGTTGATGATATTGTCCTCACAGACCTCGGTGAGACACTCCTCCGTCGTATCATCTCCTCTCTTCAGCAGGAGTTCGCCATGAAGGATCTGGGGGTGCTCCACCACTTCCTCGGGGTCACTGTTGAGCCTCACCCTGCAGGATTACTTCTTCACCAGCGGCAGTACACTCTTGATATCCTGGAGAGAGCTGGGATGACTGACTGCAACCCCTGCTCCACTCCGGTTGACACACAGGGCAAGCTGTCAGAGACCGAGGGTACACCAGTGACGGATCCCACTGCATATCGGAGTCTTGCTGGTGCACTTCAGTACCTCACCTTCACCCGGCCGGACATCACCTATGCAGTTCAGCAGCTATGTCTCCATATGCATGATCCCCGGGAGCCTCACCTCACTGCTCTCAAGCGCCTTCTTCGCTACCTCCGGGGTACTGTGGACTACGGCCTGCTCCTCTACCGACGGTCTTCCTCCACCGAGCTAGTTGTCTACACGGATGCCGACTGGGGCGGCTGTCCGGACACTCGGCGCTCCACCTCCGGCTACGCTGTCTTCTTGGGCGGCAA
This sequence comes from Chrysopogon serrulatus, assembly GCA_015844335.1. Classification (NCBI taxonomy): domain Eukaryota; kingdom Viridiplantae; phylum Streptophyta; class Magnoliopsida; order Poales; family Poaceae; genus Chrysopogon; species Chrysopogon serrulatus. Next base: position 311,054 of record JADLZL010004266.1, read on the forward strand.
CCTGGTGTCCTGGTCGTCCAAGCGCCAGCCGGTGGCCTCTCGCTCCAGTGCTGAGGCTGAGTACCGCGCTGTCGCCAACGGCGTGGCTGAGGCTTCCTGGCTCCGGCAGCTCCTTGGTGAGCTCCATAGCCCTCTACACCGGAGCACGCTGGTCTACTGCGACAACGTCAGTGCGGTCTACCTCTCCACCAACCCCGTTCAACACCAACGGACCAAGCATGTGGAGATCGACCTTCACTTCGTCCGTGATCGGGTAGCCATCGGCGAGGTGCGGGTCCTTCACGTACCGACCACCTCCCAGTTCGCCGACATATTCACCAAGGGCCTCCCGTCCTCGACGTTCACCGAGTTTCGCTCCAGCCTCAACATCACCGGTGGCTAGTTGCGCCTGGGGGGGGCTCCTGTGTGTGCTTCTTTTCATGTCCAGTCTGGAACTCCGCTGCGTCGGTAGTTCAGACTGCGGGGGGGTGTTGGAGTATGTGTATTAGGCCCATGTGGCTAAGCCCATGAGGCCCATGTACCCCATGTATGACTCTATATGCTGCCCATCTAGGGTTAGCCAATAATCTAAGGATAATTTCCAACACCAACCTATTTATTCGGCTAATGGTGGTTGGCTTAGAGGAGTGGTTGCATATAAAATAGAGGTCTACTGCATTTGCATCTTCTGTGCTACACTTTTTTATAACTAATGTGACCTTCTGTTACTGCTTGCTATTTACTCAGATTGCAATATCTGCTAGATGATTCCTTGGTCTGATTTGGGGCTTCGTTGAACCAAAGGTTGTAACATTCAGACAAATAAAAAATATAGAGATATGTTACCTACCTTACAGGGATCTTTCCATAGGTCAGGTTCAATGTTTCCTATATGTAAATTTGCTTCTTGACAGTAATGCTCAACAAAAATAGAGCAAAAGAAAAAAAATCTATGTATGCTTCTACTATGTTCAAGCTATTGCGATAGCCACTAATGGTGCTTTGGATTGCTTATCATAGGGAAAAGACAGGACCTTGAAGAACTGGATCAATTGTAAGGCCACAGTATGGTTCTGTCCACATATTGCGTGCCTTATGTATTAGTTGCAGTCCTATGTGTTATTTTTGTTATCATGGAAAGAAATTTGCTCTTTCACATTCTTGCAATTTCCTCATACCTCTACATCTTTGGTTTTCAGGTTATGAAACTAAATTGAGAATTGTTGCTTCTAATACAGTATGCTCAATTGAATGGTTCCATCGAGAATCTTATTAAGTCATTCTGGAATGGTAATGATTTATGATATATATATAAATGTAATATTGAACCAGCTTTCGACTTGGGTTGTCTCAATTACTAACCATGTACAAATGCTATGCAATGTTCATGCCTCCACTTTTATCAAATACTGTACTGCCGATACAACCCAAATTAGTTTCTACCATGTATCTTTGATATGTTCTGCACTAGACAATCTTATATGTTGGCTAAAGCATGTGCAATTGATTTAAAACACATAAGATTATCGATTTCTTCCTGTTTTCTATGCCTTATTAGCTTCAAATACATGAGCCCTGTTTTATGACATCCATGGTCACATGACCTTTCATTAATGGATTTTAGATAAATATGTTCTTTCTGAAATGGTTTCTACTGCAGGCCTTTTATACAGTTAGTAGTCATTAGATAATATCATCATTTAGCATTTACATGCTTTACCTCACAGCTACAATGGACAGGCTCCAAAATAAAGAGAGCTTCTGAATACGAGCAACAGGGAGACAGGTAACACATGTCCACATTTTGTGACAGTGCACGTACCACAGAAAATGAAATGTGATATAATTGGACTTCCAAATGATGAACATCATCTATTGTAGTTGGGTTTTGGCCTCATTTCTCAAATCAGCGTATCTGGAATTTTAAAGCAGCATATGAAGTAATGCAGTAGATATGCCTAAGAATCTGGTAAGGTTTTCACAGGAAAAAAAAAAGAGCTTATAGTTGTTTCAGAGTTAATACAAATATTATTGTGCTATATCCTTTGCATGCCACTTGCTTACACATGTCCTTGCTGTGATTTCAGCAACATACTTATTTTTGTGAATTTGAGGCTTTCAACTTCTCTACAGGAGGAATGTGATGCCTACGTCCAAACTGCTCTTTATGCCCGCTAAATTCTGTTTCATATTCTATCCTTTTTGCACTGCAGGCTTTTATTAATTGCAGTGCACACGAACCTGTGGCATATCATATACCAATTAATATGTGCCATTTTTATGCAAGGATCCTTGGACGAAATGGTCAAAAAAACATGCAAGGGCAACATATATTCCATAATATTTAGATCCATATGAAAGGTTCATCTATGTACTAATTTTCTCCGTGCTTGCCCAATGGTACTGAACATTTCCTTCTTTTTGATCTATAACATAATCTATTCGTAAGCTGTCATGTTATTTCTGCACTCTGTAAATAACTCTCTAAAACAGAACTAAAGCACTTTCTCTTTCGTGGGATCCCTTGCATCTATGAGCTATCCAGTTTCTGTCTTTAGCTTTGATATATTTGCTCTATGGGTTGCTGTTGTTTTTAAATTGCTTTTGCGATAAAATCATTGGTCCATGCGTCTACGCTGCATTACATAATTGTTTAGATTTCAGGCCTATAACCTTGGCTAGGTCGGACACGTATATTGCATGTCTTACAATTGTTTTCATGAATCGCTTAACATTATCGTATATTCAAATTCATCGCAGTCAACTTAGAGAGCAGAACTGCAGATCTGTGGTACCCTTGATATCCTTGGTTTCATGATGCATTAATCTTTACTTATTCCACTAGGTTAACAAAGACAGTACCTGGCCTAATAGAAATATGTCTTTATTTTATTTCTGTCACCTTATGGAGTAATGCAAATTTGAACGAAAAAAGTAGTGCCATCTGTCTGTCTATTTTCTTTCTTGGCATTGCTTCCATTTGTTTATATGTACTGTCAGTGCTTATCTTCTGTCTAACAGATTTCCAGTCTCAGGATTGTTGCCTGCACATTATATACCGAATTACTATATTGATGTCTTATGGTTAAGTCCCTTATTCAGATTTGTCCTACTTCATTCCAGCTGACTTCTTGGTTAAACACATGACCCTCCTTGTGACTTAATAAGTGCTTCTATTTTGTTCCAAAAAGTTCCATGCCATACATATGCTTCAGGAAAGAAACTATTATCACTACCATAACAGATAGCCATTTCTCCACTGTGGTAGACAAACAAATAAAATCGTATATCTTTTTTGTAGCCCCTTTTAGATTGATGTCGTTTCCCTGCTGTTATTAATCTTTTGTATTAAAGATATTGGAATAATCATTTTCGTCTTTGTAGGGAGAACTACTGTCACACCCCAAAATTTATGATTTTGGGTTGTGCTTAGAAAACACAAAATAAAAGAAATGTTTTAATGGTTTGATGAAATTTGGCAAGATTAGTTTTAAGTTTCTATATGATTTTGTAAATAAAATAGTGATTTTCAAATCTTTTAGAATTAATTTGAAGGGCTCTCTCTTTGATGTGATGTTTGCTTGTTGCATGACTTTGTATTGTGGGTGTGTCAAGTTTTCAGAACGTGTTAGGAGTTAGTCGTTTAACTCTCCGGTACGTCTCCAGCTTTTTCTATCATCAAATTCCTTGTTAGAGCTTGGGCCTTCATATGGAGTTCCTCGGAACTTTTTTCTTCCTCTAAATCACTTATTTGAGTTCATCGTTCATTGATTTATTTCTATAATCTTCCTCGGAATTATTGTGGCTTTCTCTGGACATTTTTCCATGAGAATAATTATTCCCAACTATTTTGCTACTTCGCCAATCAATCAAGGAGAGTGTACCATTCTCTCTCCATCCTTGACCAATCTGCTATTTTGTTTTGGTCGTTGGGCTATCTTGACGTGTTGGAATAATCCATGAAGCAAACTTGGGCCTCTATCTTCTTGACGTGATGGCATATCCATGAAGCAATCACCCGGACGTCCAGGACACCAGGTTTATCCTATCCATCTGTAAATAGCGAGATGCTGCCCTGGTCTTTTTGTTTTTTTTTTTTCACGAACAAACTAAGCTATCGCCCGTGCCCTAGCAGATGGCGTTAGCCGCCGTCTCGTCTCATCCCGGGCACGCCATCGCCGCCGGCGAAGTGCGATGCAGCACACCGCCATTGGAGGAAATCTCTACGAACCTGTGTGCGCGCCGCCAGTTGTCATCTATTCCTCGCTGGAGCCGTGTCACGAGGGCTCCGTTTTGCTCATCTCTGAACTCCGACCAAGCACTGCGGCTGCGTAGCAGGCCACCGACGCCCAGCTCCCTGCCTTGCGTTTGAGGATGGCTCTCAGTATATATCCACCGGCCAAGCACTGCATCCACCGGCACCCATCCCTTTGCCATCAGCGTCACGTCCGTCGACGCCAACATCTCCTGATGATCCTGCCCGAGGAACAGCCCAATATGATCACAGTATGTATCTGCTTTTCCGTTTTTCTGGCTGATCCAATCCATAGATCATGTTGACGTAATCTAAATATGATTTAGCAGTGACGTTCTTGGTATGTTTATGTAATATAAGTTGTGTTAATCTGAGATATCACACGTTCAATAGCTTTAAAACTGAAGCCACGGGAGTTGACCATCTTGTGCAGAACAGAGACCGGTACTCCATTGAATCCTTGCCACTTATTTTTTTTATAAGAAAACTTGCAGATGTCATGCTTATGTCATCGTTTCTCTTGGTCGTCTCATAGTGTCAACCTTGTGATTTAATTATCCTCACAATAGAAGCTACCTTACTTATCATATACCTTTATCGTTTTAATCCGTTCTTTTTGCATTGTGTCTATGTCGACGCAATCTACACCTTAGTGTGAGACTCTAATAATGTCGCGTGTCTCTAAATTCAGTGTAATAAATCTTAATTTGTTTAACATTTATGCAACTAGTTCTCTAATTTCAAAAGCAAACACAAGTAAACATCGGTCTTTTATAAATAAAAATATCAATTTGATTAATGTTAACTTATATGTTTTAATTAATTATACTTTTGCATAGCCTAAGGACGCATGATATATAGCTTGTTTAGATGCTATTCGCATGTTTATTTTCTTTCCCAAAAGAAAGTTTAACTTGTTTAATAAGTTATATGAGAACATTTATAAAATGAAATAATGGTTAGTTTCAAGTCGGTTTTGTGTATAAGTATGACTTGTCCAATCTGAACTAATGACTATTTAATATCTATGTTAACTAAACTAAATCAAGCTTAATTATTGTTATTTTTCTTTATCGACCGTAGCAATGAGCCGTGTTCTTTAGTGCATTGCTTTTAAAAATTTTCACCTTGAGTTGGTGTATTGTTCTTAGTTGTTTTATTGTTCTTGCATGTTTGCCTATGCATGGTGATTGCTACGAGTAGAGTAAGGACTATTTGTGAGCACCTGAGATCAGAAGGTGATGACCAGAAGCGAAGTATGAGAAAGTTTAAGCAAGTATTAAGGCAAGTATAGCTTGGGACCTCTTTAATTACCTATTCACAATATACACCATATTACATATGCATGTATTTTTGATTCCCTATTAAGGATGACTTAGAGTTGATTACTATCTATCTTGATGACCTTAGGATATGTGCATATGGGTAGTACTTGCTAGTGCTGGATATACGTGACCATGATCTTGTAACATGAATAACGGAATATGCAACAACATTAAAAGATGATTTCATTACTGTTTATAGAGATCTAGAGCTTGTTATATTGTTGCTCTAGTTGCTCTCCGTAAGTGCTTATCTGTAAGTGATCACCAGGATTTATCGTACAGCTGTGAGGGCTACATAGCTCGACTCTAGTTGCTTTAGAGACCCTTTCTAGCTTATTAGCGGTTACCTTAATTGGCGTAAGAATGACTTGACAAGCTGACTATAGTGCGGCTTACGTCCCACATCAGAGTAGCACGTGCGTCATTGCGCCATCTGAGAGGAGGGCTCTATATTCCCTTGCCGAGTGAATCTAATAGCCATAACTTGTTAGACGAACCCTAAAGTGGCTTTATATGGTTTCCGGTGTGTCGGGTCAAGCTAACCCTATGCATTTGGAGATCATGACTCCACAGTTGTTAGGGGCAAAATAACCGGCCTATCAAGCCCCAGGGGGAAAACACTCCGCGACCCGTTAATTAAGACGTCGCCCGTGGCCCGCGAAAGGGCTGCCATTACGGACCACCGCCTCGGCCTACGCCGGCCAGAAACGGGCCGATGGGCTGCGACATGAAGTACACAAAACGAAACACACCGCGCAGCCCCACGCAGGGGGGGGGGTCGAGCCATGTCCCTAGAGGCACGCGGCTCGCACGACCCCTCCCCCGGACGGAGGAGTGCCCGGGTTTCCGACCCAGGGAGAGCGACTCGCACGACCCCAGCACCTGCCTTCGTCCCGAAGCGACTGAAGGCTTGCACCGCAAGCCTGAGGGGCAACGCTATAGCCAGGATTCTCGTATGATGCCGAAGTCAACTGATGTCCACTCCATCTGTACTCCGTAGGGTATGGAGGAACATTTGACCACACTTAACCCACGCAGGACACGGATCGTTATTTGACGGCACTGTTTATCCGCGCAGGGCATGGAGCGTCATTTGACCGCACTGTTAACGCGACAGATCGGACAATCCGTCTACCATGACTCATGCCCGCACAGCGTGACACTATTGCGCCTAACCCTGTACGACACGGGTCTTAGTCAACTGCTCACTCTCCCCGTTCACTGTGAGGGCATGGGCAAGTACTCCGGCGACGCGACAATACCGGCGACGACTCACGATAACGCAACACATAGGAGGAGGAAGGACGCCCCGACCCCAAGAAGGCAGATGGACCACTCCACCAGTTGTCCTTTTTTCTTTCTTTTTTCTTTGCATGTTGCCGCCATCACTCCTCTGTAAACCCCGTGTATGCGGCCCTCTCCCTTCATCTATGAAAGGGAGGGCAAGCTACCTATCGACACAACCCCCGCAACAAGAACAACCAACCAAGCTCGAACACACATCTGAACACACCACGTCAATGATATTGGCACCACGCTCAATCACCAGAGAATTGGAGCCTCTCTCTCTCGCACCGTTTGTAACCCCTACTATAAACTATCGCTAAGTAACACAGCTCGCTTCCACTAGACGTAGGGCCTCTCGCCCGAACTAGTATACGTCTTTGTGTCCTCTTAGCGAACCATCCGGGCATAAACGCGCATCTTAGAAATTTACTAGTTGGTGTTTAGTCGAGACACCGATAGTTGGCGCGACATGTAAGGCCTTGCGCGTTTCGTCACTTCCAATCAAAGCTCCGGATGGCCAACTCCGACGACCTACGCCTCCCTCTAGGCACCCACATCAGATTCAGGAGCCTGGACTTCATCAGCATGGGGGTGGACCATGACATGATTCTCCTCCCCCCGCCGTCGACATCGAGGCCATCATCGAAGTCCTCGTGGCCGCCAAGATGGCCTTCACCGCTAGCTCCGACAAAGACGCCAATAGCTGGGGTGGCGCCGACATCTCCGGGCTCGGCGACACGAGGGCTCTACGCCACTTCCTCGGCGCTGCGACTACCTCCTCGGCAACGACAACCCCGACGACGAAGCACCAACGCTTGGAACATTGAAAAGCTAAGTTACTTCTACCCTTAGTTCTTCCAAGTTATACGTACCTTTGCAAAAACAAATCGTGTTTCTGAAATAAAACATACTTGCACCCTTTCTATTTCGATAGGAGTACATTTTTTAGAAATAAATCGCATTTCAACCCCCTTTTGCGATAAGATCTTGAAGTAAGAGTTAAAGGAGACGGTTCTGTACGAAGCTAGTTAGACTGCGACCGCTTACACCCTGGTGGCTACGGCATCGTTCACTAGCCTAATCAGAGCCTACGCCCTTGCCTCGAGCTTATAGGTCTTAACAGCACAAGAGGGTCGAAGCGCAACAACTTTTTCGATAAAAGTAAAAATATTCTGCATTTCGCCCCCCTCTCGCGATGAGATTCGGATATGAGAGTCGTGGGAAGTGCTTTCGGGTTAAGCTAGTCGGACTGTAGGCGCCCACGCCCCGGTGGCTAAGGTACTGCTCACTAGTCTAACCAGAGCCTATGCCCGTATCTCAAATTTCTGAAACTTAACGACCGCGAGGGGGCGGAACACGGACGACGTTTTACGCAACTAAAAAGTTGAAGAACCGAAACTTGCTCGAACGCTTTCAAAACAAAATAACTTGTTCGATTACAATTTCTTGGCACGACGGTCCGAAGATCGACTAACTCATCTACCCCTTTGGGGAAGAACCGCATCCTATGTTTTTTTGCAGGAGCCTGAAGCAAGGTCTTTACGGGCCTCGGCGACTGAGATGAGGAACTGCATCTACCATACCATCTTACAGGGTACGCGACAAAAGCAATCCCCAAAATTGCGTCCAAATTCTTGGTAGCACCAAGATCCATGGTTTACCCATGAAGGGAAGGCAACGAGCCCTCGGATCCATGCAGCTGGATCTGCGACTAGATGGACCGGCTACCAGGAGGATGGCGCTGATCGCATTCGATCCATCCCGACCATGTGAATAGGATCAGAGGATGCCCCTTGGTAGACCAGGCGCATTCTAAGAGCCAACTGAGGCTTTAATAGAGAGCGCCACCTGTTCTTCCACCTCCCCCGGATAACTCCGCGCGCGGGCACCGAGACCTGCCGCTCCGTCCCATCCCATCAATTGCCCTACGGCTCCACCCCGCCATCATTACGGTGGACGAACCGTCGCGGGCCGCGACGCGACACGCACGACGCCACTACCCGAGAAATGTGCGCTTTAGTCTCTGCAGATGTGTTCCACGTCTCCAGAGATTCAGAGGCTACGCCCACCGGGTGCGCTCACGCACACCCACCAGACGAATTCAAATCACCCCCCTCCCCACTGCAAGTCCCTGTAGACGTGGGCCCATGCCTGCAAGGACTCAGGGGCTACTGTCAGGGGCAAAATAACCGGCCTATCAAGCCCCTAGGGAAAACACTTCATGGCCCGTTAATTAAGACGTCGCTGTGGCCCGCGAAAGGGCTGCCATTACGGCCTACGCCGGCCAGAAACGGGCCGATGGGCCGTGACTCGAAGTACACAAAATGAAACACACTGCGCAGCCTCACGCGAGGGTCGGAGCCACGACCCTAGAGGCGCGCGGCTCACACGACTCCTCCCCTGGACGGAGGGGTTCCCGGGTTTCCGACCCTGGGGAGAGCGACTCGCACGACCCCAGCACCTGCCTTCATCCCGAAGCGACTGAAGGCTTGCACCGCAAGCTTGAGGGGCAGCGCCGTAGCCGGGATTCTCGCATGACGCCGAAGTCAACCGATGTTCACTCAGTCCGCACTCCGCAGGGTATGGAGGAACATTTGACCGCACTGTTAAGATGCGCAGGGCATGGAGCGTCATTTGACAGCACTGTTTACCCGCGCAGGGCATAGAGCGTTATTTGACAGCACTGTTAACGCGATGGATAGGATAATCTGTCTGCCACGACCCATGCCCGCACAGCGCGACACTATTGCGCCTAACCCTATACGACACGGGTCTTAGTCAACTGCTCACCCTCCCCGTTCATTGTGAGGGCATGGGCAAGTGCTCCGGTGACACGACCACACCGGCGACGACTCACGATGACGCAACGCACAGGCGGAGGAAGGACGCCCCGACCCCCAAGAAGGCAGATAGACCACTCCACCAGTTGTCCTTTTTTCTCTTTTTTTTCCTTTTCACGTTGCCGCCTATCACTCCTCTGTAAATCCCATGTATGTGGCCCTCTCCCTTCATCTATAAAAGGGAGGGCAAGCCATCCATCGACACAACCCCCGCAACAAGAACAACCAACCAAGGTCGAACACACATCCGAACACACCATGCCAACGATATTGGCACCACGCTCAATCACCAGAGACTTGGGAGTCTCTTCCTCTCGCACCGTTTCTAACCCTACTACAAACTGTCACTAAGTAACACAGCTCGCTTCCACTGGATGTAGGGCCTCTCGCCCGAACCAGTATACGTCTTTGTATCCTCTTAGTGAACCATCCAAGCATAAACGCGCATCTTAGAAATTTACTAGTCGGTGTTTACTCGAGACACCGACAACAGTGAAAGTGTACACCTCTGCGCAGAGTTTAAAAAACTGGTATACTGGCCGTGCCCACGGATACGGGTGGCCTTGGGGATTCTTATGGAATAGATGATCACTGATGGACGATGATAATGAATGATGATTGTATTATATGATATGTATTATTCTTTATTCTTGTTCACCTGATCATGTGGGTATGAGAAATGCTACTATCTTGTTGCTATTAATGTCATAAATGTTAATCATTTAAAAGCTAAATACAGTAAATCAGTGTCAGCTTTATTTGAGCCTTATAAACCCCTAGCTATGCTTGTTGAGTACGACATGTACTTACGCGCTTGCTTTACTTTTCAATACTTTGGCAAAATCCCGGATGGGTACTAGATGGTGGGGCTAGCCTGTTTTCTGAGAAATGCTAGATGTATGTACCTCCAGTCAACCGTTCCTCGTGAAGAATAGAGTCCGAAGAAATGATTAACTACCGTTCCGCGTTACTCTGATATAAGTGTTAATATGATTATGTTTGTTTTCTCGGTACTGCTCACTCTGTGGTTGTATATGTGAACTTTTTGGGCACACATATAACATACCTGATTTTATCTTTAAAACTGGTTGTTACAACTACAATTCCTACATTAGAGTTTCACGATGCATTGATTTCGACAGGATGCTCATAAATCCTAAAATACGATACTCAAGCACAGCCGTTGAAAAAATTTCGTGTCCTGTTTATGCATGGCCCTTTTTCATTTTTATTCTGCAACTTATCGTTCCCCCATCGTTACCTGGACACGTTTGTATTCATGTATAAATAAGAATTGGCCTGTGATGAGTACGTTTGTATTGTGTATGCCAAAATTTTACCATTTGTGTAGGCCTTCAGATGAATAGCTTGCTAGCACATGGACCTTAAAGAGTATTTTTTTTCCATCTTCAAATGGATAACTTACTGGCACCCTATGTAGAGGCTACTATGTGCTATAAACAATGGCTTTACTCAGAGACACTTTTGCTAACTCAAAATATGTATAATTCATTTTTAGCAACCATCAACAGACACGCAAACAAAGATAAAACGTGCCAGAACAGGACGGGCGCGGCCGAGCGCGCCTACCGTCCTAGTAGTAGTAGTAGGTACAAAACTACAAGGAATAGCACAAAACTAAGCCACTACTAGAACAAAGTAACCACACACGCCAATAACCGCGAATACATCAACCGTTTGCAGCGATCTCTTATTTCACACATCATATTTTGTCCTTTAATCAGTAGACTCTTGTCTTGCAACTAGAAATGTAATTCAGAAACCATCATTGACATGCCACTGACAGACCATATGTACATCATACCTTGACCTTATATGGTCATCCACTTTTCGGAATATTGTTTGCCACCAAAGACCTCAATCTGCATTGAGCTTTTTCCCTTTCTGTGTCAAGCGACAGCGAGCCATCGCTGATGAGGTTTGTGACTGCAAGGCAGGATAGCCAATCGATCTCGTATGGGCAAAACCGGTACTTCTTTGTGACATGCTCGTTGTCAATCTTCCTCATTGATCGATCGCCAAGGCTGAACATGAAGAGACCTTCCCCCTCGATCCATAGCACCACCACACCACTCTTCCCACGGAAAATCTCCAATCTGATCTTTGCACTGGTATGCATCTTAAGCACCCGCATCGGCAAAGAACTTGTCATATCGATCATCTCAGAACGAACCCAATTGCCAGTACCAGTACCTTTATGCTTCCACACTGACATGTGAAGACCCTTCATGAGCAGCAACAAAAGGCCCCCATCCGCAGAATTTGCCAGCAACGGTGTCTTGTTGCGCTTTGCTTCAGATGGGAGCTCCAGGTATAACAGGTCTTCCCCGTCGACATGTAGCGTCACAACATGACTGGGCGCCAAGCTTTTCCAGCACCCACAGATCCAATGGATGGCACCATGGGAAGCAGCAGCTGGGGAGGATGACACTAGGAATAAGCCAGCCATTAGATCAGGGAAGCCTGCAGGCCTCCACCATGCTCTACTCTTTGAACAATAGTACACAAAGATAAACTTCTTTCCTATGTTCCAAATGGCTACCAGTCGGAAGGATTGGGTCATGCACCCATCAAGGTTGATATCATCAGTGACAAGCAAAGCATAGTGGTGTGGTGGCTTGTATGGAAGGCCAGGAAGATGGTCAGGAAGATGAAACACTTTACCAGTGAGAGGATTGCATACGCATACCACATCTGGCTCAGGATCTCCTTGGGCGTCTTCTGAGTGTTGGCAGAGGACCAGGAAGCCGTCTTGGGATGTAACAGGCTCATAAAAATTGAGGCTTGAATTAATACCCTGAATGAAGTTGCCAAGGGACAGTGGACTGGTTGGATTGTAACCCTCTTTGCAGCCAGTGAATGGTAACAATTCAGACGTGGGCATGAAGCTCGGTGCCAAGCAGCGACTTTTGTCCCTGTGATGCTGCCACAAGTGGTCGGGAGCCTCGGCGTTGTCCTGGTAGAAGAAACCAAGGAGGAGGGACGAGGTGAAATCATGGTCGAGGTGCCGTTTCTTGAGACCATCAAGAAAGGCAGTCTCTTTTATGATAGAGCGCCATAACTTGAAGGATGAAGCAACACGCGCTAGTGAGACTGGATCGGATATGTATTCTGGGATCTTGTAGATGATGTCTAGTGGAAGATGTGGTTCCTTTTCTTCCTCCATTACTGCTTGCTGCAAAGAAAAAAAAAATGCAGTACTACGTTAAGTCCCAAAAAAAAAAAAAAAAATAGTTCCTCCGATGCACTCTAATGCTAGGTCCCAAATCCCAATAGAGACACACTGTAATGAAAATGTACATCTGTATGCACCCCGAATAAGAATATAGGAGTACTTTCTTCTCAGCTTTTAAACAACAATTCAACATAACCTAAACAATCCTATACAATCTTACAGCATTTTTAGGAACTAGGGAATCCACAGTCATGCTGTACCTGAAATATTGTAATCGTGCTCAACCATGTTCCCCATGACTTGAGAAATTTAGCAATAAATAACACACCCCCACACTGTTCGCCATGGGTTAGAGCTAATTTCTTCGCACAATTCCTTTTTTTTTTGACGCCTCTCATCTAGGTACAGCTGTAGTATCTGTTCATACACGTACACACACCAACCTAACACACGCACATCCCACACACACCACACGCATATAACCAGGTCTACAACTATACACAAACTCAAAGACCGCGTCCTTAGAGATATCACCGGAACTCCATAGGCGACGGGCACGTCGCATTCCCTTGGTAGGACCATGCGTGAGGGGCTGCATTCCCTTGGTAGGACCATGCGTGAGAGGCTGCAGAGAAATTATTAAGGGGCAAGCCCCAGGTGCGAGACCAGAAAATCTGCCCCCGTGGGGACTCGATCTCTGGCCGGCAGGCTCTCAACCGGCGAGCTCAGCCACCTGAGCTATCGCTCAGTCCGCCGCACAATCCCTTGCTGATTCGTCTCCTAGATCAAAACACCATAAAACGACGATTCCCTAACGGCCCTCAACCCCAAGGGCCAAACCAATCAAGGTAACCAAAATCATCTAGCGCACCGGCAGTGTCTAGGGCTCCAGGCGAACCAGTCGGTCTTTGGTACTAGGTCTGGAACGGGAACCACAGCGGTCTAATCTACAAGGCCGAAATCCATCGATAATACAATAACTAGGTATAGGTAACTGCGAGCAAACTGAGGGGGTCAAGGAAATAGAGACCTAAGAAGAGCGATTCCTCGCCGCAGCAGGAGATGGCGTGGCCGTCCGCCCGTCGGCGCTCCACCGGCTACGGCTGCCCGCGGAGGGGAAAGGTGTGCGAACTGCGAAGCGGACAGCAGTCTGAAGAGAAGACGAACGAATGAACGATGCAGGACAGCCAGGAGCAGGACAGGTGTCGGATGGCCCGCCTGTAGGCAGAAGCCGTCGGGCCGGGTCCTCTGAAAGCCGCTCTCTCTTCGTGGGCCGGATGCCCGATTCAAAATTTCGGAGTCTCTCATACTTGCTTTTTTTTCTAGCAAGAGTCTCATACTTGCTGGCTTGCTGCAATGATTCGGCCCAAGTACACCTCAGCTCGGGCGGGTGACGTGCTATGTGGATCGCATTCGCCTGTACTCCTACGGGGCAAATTACATTTACTACCTATCCTTCAAATAGAAGTAACTAGAAAACAGGCGCGGCGTTGCCGCGCTCCTGCTGTTGGGCTAGCCCGCAATATGGGACCAGCCTTCATCAGATAGAAAAAGCTGTATATTCATCAAATAGAAATAAAGAAAAAACTGCATACACATTTTTGTATTATTCAATGATGCAGATATAAAGTGGTAAGAGTAAAATGCATAGTCAGTCCATTAACTTGTGGCGGTGTATCGATTTGGTCCATCAGGTTTGAAAGTGTATTTTTAGGTCCAAAATCTTGATTGATGGTGCATAAAGAGTCCATACCCTTTTATTTTATATTTTATTTTACAGAGAACCCCCTCAATTTCCTTTTCTTCCACACGTGTACCCCTCCTAGCTCCCAGAGTGATGCCACTCGCGTGCACGAGTACTTCCCCTGGGCAGCCTGGATAGGCATCTACGCCGCCATCTCCGTTCAGCACCACTCTGCAGCACGAAGTAGATGGCGAGGCCACAACCACCAACACTGTCTCAGACACTGATGAGAGGCGCTGCCTCGATGTGTGGCGTGCTCTGCAACTGCGCTGTTGTCCGCGCATGCCTCCACCACATGACGGGACGCCATGTTGGCCAGTTGGGGACAGTGTCGTCATTGAGTATAAACTCTTGAGATTGGACTTAGGGTGAAGGACGCGTCGTCACACCGGCTGCTGATCAGTGTCCCTGCACTTGTGTCTGTGTCTATCAGTGCCAACTGGTCGGGGAGACCTTCTAGTACACAGCTCGCTACCTTAGGTTTCGTCAGCGTGCGGCTCGAGACATCGTCAACCTCGCCGGTGCGCCCCGGCCTTTCTGCCGAACGCCGACGTACTTCATGGCGACCATGACCTCTTGGCCTCGAACGGACACACGCACAGACATAAAGAAGCTTGCACATACATATAGAAACAGTAGTACAAGCTAACAAGCTTTGTTTGAACACAACCCTGCAACAGCTCTTGTACCTTTTCTATTCATTTATAGACTAAGTACATGCATTCAGTCTAATGTAATTTCCTGTGCTAATACATACTATTCCCATGAATAAGCAAATGGCCAAATGCACTAATGACAGTGGCGTACGCCTGCCCGACACGAACGGCAGGAACGAACGCCGAGCGCACGCCCGCCGCGAACCGCAGCTTGCAGTGGCTGAAGAGCTTGTTGTCGGCACTAGGGCCAGCGGAGGAGTGGTAGAAGGCTATAAGCGGGCCCTTGTCCTTGACGAAGCGGCTGTAGCCATTGGTGAGCACGTAGGTTTGGCTGCGGTTCCAGTACGAGTGCGATTGTTGGCCAGCGACGAGATGGTGTCGAAGATGCGCTTGTTCTGTGCGATCGAGCTCGTCGACGCCGGTGCCAGCTTGCCGTGGCCACACCGGCCCGTGGGCGTTCAGCGCGTGCATGGACAGATCGCGGGGAGCAGCGCAGGCCGCGGTCGTCGCCATGGGGACGGGGACCGCGTCCTCTACAAGCTTGCGCCGGTGCCGCTCCGGTTGCCAGCCGTCGACGCCGACACCGATGCCAGCTTGCCACGGCTTCCTCCTTTCTGCTCTGCTGCTCCGGGCGCTCAGCAACTCTAAGGTGGACATCTTGCGGAGCGGCCTCACCAGCTGTTCTGTGGCTGCACGTACACACCGCACAAACCAACCAACCAACCAAGAAACTGAAACTAACACTGCACGTACATGTATGCCACCAATGCGCATTGGCTACAAACAGACACTGATCAACTCAGCCAAGAACACGAGGCTCCACGCGTCGCCGTTCGGCACAACAGTCAGCTCGCCTAGGCCGAGCAGCATCAGCGCACGTGCTGCCACAACGGTGCATAGGAGGGGTATGCACGCAGAAGAAAAAGAAATTAAGGGGGTTTTCTACAAAATAAAACATAAAACAAAAGGGTATGGACTCTTTATGCACCACAAATCAAGATTATGGATCCAAAACTGTATTTTCAAACCTGGTGGACCAAATCGACACACCGTCACAAGTTAATGGACTACCCATGCATTTTACTCAAGTGGTAATGTAATACATCACGTATATTTGTAGGAGGGAATATAATTTTGACACCTCTAATAACATGGCAATGGTATTAAAAGTCGATAATGCAGATACTTAATTTGTTTGGTGAACATGGAAGCATATTGATTTATATAAATGGTAAATGTAATTTGAGAATAAGGAAAAGCTGAAGCCTATTATTTGTCTCAAGCTGGTAGGAAAGTATATGTACTAAGGAAGTAAATCAAGATCATCCCAGTATATATTACCCAACTCCTTAACCCGAAGAGACAAAAAAACGATATATCTTCGATGTAAGCCTTCTACTCATACCACTTGGCATCAAGATCTGGAACTTGTACACCCTTGAACAATCATCTTCCTTGATTCCATTACAATACTATGTTAAAGCATTTTCTATTATCCAACTCCTTAAGCCTAAGAGATCAAAAACTGATATATCTTCGCTAGGATCGTGCGATGTAAGCCTTCTACTGACACCACCTAGCATCAAGATCTGGAACTTGTACACCCTTGAACAATCATCTTCCTTGATCCCATTACAATCCTGTGTTAAAGCATTTTTCCCTTGGATCCTCTGCTTGCCTCTGCCATCCTACTGCAAAACCTACTCATCACACAGGACAAGTTGCAAAAACTATATTTAGGTAAAGTTTACACAGTTCAATATGAAAGAAAGAACAATTGCCATCCTATGGCCCTCTCAATTCGAAATCTTCTATCTAGATTTTTTCCAATTTAGTTTAAACGCAGATGTTGTAGCGGGCATGACAAAAGTAGCTTCTTAAATTCTCAATTAAAGCAAGGGCGAAGAATGGGGAAGATAAACTGAATATACCTATATGGTTTGAAGGCATGATTGTCTCTGCCAGCTCGATGTTGACGATTAAACGGAGGTGTCACCGAGGAGGTAGGCATGCCTGCTATTTGCTCGATGTGGAAGATGCAGCAGGCGGAGGGTGGAGAGCAGAGGTCGGCGGGTGGCATGTTGTCGGTGCTCGTCCATTTCAAGCATCGAGGCGCGGCTTCGTGATATTTTATCTGATTAGAGATGCATATTACAAACCAAGGTAGCTCTGAGTATAAGAGCCAAGGCTAGCTATGCAGTCTGAAGGTAAGTTAATAAGTTTGTTTGATAAAAATTATCGGGGAGAAATTAGGAGTTACAATTTTTCTTTAAAAGAAAAAAGTGCCCAAGGTAATGGAAAAGCCTAACACATGAACAGGACATGGAAAACATTTTAATGTGCTAGAACTCACGAAAATTGACTGCTAGAGTAAATACAAAAAGTTATTAAGTGCATCTTAGTTTATGAGCCTACTTTAGTGCTTAATTAAGGTATTAGTACTTCTTAGGAGCTCTAGTATCCCTGTATTTGTGCAGGTTAATCCTAGACCTGAAAAATGGATTCTTGTAGGAGCACTTAGTCTACATATGAAGCTGATATGATTCACTTATGGAAACAATCACCTGAGTCTTGACAGTATTGTTTGTCTGGAAGTACCTTGTCCATGGAATGAACTGCAGTAGATATTTTAAGCCATTAATTTGACTGAGGAAGTTTTTGAAGCAATACAAAGATGCAAACCTTTGGTTGTGGGTGCATACTGACAGATGGAACAGACCTTGTGCAAAATATTCTTCCCGGCCGGTAACAGCAAACTCAGCTTGCTGGCATTTCGTCAAGTACCTTCCGTGCGCACTCCTGAGTGTCCTCCAAAAGCCAGTGGAGGCAGAGCACACGTCGAGGCGGGACTCGGGAGGAGGAGCGGCTGATGAGGCCGGTCTCATCGGGAACCGCAGCGAGTAAACTGGACGGGCTCACGCTGGACTGCTGGAGGAAGTTGGGGGAGGGGAGCAGCATGGCGCCCTCAGCTTTTGGACATGCCTCGTGAGCCGCTATTCAGTTGCGCGTGTAAATCTCGACGAGTTCGTCGAATCTCTTAGCGTCCTCGCCCTGCTTGGCTGTCGGCGCCGGTGTCCCACGCCCACGCTCCGTGGTGGTGGCCGCGCCCGGCTGCTCTGTGGACCATGCCCGTGCGACGCCGCGCTTGGTTTCACAGCGCCAACTTGCGAGTGGCGCAGCAAGCGGAGGCCACAGACTTGCCGCAGTTACGAGGAGTGGGGAGCGGCAATCTCCGGTGCTGCGAGAAGTAGGATGGGCGGCCCTTGCCGTGGCCCATGCGCCGTGGCCGAGAAGGCGGTCACGGAGGGGATGGCGGGCGGCTGGCGAAGGTCGTTGGGCGCCGACGGGCGAGGTGGAGCCTGGTGGGATCAGGACTTCGATCGGGTTCGCGACGACATGAGTGCCCGGGTTTGCGGGTTGATGGGTGACGCCCGATAAGCACCCGCATCGGACGGTCAGTATTGTATGAGGTTTCGATCGAACGGTTCGCGGGTTAGCGGTTGACGTGACCTGATCCACTGCCCGCCTTTTGGTTCAGGATTCGTATGTAGAGAAATAGTTTTTGCACTTTGCTTCAAAAAATAATAGTACGTTTTCCCTATGGTAGATACCATTTTCTAAAATGATGCTACATTTATTTATTATTTTAGAAAAATATTTATTTTAGTTACTTTATACGAAAACCCTACAACGTGCTTTTGGATTTGTTTTGTGTTGTCTCCAGAGTGACATAATTAGTCCATCCATTATAAATTATAACTCACTTTGATTTGCCTTAAGGTAAAACTTCTTCGATTTTGACCAAGCATTTAGAAAAAAAAATATATACTAGTTCAAATACATGCATTTGCAGAACATGTTTTTTTTTTTTTTGGAATCCAGGGAGACTAATTGGGTGTAGTAGACTGTAATGCATTTTTCTATAAATTTAATCAAATTAGATGAGTTTGGTCTAGAATGAAACTAAAAATGAACTGTGGTTTGAGATGGAGAGCAGCACCAGCGTTTCCCTTTTTTTATCCTTCTGAACTTGGTAGTGTGACGTGAAAAGAATGGTCACATGCAACTTGACCGCCGCCTGCCCAGCTGAGAGAAGTGAAGTGTCAGCCGTGCGTGCGGGGCATGAATCGTTCGACCTCACTCTAACTTTTTTTTTTTTTTTTTTGAGAAAAACCGCTCTTTAATTAAACAGATTGTACAGCAAAATTACAAATGCCTTCGATCGGTAATGTCAACCAAACTCTTCTATCTAAATCAAAAGATACAGATCCTCTAGCTATAGAATAAGCATCTACATTGGATGTTCTACTCTCATGGACTAAAACAAAGGACTCAAAGAGATTATGCTCTCGCCCTAGTTTCTTGAATGGCCATAAGATTCGAAGGCCTCTCCTTTATAGTTGTTCACCACGGTGCTATTATCACATGCCAGGCGAACTCTTCTTAGCATCAGGTCATCTGCCAGAGCAAGCTCTTCTCTGCAGGCAATTGCCTCCACTGTCTCCGGGTTCAAAATTCCATCGAGCACAAGGACTGACGCCCGTCCCATCTCTTGCTATAGCCGCAGCTGCTGCTCTGCCTATGTTCTTCAAGATAGCTGCGTCAACATTGATCTTGAAGGCCCCCTCGGGTGGGGGGATCCACCTCGGCACTCTGCTTTGTTACTCTCGTTGCTCGTTGATCCGGTTTAACGAGGTTTAATTCAACAATATACCTGTCAATGAAGAGGTGTGTGGACAATAGACTTTGGAAGACATTTTCATATATAGCTTTCCTCCTCACATACCAAATAGCCCACATTATCACTGCAACTCTAATTGTAACCTCGTTCGGCATTGTTTCCATAGCTTCTGCCCACCAAATGCGAGCAACTGACTCCTGGATTCCATCCACATAATTAATAATTTCCTCATCTTCCAGTGCCCACACGCAACGGGCTAAATTGCATTCCAAGAAGGAGTGCTTCCAAGAATCCTGAACACCACATATTCCACAAGAGCTGCTCGTGGCCATATTTCTATGGTGGAGGACATCACCTGAAGGTAACGAATGGTGTGCTAATCTCCACAAGAATATCTGAATTTTAGAAGGAACATTCAGCCTCCATAATGCCAACCATTCCTTTTCTTTGGCTCTTATATCTGATCGGCCAGCAGTACTTTCAAAATAACCTGTTGCACATTCTTTTTTTTATAATCAACATTCTGTATGCTGGCCATACTGAAAACACACCTTTGCTATCATAGTTCCAGGCCCAAAAATCTCCTTGTCTCCTAGTACACAGGGGTATTGAGAATTCTCTCAATATCAGCTGGTATGAAAAGAGCCTATAGCTTCTGCTTATCCCAACTTACCGAAGTAGCATCAATCAGTTCACTCACTCGGTGGAAAGCTGAACTAGAATCCCGTCTGATTGGTCTCAACAAACCCTCTTCGGGGAGCCAATTGGTGTCCCAAATATTTGTAGTTTCTCCTGTACCTATTCTGCGAATCAAACCTTGTTGTAACACATCCCGTCCATCGAGGACTGAACGCCAAATACGGGAAGGGCAAGAGCCAAAACGTGCTTCCAGAAAATTACCAGATGGGTAGTAAACTGCTCTCAAGATAATGGCGCTGAGAGAGCTGCCATCCTGAAGGATTCTCCATGCCTGTTTTGCCAAAAGGGCTAAATTGAAAAGTTCTATATCCCTGAAACCAAGCCCACCAAAAAATTTTGGCTTCACCATATCCTCCCAAGCCACCCAACATGTTTTCCTCTTCCCCTCATTACTGCCCCACCAAAAGTTGTGAAGCAGACTATTAATATGCTGACACAAGCCTCTTGGCAATCTAAAACACGACATTGAAAAGGTTGGGATTGCTTGAGCAAATTATTTGATAAGAATTTCCTTCCCTCCTGCTAAGAGGCATTGTTCCATCCACCCTTGGACTCGCTTCCAAACTCGATCTTTCAAGTACTTGAACGATCCATTGCTGGACTCCCCACATCAGATGGTAGACCTAAATATTTGTCATTCAAGGATTTATTTTGCACATCCAAAATTTCCTTTAGTTCCTCCCTGACATTCTGCCTACAACCCTTGCCAAAATGAATGGAGGACTTATTTAAATTTATTTGTTGTCCCGAGGCTTGGCAATGAAGGTGTAAAACATCCTAGATCTCCAATGCATTCTCCCTGTTTGCCTTGAAAAGCAGCAGGCTGTCATCTGCGAAGAGGAGATGGCTGACCATCGGGGCCGAAGGCGCCACCATAATTCCCTTGAGTACTGATGACTGAATTCTAGATTTCAACAGGCACGAAAGGCCCTCTGCTGCCAAAACAAAGAGATAGGGAGAAATAGGATCTCCCTGACGTATACCTCTCGAAGGTGAAAATTTGTCAAGGCATTACCATTGAATAAGACTGAAAAAGAAACTGTAGCGACCAACCGCATGATCATTTCAACCCAAGTTGTGTGAAAGCCCAACTTTAACATTATCGCACGCAGGTAGGACCACTCAACTCTATCATACGCCTTCTTCATATCGAGCTTTGGAGCACAGTAAAAGCATTGATCTAGAGAACGCTTTTGTTTCATGAGTGCAAACATTCATATGCTGCTATGATGTTGTTATGCGTGATCGTCGCATACAGGACAAAAGCTGACTGCTCCACTGAAATTATATCAGGAAGCAGTAGCTTCAATCTGTTCGCCAAAACTTTTGATGCGATCTTAGAAATCACATTGCACAAGCTGATCGACCTGAATTGACCCAGCTCCTCTGGACTAGCAACTTTTGGGATCAGAACAATAAAGGTGTTGTTGATGCTTATCGGATCATCTTCTCCCTGAAGGACTCTTAACACAATCGAGGTGACATCACTCCCACAAAGATCCTAATGTCGCTGGAAGAAATGCGCCGGATACCCATCTGGCCCTGGTGCCTTTGTGGGAAACATTTGAAACAGAGCACTTTTAACCTCTGTTTCTAAAAAAGGGGCTAGAAACTGAGTATTCATATCCCCCGTGATTTTTGTTGGGACTGTATCCAACACTGACTCTAGGTTACTTTTTCCCTCAGTAGCATACATTCTGGAATAATGAGGTAAAGATAGATTTGTTCGACCTCACTCTAGTGTCGCCGATCCGTCATAGGCCCACGTAGGCACGAGCCGAATTAGAGTAGCAGCGTGCGTGCTTGCAGGTTGCACCGAGGGACGGGCCTGGCCTGGCCCATGAATAGTCACCATCTCTCACCCGGTACTAGGCCTACGAGTCTCTACCTCTATTCCTACCTTTCCCAAACACACTCCACCAGGCCACCAGCACTAAGCCGGGCCCAGGCTAAAGCGGCTGCGTCTCACGCCCAGCCCAAAATATCCTGCCTTGTGCTCGGAGAGGAGAGAGATGCTAGAGAGAACCCAACTACCAATTTACCAATTTCAAATCTTTGCAAATACGTATCCATATCAAAATGAAATATGTTATAGGTTTATTAGTCGAAGTCAAACTATTGTAGTTTTGACAAAAAAATAAAAATCTGATATTTATGATATCAAGTATATCTATTTGATGTCATAAATATTGGTACTTTGCTCTACAAACTCTTATGATAATTTACTTAGATGACTAAATCTATAAGGTTTTTTTTTGGATAGAGGAAGTAGCCAAATATTGCAGTGGATAGGCCAAATTAACTAAGAAAATATGTCTCGTTAGCAAAGAGAAGAATGAAACAACAACAGACACGGGCAGAGCAGTGAAGAAAAATACCCTCGTGTCGTCTCCGGGGGGGCGACCGAGGGGCACACCCCGCCACCTCCGGCGCCCCTCCTCCCGGCCGCCCGGGCCGCTTCCTCCGCGCGCTCCTCCGGCGCGGCCGGCCGGCATGGGGGGCGCCCAAAAAGGTGGCTCCTTGCGCATCCCCGGCCCTCCCTTCCCCTCCCCCCGTCCCTCCCTCTTCTCGGCGCCGTAAGCGCTGGCGGACCCGCTTCGGCCCCTCCGCGGCGAATCGGTCGGGGCGGTCAGCCGGCAACGCCCGCCGTCGCGCGCCGCCAGCCTGTGAGCCGACGTACCGCGCGTGGGGAACTCCTCCCCGTCGGGCGGTCGCCGACCTTTCGCCCAGGCGCGCCCGGCGGCGCGGAGCTTCTTGGCGCGGGAAGCCTTGGCAGCCCCTTGGAGCCGCCGACGCCCAGCGGGGGAGGCGCGGCACATCCCTGCCGTGGGAGTTGACTCCGGGTCTTGCCCGCGGCGTGGTCCGAGCATGCCCATGTTTGGCCTTGCACCACGGCCTTCGCCGTCAGCGTAGCGACGTGCGGCTGCCGGCGGCGGCCCCCTCACCCTACCTCGGTGTGCGACCAGCGCGGCCCCGGTAGGCGCCCTCCGAGTCTTGCCGTGGGCAGTGGGCCTGGAGTTGGCGGCGGCGGGCCCAGGGCCCGGCCAGCCCTCCCCTCGGCTCCCTGCACCGCGGCGGCCCGGATCCTCGGAGAGTGGCGACCTCCTTGTCCCGACTGCGGCGGCCTGTAGCAGCCCCGGTACCCGTCCTCCCACCGGCGGTGGTGGGTGAGCCAAGCAGGAGCCTTCGCCCAGCGTCTCAGTGGATGGCGGGCTGGCCATCAGGGTGGCAGTGGCGACGGACCCGTGCCGACTGCTACCTCCCCAGCACCGCCAGCGCCGGCCGGCACCTCGCCGGACCTGGCCTGGAATGCGGCGGCGCGGAGTGATGCGGCGCCCACTACAAACTCTCCCCACCGGGCTGGTAGGTTGAAGAGATAACGGGGCCGCCTCACGCCACCCACCGATTACGGGCGGCGGCGCGGCGCGGCGCTTGTCCTCCCCCACGAGGGCGGTGGAGTGGGCAGACAACGCCGCGTCGTGGCGGTGCCGATTGCGGTCGGCGGCCGATGCAGGTGAAAACCCCCTCTCGAGGCCTTGCGCCCTTTTGGGCGGCGACGGTGGCGACGCGTCATCACCTTCTGGCGGCGTCGTCTTGTCATCGTGCGTCGTCATTGCCGGGGTTCGGGAACGAAAGTTCCGGCGGGTTCATCTCAACGTAGTTGGCGTCGAGGCGTCATCCCCTTCTGAGAGGCTCCGTTGAAGACCTAGCGAGCCTGCGCCGGGTAATCGCCATCACGGTCCCTCCCTCCTTGAGGCTTTCGGTAGTCACTCAGGTTAGTCAACTCCTCGGTGGTTGCGCTGCTGTGCTATACGCCGTTAATCGGAGTCACTGCTCAAACCACCAATGTGGCGCTTAGCTCCACCTCGAGGCGATCATTGCCAGTATGTGATGCCTGTACTGTCTTGCCGTCGTCGTGGTCTTGCCCCGGCCGCCATTGTCGCTTGGCTCCACCTCAGGGGCGTCGCTGCCCGGCGTGTGATGCTCCTCAGCAGTTCCGCCTCTTGGGGTTCGCGGCTTCTTGAGTTTCGTTATTTGTTGTGTTCTTTGCGGTGTGGTCGGGTGGGGAGTTCCTCTTTGTTCTTCTTGTTTGTAGTGTTCGTCGTCGTGTTTGTGCTGTGTGTTTGTGCTTTGTGTCTGTGACCACTCTCTCCGTGGTTGTGTTGCACTTTCGCCAGTCTCAGCTTCTTCTTCTTAATGAAAAGGCACGTGAAGTTGTGTTCGAGAAAAAAACAACAACAACAGACCACGACACCCAGTACAGCTCTATGAGAAGCATCACCACATATTACCTCTGTCCTAAAAAGAAAGTAACTAGTTCTTCCATTAGTTGAACTATCTAAAGTTTGGCAAACTTTGCAGAAAAAATATTGATAATCCAAATAAAATCGTTATACTACTAAAATATATTTAAAAAAAAAAAAATCTAGTGATACCTATTTAGTAACATAAATATTGATAAAAAGTTTTCTATATGAAGTTAGTCGAACTCAAGATGTTTTGACTCTGTACTATGCTAGAATTTGTATCTTTTTAGGGAATGATGATGAAGTAATTGCAAAGTTTTATAAAATTACTAGTGAAAAATAAAATTAAAACAAATTAGTTATTTAGTAGAAAGGATAATTTCTCTACACAAGACACGCACACACAAAGAGTCTCGCGGGACACCGTTAAAAATTTTCTTGTCCAGGAGACATTCATGTCATATACAAGCACAGAAAGTAGTAATAATAATAATCAGATAAAATACAAAACATCGATTTCCCCACTCTAAAAGTTCCCAGAACATAGATTCCCCACTTCGACAGACACAGTCCCGCTAGCCACAGTGCCACACACCCCCCGGTCCGCTACAGTACAGCATCAAGCCATCAAGCATCCCTATTCGATTTTGCCTTCGATTTTTCTATTACGAAGTAAACTGCCACATCTCATGTCCCAGACTCCCAGCAACAGAAAAGATGAGTCATGCCATCCATATACAACTGTTGCAATGCATATGCGCATGCAAGGACGCCGAGACACGACGAGTGAGCAGTGGCCTGAGATGCCCGTATCCGCCTGTTTTAATTACCAGCATATCTGTCTGGAATGGATCCACTCCACGTACTCCCTCCAGTCCCAAAAGAAAACGATGTTATAGAATAATGTGTACTTGTCAAATCTTTTTTAAGTTTGATTAAATTTATAAAAATTTTCTAGCAATATTTATATCTATAAATAGTTTTATACTATAAAAAATATATCCAGCGATTGATGGCCTAGCTAATGATACAAATTATGCATCATAAATATTATTTTCTTATATATATTTATAGTAAAGTTAAAAATAATTGGCTTATTAAGAACAGAGAGTGACATTTTTTTTTTCTGCACAAGCGATCGTGACTGTTGAGAATTACTATTTAGTGATCAATTAGGGATTAATCAAGGGATGTCTTTTTCACCCCAAGGGGTGCCTATTCACCCTCTCTCTCTTTCACACTTATAATTACTAGTATAGTGCCCCGTGCTAACACCACGGCTTAATTTTAAGGAAGCATTTAAAAACAACTTAACAACGGTATAATAAAGTTATGTGTTGTATTAACCATCTAATTTCAGAGAATTTCTGGAGTTAAACTTAATCGAAAAACACTTAAATGCATAAAAGGCATAATAAAGTTACGCCAGTAACACAATTAATAAGCAGCTCAGTTCTAAAGTTACCAATGGTATTGAAAAAAAAAACACTGTTAAATAATAACATGGAAAAAAAATCCAAAAAGACAAGCCTGTTGGCTGCAGCTTTAAGCCGCTGTGGCTGCAGTCTCCTAGGTGATGCTACAGTGCTCTGTCCAGCTGAAATTAACTCTCTTCCAATCTTCCTCGATCAAGGGAAAGCTACTGCATGAAGAGACACAAAAACAATATGACTCAACATTTCCTCAAAAATATGACTCAATGTGCCTCTTCGGCGTTATCCGAGGCTGCCGCCTTGGTCTCGCCCTCGTGGTCGGATTGTGTACTTGACTTTCTCTTCCTCTTAATGAAAAACAGGCACAACCCGGTCGCTTAAAAAAAAACATTGAACTCTTGTACTCTAGTGTCATCAAATTGCAGGGGAAGCTGAAACGAACCTGTGGCGAGTTCGCACAAGCCGGCAGTTTCTCGATGCGGCGACGGTGACAAGTAGGCGGAGTGGATGCGAAGGAGGCTGCCACCGTCGCGGCCTCATCATCCAGCGCCGCCGCCGTCACCACTGCCTCTCGGGCCGCCACCAGAGCGCATCAGCATCCATGCGGGCCGCACATGCACCGGAGTGGCCAATGAATTCAGTCTCGGCCTCAGTAACATCTAAAAATAGTAGAAATTAAACCAAACAATACAATGATCAAGATAAGAAATTAAGGATAAAATTAACGATCTAGACATTTGCGCAGCAAGTTTGTGCTCAGTATAGACAATAGCTGCGTGTGTTTCTGGCTTGATGCAATTTTTTGGTTACAGAGCCAAATTAATTCTCATGTGTCCATGCAAATATACGAAACAACAAGCACCCTAGCACAAATTAAAATAATCTGATCTTGTGACGGGACTCCTGCATGCGAATTAGATAATTGGAGAGCAAAACAGTAATACATCAGTCATGTGAGACAGATGCTCAATAAATAACACACAGCACACCCTAAATCAGCTAGCTTGTTGTTGGGTATAAGCAGCATGAAGTTTTATCGCAGCGGGTGTGATTATTTATCAGCAACTTTAGTTGGGCAGTGCAGTGCAATCGATAATTTCCGAGCCAGATCAAGCGGATCCGTCCATCAGCATGAACCAAACACATGTACAGAGAGATGTAGTGAGATGGAGCGAGGGAATTCGGAGGGATGCTTTGCTTACCGTACACATCGATCGGCAATGGGTCTCCAGCGTGGCCCGTGCCGGAGCGGCGGAGTGGCAGACAGCTGGGGATTGGATCCGTTTAGCGCGAGGGCAATGCTGCAGCAGAAGATGAAGTACAAGTCGATCCGATCCACATGAGGCATGCACGTCAAAGGCTGCCCGCCTGGGCGCGCGGGAGGGGGAGCGCAGGGTTGGCGGCGGCGCCGCAGGGAGATGTGGGGTGGACCTGCTCAGCGGCCACGGCGGCGCCCGTGCGGCGCTGGGCGGCGGCGGCGTCGGGCTGTCTAAGTTTTTTTTCTGGAGAAAAAAAGAATATCGAGGTTTGAGTGCTTCGAGACTCGAGAGGGAATCGAACCCAGAGGGCCTGGTGCGGTTCTTGGCGTCGGAGGAGGGATCGGGAGGAGCGTGGGAGGAGGGATGAGGACCATACACACGATCTGCACCCGTCCGTGCGTGGGTGAGTAAGGAGAGAGAATGATCAGAGCAGATCTGGATGCTTGGTTTTGATGATGTGAGATTTTCTGGGTACGTTTTGGCGTGTGGGTGTAGAAGGAGCTCCTCAGTGGGGGATATTTTTTGGGGTGGACTTAGAAAATAAAATCCGGTGCATTAGTAGGTTGATCCACATGAGCCTTGTATATATATGTACAACACTGTTCAATGGAATAAAACAGACATCATTTGCATCTCTCGATTGTCTCCCACTCTCTAGTTTCTAACACGTTATCACGCACGCATTGCTCTGCACACTGCTGATGCGAATAGGCAGAGACGAAGAGAACTATCACCGATGGGCAGTTCGCCGGCGAAGTTGCCGACATTGCTGTTGAAGGACACACACACCGGAGACAAGATCACCGACGTCGCTGTCTTCACTGCAAGGCATACTGTTTCTCCGTGAGACGAGTTCGCCGGTGCAGTTGCTGGGAAGGAAGCATGGAATGGAATCAAGGTAACTGCTACGGTTCATACCTTCACAATCGTCGATTCCATTCTTCTCACTCCCATCGGTCGGGTTCACTGTAATGGGCTTCGTCGTCGTCGGGATCGAGTCGTTGTTGGCTACCTCTTCTCCGACGAGGATGAGAGCCGCTCCCTCCACTGGCCTGAGCGCCGTGAAAGGGAAGAGGGCGACCAGGATCCGCGCGCACGACACTCTGGCAGCCTCGCGCGAGGAAGCGCTCTTTCGCGGCCAGCAATCTGCGCCCGGCACCCGCGGTCTCCGCGCTCCAGCGGCCGGCGGCCTCGCACGGCGGGTGGTCCGCTCTTGCAGCTTTGCGCCGTGGCCGGCCATCCACAGCCCTGCGCCCAGCGGCTTTGGCAGGGACACGCACGGCCCCGTGCCC
Source organism: Chrysopogon serrulatus (assembly GCA_015844335.1). Lineage (NCBI taxonomy): Eukaryota > Viridiplantae > Streptophyta > Magnoliopsida > Poales > Poaceae > Chrysopogon > Chrysopogon serrulatus. The sequence goes on from JADLZL010004266.1 coordinate 339,947, forward strand.
GATCATAAGCGGCCCAGCGCTCGCCGCTTGTACCCGCGGCCGGATGCTCCTACAGTGGCCCATGGCTGACTGCCTGGCCAGGCGCCCGCTGCAGATGGCCCCACTCAGCCTCGTCTTCGCATCTGGCGGCGGGTGGTGGCTGGCAGCTTACGGCCCCCGCGCCAGAGGCCTCTGGCCCGGCGAGGCCGCGGCTGGCGACGTTCGCGACTCTGGAGCCCAGACGCGCTGAGCCGCTGACGCCCGCATGGCCGAGAAGCCGGTTCATGGGATTGAAAGCGATAAGGTTATGACATTATGCATCGAAGTCCCTTATTGTTCCTATAAATTGCAGAATAATCTATAATCTAAATAGATTATTACTGTATGCCTGATTTTATGTTTGGGAGCGTATGCTATAGAAACTAAGATTCTATGGAAACTATGCAAACTGTAATCGGGGCCATTGAGATCTAATCGATGGCTAGAGGAAGATGTGGGTTATTTTTTCATTTAAGCCCCCACCAATCCCATCCAATCCAACCATTTGCAAATCCCCCGGACTTCAGGCGAAATGTCGCGTCGCTTGCCGTGACGTCCCCACCGCCGAACGAAGGGCGGGCGCCAACAGCCGCCGGGGAGGGCGCGCCGAGGGATCATGGGGCGCCAGCGTGCTGGCCGCGCCGGCGAAGCAGCGTCACCGGCCACCACGGTTGTCCGTACGTCGCCGGCCCTCCTCTTCGTCCAGATAACGGCTCACAACGAGGCACGCCTGCTAGCGGCGATCGAGGGGCGGCGTGATGGACTCATCAGCGGCGGCCATGGAGTCTACAGTTCGCACTCATTTTTCTATTGTTTCAATGCCTCATTCTTCAGCAGCTTGTGCTTGGTTTCAGATTTAATAGCCATCATGCGTTCGTTAGCCGACACTGATCGCCGCTTTTGCTACTCACAAGGCATCAATACAGCGCCCCGGCACGGCAGGATGGCCTCGAACTGCCGCGGCACCTCCTCCACGCTCTGCATCATCATCGCCGGATGTCCTCGGCGACTGTTCGGCACTTGGCATCTTCAACGTCGACGGCGTGCGCGCTCGGGACCTCGAGTTCGAGCTCGGCACCGGCATGTTCAATGTCGGCGTCGGACGATGCGGGCGGGATCATCTCCGGCGCGGCACCGCGCCCGTGGGGGATGGCCTCGAACCGCCTGGAGTTTCGCCTGAGTCACGGGAGGATTTGCAAGTGGTTGGATTAGATGGGATTGGTGGGGGGCTTAAGAGATTAGATCTCAATGGCCCCGACTACGGTTTGCATAGTTTCCATAGGATGTTAGTTTCCATAGCATACGCTCCCTTTATGTTTAGCCTCAGGATACATCTGCTACAATATATTTTCATCTATATATATCCTATGAATGCCTGTTTTAGACCTTGAGTTTAAAAGGATTACGATGCAAAAATATTTACCTAGAGTAAGTATATGATTTTTTAGACATACCAGTCCTCAAATATTGCATCATAATATATTAATGCAGTTGAATTTACTCTGTTTTGTTTAGATATATTTTACGTGTCTACATAATTCTGTTTGTCATGGACTCTAACAAAGTATAAGTATGGTAGAGTTTTTACTCCTATACATTGTTTGCTTTAAAAGTGTGTTGACACAAAATATGGCGCCTTGTGCCTCACACACAGCAAGCCGAAAAGCGTGGCTTCAATCGGGTGCTCGGACGGTTTGAAATGAAGGCGTGCCAACCGGTTTGACTGAAACCGATAAGGGATAAAGCGTTAAATACAAAACTGGAACGTCTTGCGGGTGAGACCAGGCAGTTCCACATATACGGCTCACGAAGCCACTTACGACGACATCTGACTATAGAAGCGCATGCGCCAACATGTTTAAAGAGCTTTCGGCTAATGTGAAGATAAAAGATGTAAATCATTGATTATCGAATACAAATATATGAGAAGACACGTTTGAACAAGTCAAAACCGATCATGAGTTGAAGCATAACCAATCTCGGCAAACTAACCGAATTGGGGTCCATGAAGAAGAAACAAACAAGCTAGCACGAATAAACCTATTAAAAACTTGTATCTGCCGCACGACACTTAGTTCTATCAAGGTTTAAACGCTTTTAACGTGCATGAACCCACAACATGTAACAACCTAGATTAATCTAATTCGGCTATGTAAGCATATGATCTATCTATCACGATGATATGAAAGTAAGAACGTTTGAGAGCAAATAGATCTATAAAAGTAAAGAGCCGAAACTTATCAATCTAGATTGGGCAAAAGAGTGTTACGAATATATAAAACATTAAAAACATGCAACACGTGATAACTTAATGAATCTACTAGATCTTGCCAAATCTAATAGAACCGATAACTATTTTGCTTTGCTAAGCTATCAAGCAACGTCTGCCGCACGGCCATCTAGTCGAGATAAACAAAGCATAAGCAAAGACTTCTTGATTGTCAAGCAAACGCCTGCCGCACGGCCATCCAGTCGAGACAAACAAGACTACTTGCATCAACGTCTAAATCCACCGCATGATACTAGACATGATAACAAGGTTGTCGGCACTTACGGAGGTCGACGGATCGATGGCTCCTCTCGAAGAACTCGACGACACGACAAAGGACTCGAAAACTTGGCACGGGGCCGATTGTATTGATTTGGTTCTGTCCCCTTTACAATGGTCGAGGGTTTATATTTATACCCCGGACGGAACATGAGTCCTAAAAGACTACGATTACAAAATACTAAGGAAGGCTTCAAAAGTACGACGATCTTTAGCTCTAATCCTTCTCGGAGTCCTTTACCATCATAGTTCTTTCCTTCTAATCGGTTTTTACTTGCCACCTTTTGCTTCCCGAATGGAGCCATCGCCTCTAAGGATAGCCGATCGCATGAATACTTGCCGAATTGTCCAGAGTTAGCCAACCGAACGGGTGTTTGCCGAATGCTCTGAACACTTGCCTCCCATGAGCTTGCCGTGCACTGGCCTACCTGTCATCTCCTCAGCCTTTACCAAAATCCAGAGTTAACACATGCCCCCTCAATTTCGGGATAAAAGTGATTTTCTTCTGAAATTGACCACAAGCTCTTCTTCTTGTTTAGGTCAATACTGTTCAAACTCGCAGCCGCCGCTCAGAATTCGAACCCTTAGCACAGCTTCAAATCCACTTCGAATCCCTAATGGCGACTTAGGATGGAGTTCCTGAGGTAATTTTCCTTTATCTTTACGTATTCGGGAATTCTCAAATCGATTCCTGCTTTCTTTCGACTCACTCCTTTCCCGCTCCATTGTTCTTTTGAAGGAGTACAAGGACCAGATCTTGATTCCCTATGCCGTGAACTCTGATTCCTATTTACTTGGTCCGATGGGAGATCCTAATCCGATCGAGTTTGTTGAGAAAGAAACTCTGAGGATTCCCTTCAAATCCAGGGTCACCCCGTCGAATCAGTGGCCGAATACCTTCAAGACTTGGCCGTTTCCTCCAATCGCAAGATGGCGAAACTGGTACCGAAGGATATCAAATAAGAACGGCAGCAATTGGGAAACCCAAGATATTCAAGCCTTTGCTGGAGTTATCTCATGCGAAACGCTTCGGGGAATGATTCTCTTCGATAGCGACCACTTATTTTTGGTCCGATCTTTGCTAATGCCTTCATCTTTGGCCATGGTCCAATGTCTTTTACTCTGGGCGACATTTTTATGATGACCGGCCTAAATGTGCTTGATACCAGTGTACCCCTCCAAGTATAAGAGCAACGGCGAGCCAAAAGGCGATCAAGTCGGGGAGGTGGATGGACAAAGTACATCCAAACTTACATGTCATCACGGTGCTATGTCCGACAAGGAGTATAAGGCCTTCATGAACATGTGGCTGTGCAGATTCATCTTCGTGGCAAATCTAATGAACCAACCCCGAATCATATGGTGATGGTGAGGATTTAGCTTCAGGTACTCTAATACCTCGGGCAAGTATCTCTTAGGGGGGTGTCTATCATATGATGCATCGGATCACCGGCCCGGATGCGCCATCATGGAGAAATACATTGTGTGAATAGCCCCGGTGGTTGGTTCGGATATGGCTGCAAATTGTACATGCATCAAATAGTCTCTGTGGATCTTCATAATTTGGGTTTCCCTTGGTCAATTATCTTTGAAGATGGTACAGTAAAAGAGAAAGCTTGTCACACATATGGAGAAGCAGCATCCTCTATCATCATTGACATAGATATTGGCCATCTTTTCAAGCTATTTTTTAAAGAATTTGACAATGTGATCTGGCTTCCTTACGGAGAAAATAAAAATTTGACTCGCCTTGCAAGTTTAGTTATGAGTCTGGCATTTGTTCGGATCAAGTATCCATAGAAATTTTCAATTCTTTTATCAAGCCTTGCACTCTGCTAGGCGAGAATTCCACCATGGGAGGTTGATGCATCCTACTTATGAATTCTACAACCCAAATATGGCAGCCAGACAATTAGGATGTGGCCGGTTGCCTCCAAGACTTTTTTCTTCTCCAAAATCATAAGGCCCAGGGGAGAAAATAGGAGATGACATAGAGGCCAAGAAAGTTTTTGAGCTTGGATGGGACTTGCCAAAGCATATGAGCCTTCCCAACTTAGACTAATAGATCTTTGCTCATCCTCTGTTTGTTTCACGGTGGCAAGAGTGGCATGCTCACATCTTCAATATACCGGTGCATCCTCTATGCCAAGACTTGCGGCCCGAGTTTGCCTCGACGGTGAGGTAATTTCCTTGTACCCATAACTCTTCTGCTTTTGGGTTTATTCTTCATTTTAATACTTTGTCATTTACAGGATGTTGAGCCTATTCCTCTTTCCAAAATGGTTCAATATTACCAAGCTGGACCCAATCCTGCCCTGGGGTACAATGCTCCATCCTTGGCGGCTTTCATGAAAATCCCTGCACTTTTGGGTTCAAAGCACCCTTTAAGGGAAAGCAAAAGAAAAGCTCTATTTGGATCAAGCAAGGATATTATTGTAACCAGGAAGCCAAGGTCCAAGAAAGCCAAATTACCACCTAAGGTATGAATTCTTCAATTTCCATCGGCAATAATCTTGGTTTTCTCTACACTCATCTTTTTGTTGTTGCGACCACATGTGTCGGTCTCCCAAGATCGGCTAACATTTCAACGACCTGTGGAAACTCTTCCCCGGACTTGGCGAAAGTGCGTAAATTCATGAAACTACTGGCCACATTGGTAACAATGTTCAACTTATCATTTTTCTTTCCTCCACCAGATTTACCTACTGCATTTGCATTCCATCACTTGCTTTTAGATGATATTCTAGACGAGATAGCAGAAGGACCCTCTCCTCATCGGGCTTCAAGTTCATCACCTACGGATATTCAGCCAAACCCTCAAACAAGCCAAGACAAAGCTTAATCTAGTGAAGATCTTATACAAGAGGTAATACTTTGCTTCAATCATTTTTAGTAAACTTGCCCAGTCGGCTAACAATTCCTTCCCTTTTAAGGGTGATATCAAACCGACTGCCAGCTATTCCTTCACTGTTGAGGAATATATTAGTGAGAAGGGTGAAGAAGCCACATCACAGCAGAAATTGTCAGCAGAAAATCAAGCTCGGTTGAGGGAGATAGCTCTCCTGCTTAACAAGGATATAAACATCTTGGTCCAAGATGCAGACCAGATAAGGGACCTTATCGAGCTCATTGATCAAGAGATCTCTTCTACTCTTAGAGCCTCCCTGGAATCTGTGGCTCATCTTGACGACCATTTTGCTATGGTCAGGAGAGCAAGCAAGAACATAGCTTCTAGAGCTATTCTGTAAAATAATAATTTGGTAAAGAAACAACAAGCCAAAGAGCTGCATTCTCAGATTCAGACTGCTAAACACTCCTTGGCAACTCTAGAGCCTGAACTGGAAGCTATGGAGGAAGAAAAGGCCAGGCTGGAAGCTCAATTGGCTCAATTAAATATAAAAATCCAGTCTCATAAGGATAAAATTGCCAACCTACCGAACTCCATAGAAGCAGCCAAAACAAAGATAGCATCTGTCATCAAAGAGAACCAGCAGATCAAAGCAAAGCTTACCAAAATTCAAGGCTTTGAAGATGACGATAAGAAGGTGCTGGACGATGTTAGCCGAGTTAGGACTGAAACCATAGATGCAATCAAACTTTTTCTGGACGAGTGAAGCATTGGCTTGTAATATATTTAAATGTGGTATACTGTATCTCTGAACAATTGCATCCCCTTTTATTCTTTGGCTTTTACAGTTCTGCTTGATTGAAAATATAGCCGACTGTCTTTAACTTCCTGTCGGTGCAAGAACTGGTGGCCCTTGCGCCTACGAGTGAATTTATGGTGCGTGCTCCCTACTTCCGGATGGTGTGCAAGATGAACACAAGGATTTATACTGGTTCGGGTAAGAGAAGGCCCTACGTCCAGTGGGGGAGAGGTGTACTTGTATTATCCTGCACCGAAGTGCTCGTAGGTAGGGTGTACAAGCAATGAGAGAGGGACCAGGGCCCCAAGTCTCGTGGATGATTGAGTGAAGTGCCAATATCAGGCGTGTGTAAGGTTCATGTGTCCCCTTCCTCTACGGGCTCCCGTCCTCCCCTTTTATAGTCGTAAGGGGAGGTCAGGGCCTTACAAGAAGAGGTCGTGCTGGCGGCGAGGTCATGGGCTTCTATCTTCCCTCATCCGCGGCTCCAGAGTGGGCAGGCTCTCCATAAACATGACGGGGCAGCGCTATGTCGCCCCCGGTGGTGTCTTTGTTGGTCGAGAATGATGCCCGTCCACATCGGAGCTGGTGGAGCGTGCAGATGGGGTGTCTCGAGCCACGTAGCTTTGCTTTGTAGCTTTGATCCGCTCGGGAATCCGAGGCTCGGGGGCCTCGGAGCTCGTTGCCGCACGGGGGGAGTGGTTGGAACAGCCGCGGATGATCGCCGGCGCTGTGATCGCCCATCCCGGGCTCGGGGCTCACGAAGGGGTGGACTGTTGGTTGACCGGAGGGGGCGTCCAGTCCTCTCCCGTACGGAGGGTGACGTCGGCTGTCGTTGCTTCGGCGTGGCGGGCGGTGCCCCAGCACCCCGGCGACAGGACCTATCAGAGAGGTTAGGCAGCACAGGCGTCCCACGGTGGCGAGCGAGGCCTTCACTGCGGAGACCTGCGTAAGCATGAACGCCGGTGTGGGTCACGACGGGACGGTGTCCATCCCCCCCGCCGGGGTGTGGGCGCCCACGACGCGGGACATGGGCGGCGAGTGGTAGATGTGCGTCAAATCGGTGGTACGGCTTTGACCCAGGCGGCGCGTCCCGCCCGAGGCCTGGTCGCCGGGGGCTCGGGCGGGGACGGAAATCGAGGCTCGTCCAAGGCCCCAACGGCGAAGGCTCGGGCGAGGCGGAAGGCGGGGGAACTCGTCCGAGGCCCCAGCCCGGGGGGGGCTCGGGCGAGGCGGAGTATTGGTGCTTACCCGAGGCCTTCGCGGGGTAGGCTCGGATGGGCTGGAGACCATGCGCTTGCTCCGGTGCCCTGGAGCCGTGGCCCAGGTAAAGTAGTGGGCGGCTTGCTGGGCCAGTTTTTGCGTTTGTTGGGCTTTCCTAAAGGGGCCCTTATTTTGGTCCCCGACACTTCCCGATTAGAAGAATAGCCGATTCTCTTTGAAGCAACGATTTTTTGATTTAGCCGAACCCGGCCCAGTCCGGTAACGGCCCAAAGGGAGAAAAACTCTATTTCGTCGTTTGGTATACTCCGAGTTATACGCCACGACTCTCCACTTTGGCCTATAAATAAGACCCTTCCTCAGCCTTCATCGTCATCTCGGTCAAGCACTTTCATCGCCGCCTCTCCACCTTTACGCTCAAATCAATCCAGAAAGAAAACCTAGCTTCCCAAGGCATCAATGGCGAGCGAGTGGCGATCATGGCAAGCGCCTGCTGGGGGAGGAAGCGAAGGAAGCCGAGCACCGCGTCGCCAACGCCATGGGTGAGAATCGATTTCTTGCCCCCTTGCGGTTCTTCTTCCTGTTCATCTTCCCTGGTCTTGATTCTCTTTTCATTTACTTAGGGCAAGGGTCATCACCGGCCAGTACCATCTTCTTCCTCCGATGACGGTGACCCAACCGGGCACTTCTGATCACCCTGTATATGTTTCTGGTTCCTCTAGCTCGTCGAGCTCTTCTGAGTCTGAGGACTCGTACAACCCCAACCCTTGGGGTCCGGCGGAGTCAGAGGGAGAAGACCCTCTGTACGTTCACGAGGAGGCGCTCACCTTCCACAAGGAGAGGGACGAGGCCCGGAAGGAGCTGGGCGACGTCTCCAAGCAGTTCGGCATTGAGCAAGCCGAATGGGAGGACCAGCGGAAGCAGCTCTGTGACGCCATCACCGGTTTGATGTCTCTGCCCAGATTTCTTCTCTTGGCTCCTTTGCTTGTTGACTCATTTTCCTTTGTCCAGCACTTTCTGCGGAGAATGACCGCCTGAAGGCGGCGGCGAACAGGGTTGCTGACAAGGTGAATGCCCAAGGGGAGACGGCCGAGGCACGCCTTGATGCTGTGGACAGCCGTGTTGATCAGGCCGTCATCCAAGGTGTGCACCTTGGTGTTTCCCTCGGGCTGGCAGTGATGTCCTCCCAGACTGGCGAAGACTACTCCTTCCAGCCAGTCGGCTTCTCTGGCGGGCCTCCAGAAGACACGGAGGACATCAATGAGCAGCTGGAGCACTATGAGGATCACGCCGCTACTATCTCCCAGTCTACTGATGCTCAATCTATCCTCAACAAGTTGTTTGAGGGGTAGTTTGTACTTAGGGACTGGATGTAAATAACTTGTCCTCTGAAATATGCTTGTTTATGATTTCTGTTTGAATGCCAAATAGATTTCTTCATTTTTTGAACAACGTAACTTCGAAGGACGTCTCCCGAATGTATGACGTCACCTTAGCCGATTAGATCTTGGTCTTGCGTCGTAACCGATGTCACATGTCGATCAGTATTTTCATTCAAGGCGCTTCACCTTTCTCTTCTCCCGATAAACCTACCAGACAAAACACCGAAGTCACTTCTCCTGGTAGTCCATTCGGTTATACGTAGATATTTTTGTACTAAAGGCGTCTGAACTGTATCGGCTATTTTTCTAATTTCATAATTTTTTGAGCTAAAGGCGATGTCCCTTCATCGGCTATTCATGTTTGATTTCTAACTTTCTTTCATGAACCCACTTCAACGCTGGGATAATATTTCTTGAGAAATCCCCCATTAATAGCTCTGGTAAACTCTTCTCCGAGCAAAGTTTTCAATATATATGCGTTGCCAGGTACATATTTTACTATCCGAAAAGGTCCTTCCCAATTTGGAGACCATTTGCCGAATGCTCTATCCTTCATCCCAATCGGCAATATAGTTTTCCAAACCAGATCTCCTTCTGCAAATTGCTTCACTCTAACCTTTTTGTTATAATGTTTGGCAACGCGTATCTTGTTTTTCTCAATATTTTCCGGTGCTTTGAGGCGAATTAGATGCAAATCTTCCAATTCATCCATCATCGACTTTTATAATCTTCTTTTTCCAAATCTTTTTTGCAATACAACCCGTCTTGAACCCGACTGTAACTCCAATGGTAATTAAGCATGATGCCCATAAACCAACTCATAGGGAGATGTCCGAGTAGATCCATGACAAGCCATTCGGTAAGCCCACAATGCTTCATTAAGAACCAAATGCCATCTTCTTGGTTTCTCATCAATCTTTTTCTCGGATGATCTTAATCATAATCTTATTTGATGCCTCTCGCTTGACCATTGACTTGTGCATAATAAGGGGAGAAGAATTATATAGCTTAATCCCCATGTCTTCGGCAAAATCACAAAACTCCGAGGAAGTGAACCGAGTCCCTTGATCGGTTGTTATAGTTTGAGGGATCCCGAACCTATGAATTATATGCTCCTTAACAAAACCGATCATATTTTTCGACGTAACTTTCTTCAATGGGATAGTTTCAACCCACTTGGTAAAATAATCGTGGCCAAGAGTACAAACTTATGCCCTTTGCTAGAAGGAGGATTAATCGACCAATTAAATCTATACCCCATCCTCACGAACGGCCAATGTTTGATTATTGGGTTCATTGCGGATCTTTGGAGCCTTTTGAATATTGCCGAATTTTTTTGACAATCTTGGCATCCCTTATAGTATTCAAAAGCAGTCCTCTAGCATGGTTGGCCAAAAATAACCAGTTCTTCTAATTATCCACTTCATTCGGTAAGCCGATTGATGCGCACCACATAATCCTTCATGTACTTCATACATCATCTTTTCGGCCTCTTCTTGATTCAAGCACTCAAGTAATACTCCATCTATAGATTTGTAATATAATCGATCGTCAAGAAACACGAACTTGAGGGCTTTGTATCGAGCTTTCGGGAAACCTTACGTGATGGATTTCTTAGATAATCGGCAATCTCGCACCTCCAATCACCAACCACTTGATCGGCATTGGAAACATCCTTATCTATAGCAAGAATTTCTTGATTTTCACGATACCGGAAGCGGCTTGAGCTAACTTATTTGCTTCTTCATTGTGCCCCCTAGGGATATGATGCAAGGTTACTACACGAAAACTTTTTAAAAGCTCCTGGTACTCTTCATAATATTCCTTTAATACGTCATTCTTGCATTCGTCTTGGGCGGTTAAGCGGTTAATCACCAACTTCGAATCCCTAAAGATCTCGGATGACCCACGGCTTTTATCTCCACAAGAAGTCGAAGTCCTCTAAGCAATGCTTCATACTCCGCTTGATTATTAGTAACATAAAATTCAATAGGAATGGCATATTCAAAAGTTACCCCTCGCGGAGAAATCAAGAAAATACCGGCACCACCACCTTTGTTACAGGATGAATCATCGAAGAATAAAGCCCAAGGTACAATGCTAATCATCTCAACAAAAGATCACGGTGTTGGGTAATAAAATCAACAATAATTTAGCCCTTTACCGCCTTTGCCGATTCATATTTCAAATCGAATTCGACAAGGCCAAAATCCACTTGCCAATCCTTCCATTCAAAATTGGCATTGATAACATATGTTTTATTACATCAAAACTAGAAACCACCACACATTCGGCATTTAACAAATAGTGCGAAATTTGGTACATGAATAATACACACACAAGCAAAGCTTCTACGTAGCCGAATACCTTGTTTACGGATCTAGCAACTTTCGGCTAAGATAAGCTATTATTCTCACTTTTCCCTCAAATTCTTGCATGAGGGCCGATCCTATCGTTAGGCTATCGGTCGCCACATACAACTTAAAAGGCTTGTCGAGTTGTAGAGGTACCAAAGACGGGTGGCGCCTTCATGTACTCCTTGATTTCATCAAAAGCCTTACATTTGTATGTCACCCATACAAATTTTTGATCCTTCTTGAGTTTCAATAGTGGGAGAAAAGGTAAAACTCTCTCCGATAAATTGGATATAAATCTCCTTACAAAATTAATTTTGCCAAGCAATGACTGTAATTTCTGTAAGATTGGTTGGAGGGACAACTTTGTCTATTGCTTCCATGCTCTTTTTTCCAACTTCAATCCCTCCTTTATGAACTAGAAATCCCAAAAACTCACTAGCCGAGACTCCAAAAGCACACTTGTTTGGATTCATTTTCAAACCATGTTTCCTAGTGCATTCGAGTCTTTCTTAAATCGGCTAAATGTCCTTTATAGTTCCTAGACTTGACCACTACGTCATCGATGTAGATTTCTACAATCTTACCGATCAACTCGTGAAAAATATAATTCATAGCTCTTTGATAAGTTGCACCGGCATTCTTTAACCCGAATGTCATGACTATCCATTCGAACAAACCAATATGACTAGGGCATCGAAGGCTTTTTTCGAGATATCTTCTATTGCCATGAAAATTTGGTTATAACCGGCATTCCCGTCCATAAAGGTGATGACTTCATAACCATTTCTTTGCATCTACCGAAGAATCAAGAAGCGGCATCGGATATCCGTCCATTGGAGTAGCTCTATTTAGATCTACGAAATCTATACAGACTCTCATTTTTCATTCTTCTTATATACTAGAACTATACTCAAGATCCACTACGCATATCTGCATGGCCGAATGAAGTTTGCTTCTAATAATCTTTCAATTTCTTTCTTCACATCGGCCAATACCTCCTCTTTATAAATCTTCCGTGGAGGTTGTTTGTAGGGACGATATCCAGGTTTAATAGGCAATCGATGTTCAACAATAGAGCGATCCAATCCGGGCATCTCGTGTAATTCCAAGCAAAACAGTCTTTAAACTCTTTTAGAAGATTTATCAATTGTAATCTATACTCTGGATTCAAATTTGTACTAATGTACATCGGCCTTGGCTTGGTACCATCACCAATATCTATCTCTACCAACTTGTTGGCCGACATGAAACCACGCCCTAGCTTTCCTTTGTTGCCATCGATTGGATTACCCATTAAAATTACTGTGAGAGCCGACGCTTGGATCATTTGTTGATCCCCTGTCAAAAGACATTCACGGGACCTTCTCCCCCACACTCTGCCCGGAAAAACAATCAACACCATCATATTCCCAATAGGCAGGCTCTGTAACAGCAACACTTACAGAATCATCAGCGTGGACAATTTCAATATCATCTCCAACCCACTGAATAAGAATCTGGTGCATTGTTGAAGGAATAGAGCAATTGGCATGGATCCATTCTCTCCCTAGAAGCAGACTGTATGCCCCCTTGCCATCAATGACAAAGAATATAGTGATCAAAGTCTTTGATCCAATCATCAACTCAACATGCACGCCTCCACGGGTATCAGAAGGATTGCCAGCAAAGTCTCTGAGAACCATGTCGGTTTTTAACAAGTCTTCACTTGTCATCCCAAGCTTCCTGAAGGTAGTATATGGCATGATATTGATAGCAGCTCCTCCATCAACAAACATTTTAGTCAGAGGCTTGTCATTGACATATCCCTTCAAATAAAGTGGCTTCAAGTGACGATACTTGGCCGATTTGTCAAAAACCGCCTGCTGTGTCAAGACAAGCTGGGCCATCAGATCTTAAAACTCACTTTCGTCAAAATCAGAGTACACCTCTTCTTGGATATTCTGGCTTTCGGGAGCTATGAACTCTGATGGAAGGAAGAAAGCCATACAAGTGTCAGCCGAAGGACCATGCTCATCGGGCTTCTTCTTAGGACGCCATATCTGTCCTTTTTCAGCAGCTGCTTGTTTCAGTTCTTCGTTCCTCAAACGCTGAACTCTTCTCTTTTGGCTTTTCCTCAGTCCCGGAGGGCACCACTGTCCTTTCTGCCATACATATTCATAGGGACTCTCTTCCTCATTGTATCCCTTATAATGAACCCAACTTTGATCTGTAAATCTCTTCCTTTGCTGATTCTCAAAACTGTTTACTTTTAGGCGTCAATCGTCCTCGGGAAATTGTGTTCCAAGTCTTTCATGGACGGGACGACGGTTGACTCGAGACTGCCTATACCCCAAGTATTGATCACTGCATTCAGGGCAATTGTTTCTAGCAGGCAGTTTCAAGCCTTCATTCTAACAATGCTTGAAGAATGAACAACCCCAATGAGACTGCTCCTGTTCTCTCATGTGTTCTTCTTGCTCCCTTCGATACACCTCTTATTCATATTTTCGGCGTTCTTCCATAAACCTTTGTTCTTCGTAATACTCCCTCTCTTGCTGCATCTGCCATTTGTTCAGTAAAATACGTGATGTAATCCTAGGCTTAGAAGTTTCACCTTTTTCAGTTCGGCTATTCTTGAACCGAACCTTTTGCTTCAGTTCTTCACTTGTGATTTGCCGATCAGGGTCGACAGTACCACTCTTCTTTGCTCATCGGGAGGTTAACACTTTCACCTTGCCTTTACCTTTAGGATCATTTGTAGAAACCATATTCACAGAGAAAGAAATCATATTCTAAGGAAAAGGTTGACCATCAACCTTCATCTTACCATCAAACTTCAGATGTCCCTCTTGGATAGCTTTTCGAATCCGCACTCGAACACTTTCGGCAATCATTGATGGAGTGAGAATTAGTGTTATGGTAGCCACAATACCTTTTGTCTTTCACTCCTTTAGGGTATAAAGCATGGGATGTCCGTCTGGCGGTTTGATACGTCCTTCTCTCACCAAAGAACTCAAAGAGTTTGTGCGCCTTAGTAACATCAAAATCATAAGTCCCTTTTGTTGCCTCAACTAGCGTTGACTAACTTGAGTAGGCTCTTTTTGCCCAAATTAGTTCATTTGCAGGCTATCTCATCTTCATCATCATACTTTCGATCGCTTCTTCCGAAAGCTTTGATACATCTCATTAGCAACATTGCCCTTTTGGAAGCGGTTATCTCTCCCTGAACCCTTGAGCTTGATTACTCATAGCCGTCGGCCCATTTGTGAAAGTTGACCAAGGTCATAAAACTCCATACCGAATAGTTTCTCTCGACATTCGGTGCATGCTCGCTATCGCCATCCCCGGCAACCGATCATCGGTAAATTCAGAGAATAACAAAGGTTCTTGGTTTCTCTAAACCTGCGAAGATACTCTGTGGTGTCTCATTAGCTTTACGTCTCGGACTCATAAGATCAACCGACTTCTTCTCATTAGTACCCGTGAAGAAATATGCATGAAACTTCTGCTCTAGCTCGCCCATGTACCAATGGAATGAGCTGGCAAAGATGTAAACCATGTGAAAGCCGGCCTGTGTGAGAGACAAAAAAATATCGAATCCTCCAAGCTTCATCCGTAGAAGCTTCCCCAAGCCGCATCAAGTCTTGATCGATATGCTCTATGGTGCTAGTATCATCCTCGGCCGAAAACTTGGTCAAATCTGTTGGAGGCTTCACCCTTAGAGGAAGTGCCACTTTCTGTTGTACCATTCGGGATAAGGAGACTTGTGCGAGTAGGGATCGATTCTTGGCTTTAAGCCAAACGATTCTCGCATCATATCAGCCATCCAGTGCATGATAATATCAATACTTGAATTTGGAGTCCCCTGTACCTGCCTTCCAGAAGGCAATCCTGATGCACTCTTGTATCCTGGATTTGGTAAAGCATCAATAGCACTATAATCAGTAAATTCCTGATATCCATCTCCATATATATTCTTTTGCAATCTGTTTGACGCTGGAGATACTCTGAAAGCTGATGGTGGTACATCTCCTGTTGTACCAAATGTCACCTGGCCATAGGTAGGAGGCTGTTGTTTTTCATTGGGAGCTGGTCCACCTTTGTTTGAGCCAGATGCTCCATCATCTCCAGCAGGCTTTTCTTGATACTTTGGCACATTGAAAAGTGTTGGTCCGCGGATTGGGCCAATATTTTCCTCAAAGTACTTATCGGCCGTTGGACCGAAAGTGCTAACCATGATTGCCCGAAAGGTGTTCAGAAAAGCTGTATGGTGATTTGTCATAGTTTCTCCCATAGCTCTGTAGACCAACTCTGACATCTTCTGAGCATCCTCCTCTTGATTGTAATCAGTTGGTGCGGAAGAACCCTCGGCAATGATTGTTTTTGGAACACTTTGTTGCTCTTGTTCTTGGAAAAGGACATCAAGCACTTCGTTGAAATTGCTCACATGCTTGCTGCACCAATTCCCTTAAGTTTTCCGGCAACTCATCCATGGTCACATCCAGAACGTCATCGTTGTTGATTTCAGGCATCTTGAACTGCAAGTGGTCTCACCAGGCGTGCCAAAAAGTGTGTTGACACAAAATATGGCGCACTGTGCCTCACACACAGCAAGCCGGAAAGCGTGGCTTCAATCGGGTGCCCGGACGGTTTGAAATCTGGAAGCGTGCCAACCAGTTTGACCTGAAACTAATAAGGGATAAAACTGTTAAATACAAAACTGGAACGTGCCGGGTGAGACCAGACAGTTCCACATATACGGCTCTGAAGCCACTTACGACGACATACAGCTATAGAAGCTGTCTGCCAACATGTTTATAGAGCTTTCGACTAATGTGAAGATAAAAGATGTAAAGAATTGATTATCGAATACAAATATATGAGAAGACACGTTTGAACAAGTCAAAACTGATCATGAGTTGAAGCATAACCAATCTCGGCAAACTAGCCGAATTGGGGTCCATAAAGAAGGAAAAACAAGCTAGCACGAATAAACCTATTAAAAACTCGTATCTGCCACACGACACTTAGTTCTATCAAGGTTTAAACGCTTTTAACGTGCATGAACCCACAACATGTAACAACCTAGATTGATCTAATTCGGCTATGTAAGCATATGATCTATTTATCACGATGATATAAAAGTAAGAACGTTTGAGAGCAAATAGATCTATAAAAGTAAAGAGCCGAAACTTATCAATCTAGATTGGGCAAAAGAGTGTTACGAATATATAAAACATTAAAAACATGCAACACGTGATAACTTAATGAATCTACTAGATCTTGCCAAATCTAATAGAGCCGATAACTATCTTGCTTTGCTAAGCTATCAAGCAACGCTTTGCCGCACGACCATCTAGTCGAGATAAACAAAGCATAAGCAAAGACTTCTTGATTGTCAAGCAAACTTTGCCGCACGCCATCCGGTCGCGACAAACAAGACTACTTGCATCAACGTCTAAATCCACCGCATGATACTAGACATGATAACAAGGTTGTCGGCACTTACGGAGGTCGACGGATCGATGGCTCCTCTCGAAGAACTCGATGACACGACAAAGGACTCGAAAACTTGGCACGGAGCCGATTGTATTAATTTGGTTCTGTCCCCTTTACAATGGTCGAGGGTTTATATTTATACCCCGGACGGAACATGAGTCCTAAAAGACTACGATTACAAAATACTAAGGAAGGCTTCAAAAGTACGACGATCTTTAGCTCTAATCCTTCTCGGAGTCCTTTACCATCATGGTTCTTTCCTTCTAATCGGTTTTTACTTGCCACCTTTTGCTTCCCGAATGGAGCCACCGCCTCTAAGGATAGCCGACCACATGAATACTTGCCGAATTGCCCAGAGTTAGCCAACCGAACGGGTGTTTGCCGAATGCTCTGAACACTTGCCTCCCATGAGCTTGCCGTGCACTGGCCTACCTGTCATCTCCTCAGCCTTTACCAAAATCCAGTGTTAACACTTTTAGACCAGAAAATTGATCATATCTAAATATACATAGTTTGTTGATTTT
Source organism: Chrysopogon serrulatus (assembly GCA_015844335.1). Taxonomy (NCBI): domain Eukaryota; kingdom Viridiplantae; phylum Streptophyta; class Magnoliopsida; order Poales; family Poaceae; genus Chrysopogon; species Chrysopogon serrulatus. Next base: position 357,119 of record JADLZL010004266.1, read on the forward strand.
GTTGTTTGGCAATTGATTTGAAGTGCAACAAAATTAGATCCTCTTAGTTAATTAATAGTTAATTAAAGATGGACGAGTTTAGGCCTGTATTGGCCTAATTCGAAAAAGGCAAAATGGCAGCCAAACCATTTTTGCTAGTGAGGCTAACATAGGAAGTGGATTTTTGCTTTGATCATATAGGATTTTGCATAGTAATGCCATCACCTAACTATAGCACTCGTGCTTAGTAAGTTTTCGCTTTAGTCTATGGATTTAGCATTGTTAGTACATCTGTACTTTGTAGACCTTGTTAATTTAGTAATTTTCTATAAATTACATTTTAACAATGTTTGATCCTCTTAAATAAGCATTTCTTAATTAATGACGAATTATGCAAAATTGTTATATGCATATCTTGGATATTTGGGATCACAACGCAAGTGATGGAGTTCTAGGCATTGGCTGCGCTTAATTCTTCTTGAATTATTCGGCCCGTAGACCGTGCATATGGCAGTGAATATTCACCCATCATTGAGAGGTCTACATCTTGTTTATTTTTAAACTTGGTGATTACCGATATTGTGTTGTCCCAAATAAGTGTTTTGGAAATATAAGAATGGTACACCTTTATGGTGGCTATCATCATTCATTATTAAACAACACACAGGTAGTAGAGTCTTAGGCATTGGCTGCGGTATATTCATACAAATATATCAGCCCAGAGACCATGCCTATAGCAGCAGTTTATTTGCCTACTACTGAGAGATCTACTCTATGTTTTGGACATAGAGATTATCTACAATGTGTGTGTACTTAATAATGATTGTTTGTGAGGTCTACATATTTTGTGATTACCTCTAAACTTAATAATGATTGTTTGTGAGGTCTACACATTTTGTGATTACCTCTAAACTTAATAATGATTGTTTGTGAGGTCTACACATTTTGTGATTACCTCTAACTATTGTGAGGTTTAAAGTTTTGTTAACTACCTCCAACTATCCAAAACTAAGTGACAAGATATGAAACCCCCTAAATTTTGCATTGCATATTACAACATCACTATAGTGATTTTTAATTTACCTTAGGTGTAAATTAATTAAATCAATGGTTTGTCACATGTTGTGGATACTGACTTTAGAGGAGTTTGATGAACTAGCTCTAGATGGCATCACTATCCCACATGGACATTGGACATTAGTATTGGTTTTATCCCAAAACTGGTAGAAAAATTTAATGAACCTCAATTAGGGGATGTTTTGTTATAGCTCAAAGATAATTGTACCTTATTATAGTTCAGGTACTATGTCCATAAGATCTTTGATAAGACTATCTTGTGGAAAGAAATGCACATTCTTTATGGCACTCTTTAGGAGTTTTATGAATAATAAATATGCTCATATAGCTTGAGGTTAATCATGAGTTGATCATGTCTTTAGTTTTTAAAACTATTGAAGACTACGATCATATTGTTCATACAATTTGCTTTCACTAGTAAAACAAAAGACCTAATGTGCAATATGAGTGATGGCAATGCAAACCTAAGAATGACAAAGAATATTGTCATACATATGGTTGTGTTTAGCATAGTGCTAAACAATGCCATACTCTTAAATTTTATAGTTGATCAATATTAACATTCTATAAGGGATAAAACAGGAGCTACAGAAATAAGATATGAAGGGTGCTTCAATTTTAAAATCTGAGGCTACATAGGAGGTTGGTTGTTTATCTTTGGATCTTATAGGATCACATAACAACACTTCTCCTTTTCTCATAAGAGAACATCACATAGATGGACTACATGATCATCGAATATATTTCGACTTATTTATTTTGAGATTTGGTATAATCTCATAGTCCATTGATAATACGTGATAATGTCCATCAAAGACATTGTAATACTTGTGTTGTCAATGCATAACTACTATGGGTATCATTTTGATGTATTTGATACTTGGCAATATTTATATTTCTATATATTAGATAAGAATTTTATTAAATTCTTGTCATATATAGACCGCACGGAATTATTCTAATATAGAATAATATATGCCTAGTGGACATTAGTGCCACAAACTCTATAATTAAGGAAGCAAAATATTCCTAGTTCTTATGACAAGAAGAGGGAATACTTTTGGCCATCGCTGATGCGATGCATAGATAGTCGGCCTACTTTGCCACCATCATTCTTGCTATATATGGATACCGAATAAGTAATTGAGGATATTGAATTATGTCCTAATTACAGTCATATCTTACCAAATTATAGAGATATCCAAATATGTTTTCATATGGAAACACAAAGAGACAACATTAGATGTGGCATATAAGTAATGAGGCAAGCCTCATTTTGGTTGTATTATACATATAACCATCCCCGTACAACATGTTGCGTATAAGATACTTTTTTCGCACTAATTGATGCATCCAAGATTTGGAACGATCAATTTAGTCATCCAAAGGGATGAGCGAAAAGTTATTGGCAATTCTATTGGTCATTTTTTCTTAAGTGTGGATACGATAAGTGCCACTAGGGAATAGATTTTAAGACCCTCTTATCTTAAAATCAGATTGAGTGTCCTAGATTCCTTGATCATATTAAAGAGAATATGATATGGGTACCATACAAAGTTTGTATGGACAGTTCAGGCATTTCATGGTTGTACAGATACATCTATAAGATGATCTAGAGTGTGAAGTATTCACACTCAACCATGAATTTGGTAAATAATGGCTCTTGTTGTGAGCTCATTATCCTGAACACTACTAAATTTTTTTGTACCTACAATGATGATTGTATGGTGTAACAAAAGTTTAGTAACATATTCAAAGGATAAACGGAATCTATGAACTATGACAAGGTCATAGAAGGACCATTGTTATTGAATTGCTAGTTGCCAATCATGTGTTGGGATCAGGTAGATTTACACATTCCTGACTTGAGATTAACTGCATATCCCCTATATGCATTTAGTACGTGGGAATTCATGAAGATTTCCTATTTGCGTAAGATTGAGTACGTTGTATACATGCCGATCTCACCACCACAGCATACATCAATGGGTACACACATGAAACTGGGGATCAACATGAGATTTCAATCTCCATTGATTGTTAAGTATTTAGATCTCTTACAGAGGATCTATTGATGACCCGTATGCTGGTTTTAATTTGATAATGAGCATTTCTAGGCATTAGGGGGAGATCTAAAGTACCACATATAATGCCTAGAAATTATTTGGAATGCTTAAAGCATTTCAATCTCAGGATCACGTACTAAATGAATTGAACTTTGGGTTCAAAGAATTATTGATTTGCATAATATTGCAAATAAACTGCCAACTGCATTTACATATTACTAAGGTATCTTTTAAACTTGTTAATCTGTTGCAAGTATGTGCCAGAAAGAGTAGTGGTACTAAGTAAATCACTCAACTCCCAATTGTAAATAAGAGGGGGAGAAGTATGGCCTTAAAGCGAGGATTATTTAGGCTAGCAATAGAAGGTTTTTCTTCTAAGATAAGATAGTAAATGCAGGCCAACTTATGGTTGGCGACACCTTACGAGTAAATATTGGATATTACCCGATGGATGAATGTCATCCACAAACTTGGCTCAGAGGTGCACCTAAGTACTGATGCTAGGATATCGGAAAGCCCTGACTCTCGTATCGGGAAGTCACGATGAGTCATTCAGGGTATTTTGAGTTCGATAACTTAGGAGAATTATATTATAGAAAGGCTACATTTGTCAATAAATACTTCTCTGAATAAATTGTATACAATATTCTAAGTCATCCAGTTAATAAGACCATGGCAGAGTGCTTTGCTCACTCTTACTGGAACTTGTTGAGTGATGTAATACATGCAGAGATAGTCTTGCTCACCAGAAAAGATGTGTTTTAGGCTGTGATGCCAACACCTCATGGTACCTTTACTGTGGGCACAAAAGTGTTTTCATCCTAGAATGGATTGAGAACAACATTGTGGTGAGGTTAAAGCAAGACTAGTAGCACAAAGGGTTTTACGCAAAGCCTAGGCATTGATTTTCAATGCAACTTATTCTCTATAGTAAGTTTCCAATACTATATTTTAATTGGCAGTACAAAAGCATCTATCATTACAATTGATAGTTGATAGATATTGTGATTGCATATATTTATGTGATCACTTGATTTGTGAAGCTTCTAGGAAAGAGTTCACTACCCAACCCTCATACATAAAATCGTAACATATATTGTGTAGTGCTCAAGTCAATATATGGCTTGAAGCATTTAGGTCGAATTTGGTACAATTGACTTTGAGTGTATTCCTTAAACTGAAGGGATACAAGATTGATTACACATGGTGTTCATTTTGAAGTCCTTGATTGGATTTCATAGTATTATGTGATGGTCAATAATTTTGACATCATTGGTGATGAACACATATTGATAGCACGTGGTAATCTAAAGACGGAGTTTGAGATGGAGGATATGGACTAAACCAAAATTTCATTTTGTGTTTATGATCCAACCATCTTCTCTCTAGATTTTGTACAAATTAAAAGCTATCTATATCCGGATCATATTGATGATTCGATATAAAGGTATCCTATGGTTGTTCTACCTCTAGATAGAGGAAGATTGTTTTATGCCATAGTGATTGAGATGAGGTATTAGGATATGTGGTCCATTATCTCTATGCTATTTATGCGCTAATATATCTTGCAAAAGTTTCGGCGGATATTATTTTGCAATGATGTTGCTATCTAGTAGTAGCGTCACTCTTACCAAATGTCGGTGGATTGAAGTTAAAAATATCTTTAGATATCTCAATACCACAAGTGATCATGGTGTGTTCGTTTGGAAGAACCCATGATCTAGTTGGATATAATGGTTCTGGTTATTTATTAGATCCCCAAATCCCAGATCATTGAAAAGGCTTAATGTACATGTGGAAAGACCATTTTAGAAGTCTTTAATAGACATTATGGTCATTTCCATCAATCATTTTGATTTTGTATTATACAAAGGCTTCACACATGAATGTGTATAGCTTGATAGAATGATCTATCACATACTAAGGTTATGTGGTGGTCATTATCTATAAAGGTAATGCCACTTGTGTTGTATAGATGGAGACAAGTTATACTTAGTGCAATATTCTTGCACTAAGAAGGTTCTGTTCCATACATAGTATGGGCACATGAACATTTGCAAACTAAGTATTATGATTATCTTGCAGAGATATTCATAGAATCTACCATACTCCACATTTCTTATGTGTCGAATGCATTGGTATGAATTTACTTTAAGGTTTGCTAGTATCAGGGGGAGAGTCTCTCTGATTAATAACTTGTTGCAAACATCATATTGCACTCTTTTCTTTGTATGAGTTTTCCCATGAGGTTTTTCATATAAAGTTTTTAATGAGGCAATATAACACAAGATTATGTTATATCATCCATTTTTCCCCCATTGGGGGTTTTTGGTGGATGATATTGGGACACTAGATGCATTGTACTCTTTTCTTTATGTGAGTTTTTCCTTTTAGGTTTTCTCATATAAAGTTTTTGATGAGGCGATGTCACACAAAGGTATATGCTATATCATCTATTTTTTCCCCAGGGATTTTTAGAAGATGATATTTGAAGCATATTGACCCTATGGTCAAGGTGCTTTAGACTAAGGCTTTGAGTTTGTCTCAAAGGGTCTAATAACATTGGTGATTGTATATCATGGTGTTTCTCTTTATTTTTCCCATTGGGTTTTAAAGAGTTTTGCACGGTATACCGGTATTACTTTGGTTTTTCCCCATGGGGTTTTCTAAAGATTCATAATAGTACATAATAGATGAACAGTGAAGATTACAAGAAGCCAATTGATCAAGGGGGAGTGTTGAGAATTACTATTTAGTGATCAATTAGGGATTAATTCAAGGGGTGCCTTTTCACCCCAAGGGATGCCTATTCACCCCTCTCTCTCTTTCACACTTGTAACTGCCCACATGGGCCTTGTATATATATGTACACACTATAACACAAAGATACCTTTGCCGACACTTTTTATTGTCGGCAAAAGTACCCTTTGCCGACACATAACCTACCACCAAAACTTTTGCCGACGGTTTGGAAATAGTCGCGGTAGAAGCCGTCGGTGAAAGTTTTTGCCGACAGATTAATAGAATCGCCGACACTTTTTTCAGTAGCCAAATGGTGAACCTACGCCGACAATTAAGAGCTACGCCGACAGTTAAACCTTTGCCGACAGTTAAGAGCTACGCCGACAGTTAAAGCATTTACCGATAGTTTGTATGTTGGGGAAACCATTTCCAAGGTGATTTATGAAAAATGTCCTCTTCAACAATTAAACTGTCGGGGAAAACTCTATAGCAAATAAATATATATATCAATACAATCTGAATAATTTAATAAATCCACCTTTTATAACAATCACAGGTCCAATTTTGTTCATACAGAAGAAAACTCATTGAGCAAATAGACTTGATTGCATAGAAATAATATATTAGATCCTCCATTACATACATCTAACAAGTCCAGTGATGCTCATAATACATAGAGCCATACATTCATATAAAGGTTCATGATATAGTCACTAGCGGAGATATACTACCATTGGCATTCAACACTTTCTTGTGTTTGGCACAACAAAAGAAAAGACCAGCAATACATGTCTTTTTGCAGCCATTTTCTTCCAAACACAAGCTTAGGTGCACAACAAAAGAACAGACCAGCAATACATGTCTTCTTGCAGCCATTTTCTTCCACACACAAGCAGCTTTACATGCCCAAACACAAGCTTCCTACAGAACGCAAACTTCCAATGACAACTATTGTTGGCACTCCAAAATACTTGAATGCCAGCTTGGTGCACAGATGGTTGATGCCACTCCAAAATGTCGGCATGTAACAACTCCTTGATCATAACACAAGGTTGCCGATCCAAAATACTTGCAACAGCACATAGCTAAGTATCTAACCTAAAAAAGGCGAAATATCAGTCTCTATGCTTTAAATTTTACGCAGTTCAGTCAGTTTCAAGTGTTGCATTAATCAAATCAGTTTAAATAATTCTTGAAACTGAGAACGGTGGTCAATCTTGTTGTAATCAATATTTTCATTACTAAATTGGGCAGATACAAAAATCTATTTAAGTAACTATAACAAAGCTTGTTCAGTAGCATTTTTCTTTGCGCAGCTGCTGCAGCCCACTATCATAATTTACTGTACAAACAACAGCTGCTGCTAAAAATAGGTCTTGCAGCTACTCTACTGCAGCTGCTGAGCATGTACACACAGCCAACTATCAAAATAGGTGCTGCTGTTGTTCTACTGCAGCTACTGATCATGTACAAATACCAATACTAATCAGCATTACCAAAATCTATTAAAGTATTATAGTTTACTAAATTGTGCAGCTGCTAAAATAGTTTACTGTACAGGCAGTAGCCTCTGCTGTTCTAAACTGCTAGCAACAAGTCATAATCACTGGCTACATTATAGTAGCCTCTGCTGTTTAGTATTATAGTTTACCATCGCTAGCTACAGCTAGTCTAAGATTTCGACTCTCTAACCCAAATTCAGGATGCTTTGAGTTAAAATCTTTCCAGAAAGGAGCATCAGCGGGGTGCCTCAGCAAACCATCATTTGTGCGTCCTTCATCATGCCACCTGGTGTCACTTGCTGTTTTTGAGCACATAAAAAACCTTTGCAGCCTTTTCTTTACAGGAAAGTAACGCAGGACTTTCCTAGGAACCTTATGCACATGTTTTCCACTAGTACTACTCTTTTCTGATTTCCATCTTGAAGTATTACATGTTGGACAAACATTTTTCATGGCATGGTCTTTCCAAAATAGTATGCAGTCATTCTCACATGCATGGATTTTCTTGTACCCAAGACCTACACCTTTGGCCATTTTTTTAGCTGCATTAAAGTTTTTAGGAAGTGATGACTCTTCAGGTAAGACATCCTTAAGTAACTCTAGTAGCATGTCGAAGCTTTTGTCGCTCCATCGCCCAACGAACTTGATATGGAGTAACCTTACAATGAAACGTAGCTTCGAGTACTTGCAACTTGGATACAGTTCCTTGCCAGCATCTTCTACCATTTTGAGAAAAGCTTCCATATTCTCATCGTGCACCTTCGTGTTTACTTCTAAGTCCCCCATGACATCTAACCCTCCCGCTATGTCTTGAAGTAAACCAGAAATATCATCCTCTTCATTTGGGTCCTCTACTTCTACCCTTTCATGTTGTCTGGTATTTGTGAAAGAACTAGAACTAGGTTCACCATGATTCACCCATGTTATATATCCTTCCGTAAATCCCTCACATATCAAGTGCTCCCGTACAGTACTACGGACCTTCCAACAAGAGTTCTTGCAGGTCTTGCAGGGACACAAAATCTGATTTCCTTTTGCTGAATTACTAAAGGCAAACTCTAGAAACATATCCACTCCTTCTATATACACAAGGGTGTGCCTACATTTGATTATCAACACATCAGACTAAACACACTGTGCATGTAGATTCTAGTATATGTTCACATGTTTATAATGTACCTAGGCTGATCCATCCATGTTTTATCCATGACGCACCTTTTACAAAATAAAGTGTTAAAACAGTGAAAGACATATAAACAAAAAACATCTAACCTCATCTGTTCTCATTACTCCCAAAAGAAAAAATCATTCAGTTCAGATTGGGTTGTTCAACAGAAAAATACAGATTTTGCCAAACAACTGTCCAAATTAAATCAATCCCAACACACTTGATGCTAAAAACTCGTCTGACCACAAGCCATCAACAAGAACTATAGGGGAAATTCAAGCAAGGTTCAATAGCCCAGTTTTAAAAAGCCAAAATCACCTCATCATAGATCACACACAACCTGCAATTCTGTGCCAAATGTAGAGACAAAGTTCATACCAATCAAGCAATGACAGTAGAAGAGCTGATGAAGACTAGAAGGCCAACTTGCTCGTGCTTCCAACTTGCTCAGGCTCCCTGTAGATAATATTGCAAACGCTAATTAATCACACAAGGCAATACAAATACAAATAAGTGAAAAACTTTAGCACAAGCAAACTTACTTCCAAGCTACAGTTCATGGCGACTTGTGTAGAAAGGAAAATCGAAGACTTGAATCCTTTACTACTTCCTTATTGGACATTTTGTAACATGCACAAGAAAGAAATAAAAACTCAGAACTGATTGGAAGAGGGTACGGGGCATGCCATTTAGTCCCATTAATCATTTCATGGCATACAAATTAGCATATGTGCAATTTAGTGTCTCATATCAGCCCAAGGAAAATTTATTTACTTTTTGTGTCTTTTTTTAGAAGGGGGATACCTCTGCTTTTATATTTCAAAAAGAAAACGTTTCAGTATTCAGAGTTTTGGCACGCAGGCCAGCATCAAAGACTCAAGTCTGTAAGGAGCTATGCTTAACGAAACTAGCATTATTACATCCAGTGACCCGTGCAAGATCACAGCTCATAGTTGCAGAAACACTTGCAGCCACTACGAGAGTCTGAAAACGAGCCGAAGTTGCATTTGCTGAGGCCGAAGGCTGTATTTACTTTTGTGTCTTAATAGTTTCAATTCTCAGGTTTTGAAATAAAAAGATCATATTTCTTGCTGTTATCATTAGAGCATGTACGTACCAAGATTTTAGCACTCCCGAAGTCGCAAACCTTGACTTGGTGAGAAAGAGGATCCACCTATCAAACAATAATAAAAAGAGAAAGTCAGCATTTTCCAACTGAACATCGTGAAGGAACAGGCACGCACTTAGCATAAAAACTACAAAACAAGCATACCAAAATATTGATACTCCAAAAAAAACATACCAAAATATTCTGAGGCTTTATATCTCAGTGACAAACTCAATCTTTCTCACCTTCATCTACGGCTCCATGCTAAAACCAAGAAAAAAATACAATAAAGTAAGTTGTGCCCAAACCCTAGCACTCAGGGGAATGGGGATGAGAGGAACGGGATGCAGAGATGATGCACCTGAATGCGGAGGGGAATGGGGAGGGGGATGCGGCGGCGGCACCGTTCTTCCTGGCCGGCGGTGGGCTAGGGCAACGGCTGGATTGGGGCGGCGAGCTTGGACGGCGTCGGGCAGGGGTAGCCAACTCTGTTGATTCGTCGTCGGGGTGGCGGGCTTGGACAGCGGCGGCTCCGGCCAGGGACGACGACGGCGGGATGGGGAGCCGGGCGGGGCCGGGTGCTGGCCTCCAAGAAAGGCGCTCGGCGCCCGGCCGCGGAGCCTCCCGGGATGGGGAGGCGGCGGTCGTGGCGGCGCTCGGGCAGAGGGCGACGGCGTGCAGGCCGCCTCTGGGCGGCGGTGCCCGTGGGTATGGGAGACGGCGGTGGGCGCAGGGCGTGCGAGGCGGCCGAGGTAACGGGCGTGCGGCGGCGGCGGAGGCGACTAGCACACGAGCCTTATCCTTTTCGTCCGACGGTGAGAGAGGCAAAGATATCTGGAGGGTTTTTTTTTTTTTTTTTTGCTTTTTTTACTTTCAGTTCCCGCTGCACATCTATTCGGCTTCACGCCTTGGCGCGAAAATCACTTTTCACTCCGGCGCAACGCGCATCCATCTTTTCCAAAAAATATCTGAAGCCGCGCGATGTGGAGTACAACCGTACACACTTTCACCGACACTTAAACAGTTGGCCTGATTAGGCTACGCCGACACTTATTGTGTCTACAAATTTTTGCCAACAGTTTGACTGTCCCTAAAGAAATGCCGACAGTTAAATTGTTGCTATAGAATATCATTGCCCACAGATTAGGTGACATTAAAAGGGTAGTACAATTACCAACAGTTAATGTGTAGTTGAATCCAGACTTTTGCCAACAGATAACTGTAGGCAATTGTGTGTCATGGTGTAGTGACAACACTGTTCAATGGAATAACACAGACATCATTTGCATCTCTCGATTGTCTCTCACTCTCTAGTTTCTAACAGTGACGCCTCACCAAACGTCTGTTGTCCCTCCACCACCCCTTAATCTATTTTCATAATAACTTATTTAGAATGAAAATGTAAATATTGCTAATATTTTCTATAAGCTCCATCAATAACTAATTTGACCAGAATAAATGCCGTAGTGACATTTAAAAAGAATCAGGGAAAGCAATTTCTACATGGCTACTAGGCTCTAGCTAGCTCGTCGTCGCCGGCCGGGCAAAAATGGCGATGCATGCACCCCCCCTCCTTTTCGATCTCATCTCACACGCACGCCAGCCAGCCGGCTGCCGCCGGCTCGCAATGCACGTGTCCTGTACTCCTGTGCTGCCTTCCCATGACATTGCCATGCATGGATCGGTCATCCATGCTAGCAACTTGGCATGCATGTAAACGTGGTCTTTATACATATGGAAGAGTGCTACTCTATATATACTATGCTAGCATATACTAGTACTACTATATATACGATACGGAGTATATACAACAATAGTTTGAACGCTGAACGACGTACATACAGTACGCGGCACCTTTGCGCTTGTCGCATTGCATCTACTCCGCTGATAACCAAAGTAGCAGCAGCACAATAATATACACACATGGTGGTATCATGCAAGGTGCAGAGTACGTGATGGAGGGATAGATCGATGCATGCATGCTTTGCTGCTATTAGTATAGCTACACGCGCCGGCCTAGCTAGCTAGCTAGCTAGATGTGAGATGCTGGTATGGATGAAAACGGATCGGATACGGAGGGATATCCCTGATACCACATTTGTTTTTATATTTCTGTTCGGATTCGGATTCGAATACGGATAGTGTCATCCATGTCTGATAGGATACGATTGGATATCGACATCATAAATATACGATTTGAGTATTTGGATACGGATACGATACCGGATGTTGAATATCCGGATCCGGATACGGACAGATCTAAACTCCTCTAAACGAATTCGGTCGAACGGACGGTCGGATAAATATCCGTACCATTTTCATCCATAGATGCTGGGCAAGGCCATGCCATTCATGCATGCTGCAAATGGCAGACGGCACACGGCAGGCGGTTCAGGACTTTGACGTCCTCTCGGTATGGTTTTTTTTTTTGGCTTCAACCACTACTACGCTCAGTATTTTAAAGCACGGATCAAGACCCTTTGTAAAGATGGTTGGCCTATCCATCCTTATCCAAGCGCTCTTACAAATCATCGATTTGTAAGAGCAGTTCCGTGACCACCCTTACAAATAGCATTTGTAAGGGTGGTTGGTGATTAAACTGCCCTTACAAATGCATTTGTAAGGGCGGTTGGATCACCAATCACACTTACAAATATATATGTAAGGACGGCCCTTACAAATGTATTTGTAAGAGTAGTTGGTGATCCAACCTGTTGACGCTGAATTAGGTCACCACATTCGATAAGGAGCTAGCATGCTCGATGTAGGGCCAAGCCAATTTTGAGATTGGCCAGCGCCTAAAGGATATCCACACCTGGGACCTTGTGCCTCCAGCGATGAGCGCGATACGCAAGACACGTCATTTGGAGGAGCCTCGCCGGGAGCGCGATACGCAAGACACGCCGGCGAGGTCTCTTGAGACCCAAACCCCACACGCCCGGGAGGGACCCCTGTCCCGGGCGTGCGGGCGCCATGGGCTACCCTAGCCGGCCTGACCGCTCTAGAGCCGCCGTCGTCGATCCACCGTCCATGCAAGCGCCGACGAAGAACGAGGAGAAGAAGAGAGGAAGAGAGGGTAAAAGTTGTAGTAGATGTATTTTTGATCGATTGGATAGATGAGTTCTCAATCGGCCGTGATCTCCTCGTTTATACAGGAGGGGGTGGTCTTATCACAGTAGGAAACATGTCCCAAACACGTTCTCCAAGTTTCCATACACGAAAATAGATTAAAATCCGAGTTGGAGATGAAATCTCCTCGGAAGACAGGCGAACCGGCTAAGCCGGCTCAGGGACCCGGCTAAGCGGGTTTCCGCGGCATGGGCAGCCCTCGGCCGGGTTGCCACGTCACTTAAAGAGGACCCGGCTTAGCCGGGTAGGGGGACCCGACTAAGCCGGCCGGGACCCGGCTTAGCTGGTCGGGGACCCGGCTAAGCCAGCTTCAAGGCCAGAGCCATCGGGGAACCAGCTAAGCCGGCGCCTAGACCCGGCTAAGCCGGTTTGGAGGCCGGCCAGAGTATGAACCGGCTAAGCCGGGTGGGGAACCCGGCTAGGCCGACTGGCCCTGGCTCGCCATCTTCTCGTGTGATCCTTCGTTGTTTCATCGCACTGTTTGGCCACCAACATAATTGTCACATGTACAACTTGTTGGAGATGCCATTGATTCACCTTGGGACAATTTTAAGTGTCAACATATGCCCCCTGTTTTTAGGTGAATTATGAATGAACCTGAGAACACGAGTCAAAGCCGAATAGCAACGATGCCCATCCATCGGCTTTTCAGCATTAAAAAGGTCTAAGGGCGATGTATACATCGGCCATTTTATTTAAGGTCGATAGCTCGCTGGAGTTTGCGCCTTTGTGTTCTCAACAAACCTGAAGGGCACCAAATTGGCTCGATATTCTTGGAGGCCGATACGCTATTTTGAGTTTCATGATCATTAGTGACAATGCCCTCTGATCTCTTCTCCGCACCAGATTGGTCCAGATTGTCCATGACAATCAGTCGTTCAAATTCCTTGATTGGTACACCTGCGGAACTGATCTTGGCAGTTATTTGCTCATCGGCCTTTTCCATGGAATTGGCGGGAGCTACCTTGTCCCTTAACACATGTGCTTGCTCTACTAGTACCTTGCTCTTTTGTTGGACCAGATTAGTTGGTTTACCCAAAATTGACTTAATTGTGCCATTATTATGTGTCAATGTCACTGCATGCTTCTCTACGGCTTCAATAAATTTGTTCAGCTCTTCATAGAAGCCTGTCGTGAAACTCAACGAACCATACATCCAAGATTCCCTGTACTCCATCTTTTAAACAAGGAAATATGTAATAAATGGTTAAAATATACGATTTTAAAGAGAACAATTAGCAACAATCATTCTACATGAAATTAGGGTGTAATCTCCCCTATAATTAAGCAAGAGGCACTAATAAAGGGTGTAAGCTCTTTTCTCTAACTAATTTACATCAAAAGATTCAAAATTAGGACCTAATTTGCTCCATTCAAAGCTCAAGCACCATGAAAGAGAGAGAAAAGGATAACTAAAATACCTATTAATACAAAAATATTTTAAAAACTGATATATATTAAATGGTTAAAATATACATTTTTATCTGAGAACAATTAACATTTTACTCACTAACTTTCATGCCATTTTTATTCCAATCTCATGAAAGAGAAAATTACAAAATAGAAAAAAATAAATCCTAAGTCTGCAATATATCTACATGAAACTAGGATGTAATCTCCACTAAAATCAAGCAAGAGGCACTACTAAAAGGTGTAAGCTCATTTCTCTAACTAATTTACACCAAGCTTCAAAACTAAAGCCTAATTTGCTCCATTCAAAGCTCAAGCACCATGGAAGAGAGAGAAAAGAAAAATTATAATTACCTATTAATACAAAAATATTTACAAAAAGGATATATATATATATATATTAAATGATTAAAATATATATTTTTATAGAGAACAATTAACATTTTACTCACTAACTTTCATGCCAACACCATTCTAATTTCACAAAAGAAAAATTACAAAATAAAAAAAAACAAATCCTAGATCTAGAACTAGGTCTACATGAAACATACATGAAACTAGGATGTAGTCTCTACTAAAATCAAGCAAGAGGCACTAATAAAGGGTCTAAGCTCATTTCTCTAACTAATTTATACTAATACCTTGAAAGCTAGATCTACTTTGCTTCATACAAAGCTCAAGCACCATGGAAGAGAGAGAAAAGTAAAACTATAATTACTCACTAACTAACCATTAAAACTTCAAATAAAGGGTTGGAATAGCATACCACCTACAACCTCTCCACTAATGGATTTGAGATCAAAACCTCCCTCCCTTAGTAGAGCAATTTTTGGGAGGAGCCAAAGCCTCCCAACTTTTTTTTTTTTTTGCGAGTTGGAGCGAGTGACCTGAGAAAGAAGAAAGTGGTTGCTTGATTTTTAAGTAGGGATCTTTGTAAGGGCGGTGACTAGCTGGGATCCGGCACGCCACTGTAAGGGTAGTTGAAATAAAA
Source organism: Chrysopogon serrulatus (assembly GCA_015844335.1). Lineage (NCBI taxonomy): Eukaryota > Viridiplantae > Streptophyta > Magnoliopsida > Poales > Poaceae > Chrysopogon > Chrysopogon serrulatus. The sequence goes on from JADLZL010004266.1 coordinate 372,291, forward strand.
ACCGCCCTTACAAATAAAAGTGAAGTGTCCCAACAAGTATCCCTACAAATCAATTTGTAGATAGTGAGTGGCTTCTTGGTCTCTGACGACGTGTGCGCGCGTTGCGCAAGCGCACACACTGTACATGTAGCTAGCGTTAATTACTGAAGCTGGTTTTTAATTTGGTCCACTGAACTGTTCCAGGACCATGCAATGCAAGGCCATCGATCACAGCACTTGTTCACAGTTGTACGTACGTACGTGCACACTGCACACCCACAGCAGGAAAGAGGCAGCACAAACAAAGGCGAGACACAAAGATTTTATAAAAATGAATCTTCGCGCTCTTTTCTATAAGTTTAGTTAAATAAAAAGTTTGTCGTTAAATAATTTTAGGAATAGAGGAATTAATTTATTCAGAGAAGAGGAATTATATTGCAACTCCACTGAACTTTTCCAGGACAGTTGCTGTCACCAGTGTCCGGATGCAGGATTTCTTTTATCAGTCTCAATCCAGATTATAGTTAATAAATACTAGATTCAGTATACTATTGGTTGAATTCGCAAGCCTAGAACACCAAGCAACATTTTGGTCAACAAGACTCACAAACTGGATGGATAAATAACTGTGCAAAATGTCACCGATTTTTAAATAAAAAAAAACAACCATGGCATGCAGCTAGCCAAATCTGATAGTTCTGACCACTAAAAAAACACCGGTCAGATGATTTGAAGTTTCGAGGATGAGCCAGCTAAGCGAGACAGAGTGAGCAGCTGTCGCCATGGACCCTCTCTCGATCACGTTCGGCAAGAAGCAAACGAACGTGCCTGCCTATATAAGCAAGCGAACATCCTGCCGGAATGTCGAAAGGAAGAGGCACGGGCCAGGTGGCGAGCCGATCGATCGTCACGAACATGGCGAGCAGCAACGTGAAGGTGAAGGCCGGGACGCGGCCGCCGTGGGTGGGGCTGGCGGCGGCGGTGTGGGTGCAGATGGCGGCGGGCAACGCGTACACGTTCCCGCTCTACTCGCCGGCGCTCAAGTCCGTGCTCGGCTTCGACCAGCGGCAGCTCGCCATGCTCGGCGTGGCCAACGACGTCGGCGAGAACTTCGGCGTCATTGCCGGAGTGCTCTGCAACAGCCTCCCGCCCTGGCTCGTGCTGCTCGTCGGTGCCGCCTTCTGCTTCTCTGGCTTTGGTACGCTCTGGCTCGCCGTCAGCGGGACCGTGCTCTGCATGCCGTACTGGCTGGTAATCATGATTTGTTCGTTTGATTTATCAGTCATTTATATTTTTCTGTCACTGCAAATCAGATAAAATTAGTCGCTTCGACTTATCAGCTGGCTTATAAGTCCAATCAATGATCTTCGGTAGTTCCAATGTTCTACTGATAATATATGTAACACTTTATTATTAACATTATGCATGCATGTCAGCTGTGGATGGCCCTGGCGATCGGGACGAACAGCAACGCGTGGTTCGTGACGGCGGTGCTGGTGACCAACATGCGCAACTTCCCGCTGCGCCGCGGCGTCGTGGCGGGCCTCCTCAAGGGCTACGTCGGCCTCAGCGCGGCCCTCTTCACGCAGGTCTTCTCCGGCGTGCTCCACCGCTCGCCCACGGCGCTCCTCCTCCTCCTCGCCGTCGGCCTCCCCGTGGTGTGCCTCTCCACCATGTACTACGTCAGGCCGTGCACGCCGGCGCTCGGACACGAGGAGGAGGACGCCATGCAGGACGGCCATTTCGCCTTCGCGCAGGCCGCCAGCGTCCTCCTCGGCGCCTACCTCGTCGGCACGACGGTGCTGGGCAACGTCGTGAAGCTCTCCGACGCCACCAGCTACGCCCTGTTCGGTGTCACCGTGCTGCTGCTTCTGGCACCACTCGCGATCCCGGTGAAGATGACGCTGTTCAGAAAAACGAAGCAGCGGCCAATGACGCCGACGGCAGCAAGCGAGGAGGAGCCACTGCTGATCCCATCGGACGCGCCTCCGGCCGGCGAGGACTCCGACAAGGTCGACGTGCTGCTGGCGGAAGGGGAGGGTGCAGTGGTGAAGAGAAAGAGGCGGCCAAGGCGAGGGGAGGACTTCGAGCTCGCCGAGGCGCTCGTCAAGGCCGACTTCTGGCTTCTCTGGTTAGCCTACTTCATCGGCGTCGGCACCGGCGTCACCGTGCTGAACAACCTGGCCCAGATCAGCGCCGCCGCCGGCATCGGCGACACGACGGTCCTGCTCTCCCTGTTCGGCCTCGGCAACTTCCTCGTCCGGCTCGGCGGGGGCGCGATCTCGGAGAAGTTCGTGCGGTCAGTGCCGCTGCTGCTGGCCTGCTGCTTCCCCGGCCGATCTGGATGTTGCTGAGTGCTGACGCAGACCGTCCTCGCCGTCGCCTACCTCTGCCTGGCCTACGCGCTCGCCCCGGGCGCCGTGTACGCCTGCGCCGCCGCCGTCGGCGTCTGCTACGGTGTGCAGTTCGCGGTCATGATCCCGACCACGTCCGAGTTGTTCGGGCTCAGGAACTTTGGCCTCTTCTACAACCTCATGGCCGTGGCGAACCGCTGGGCGCGGTGCTCTTCTCCGAAGAGCTCGTCGGGCGGCTGTACGATGAGGAGGCCGCGAGGCAGCAGCAGCAGCAGGACGGGCGCACCGGTGGCGGCGCCCCGCACGCGTGCCTTGAGCCGGACTGCTTCAGGGTCGCCTTCGTTGTGCTCGCCGGCTGCTGCGCGCTGGGGACGGCGGTGAGCTTGGTCCTGGCGGCGAGGATACGGCCGGTGTACCGTTCCTTGTACGCCGGCGGGTCATTCAGGCTGCCCAACAGCTCCCAGCAGCACTGAGACTTTTTGAAAGCGCGCTTGTTGGTGGTGTACATGACATGATTTTGTTGTGGTTAGTTGTCAAGTTTGGAATATTTGAATTCTCATCGAGTCTGAGGTATTTTTGGAATTGGTTCTTGGATTGCAAGCTTGTGCACGTGTGTTCCTCACCTGGACGGGGATATCCGGATATGTATGATTTGCCCTTTCTGCTTTTGCTTTTCAGAGGAAAGGAGCGTTGACCTGACTTTGCATATTTGTTTAGAGTATATATAATAAGAAAAAAGCTACAACAACAGTCTGTTAAATTTGATGTTGAATTTGTTCTCTCTG